>CM054112.1:162709510-163284510 GCA_028673005.1 Tanypteryx hageni
GTTTGTGTTGCCGTTAAAAATTCTGCAAGTTTAAACAATTAGATAAGTGTTGAGGCACTACGGGATGAGCTAGGAAGCTGAAAATTTCAAGTTATTTACAGAGTAGTGTATTTGAACAAATAAACATTTGAATCTTTCCATAAATATATTGCGGCGGCCGTTAAAAACGTTTAAAATTTAAACAATTAGAAAAATATAATTTCACTTCTAGAAGTGCTACAATTTTAAAATCTGGCAGAAATGTGTAGCATTAGTACCCCATATTGGAGAAAATATAAAATTCTTAAAATTTTAAAGTTTGGGGATTGTTTTAATCTATTATTTTTACATAAGGGAAAAACGAAAATCGCTGCAGAGGTGAAATGTTTAGAATTAAAAAAAATATTTGTAATGATGAAATATCTGTCTGAAAAATGAATGTTTTTTTAAGGTGAGATGAGGTGAGATATATATATATATATATAAAGGGGAAGGTATTTGAAAATCTATTTGCGCATATCATTCAATTCTTTAATAAATACCAAAAAACCAGATATTTGAAATAAGCTACTGAAGCATGCTTCTAAATAAGTTGCAACTGAATTATTCATGGTTGACTAATTAAGTGAAAATGAAGTGGAAGTTTTACCCTCTAATTCACTTACCATTGAACTTTCTACTAGCATATTTGTTATGTTCAAATCATTCGTGAATGGAATATTTTTGGATTTCAGGATAGTCATCCAACTGCTCACAAGATTTGCACGGAATTCTTGATTATATGGTCCACAATATGATAGAAATCCAGTAGCCAGGAGTACATCACCAACTAGCCTGTATTTATTTTATAAGTATTTTATTTTAAGTTATGAAACAATAAAAGTTCACAATTAACATAACTATCCTACCGTCCTAGCTGAGCCTTGAAATCTTTACTTTGTTGAGTCCAGCGGATTTTTTCACCTCCCAAGCCATTTATAAGAGCACTGGCAGCTGACATCTTGCGAAGACATACATTTGCAGCATCAGTAAGGCGCTGTTTTTCAGCTACTGCAGAATCATATTGTGCTTTAACTTCAGCTAAGGCTGATTCCCTTTCTTCTAGTTCATTCTCTGCTTGCTGGAGATCATCCATTGCCAACTTTAGACGAGCTTCTTGCAATGCCAAGTTTGCCTACAAATAAAATTCATTAATTAAGTAGAAAAATTCAACAATTCGATGAATTTTAGAAAGATTTTACCTTTAGTGGCAAAACTTCTTTGTTAACGCTGTGGAAAAATGACATTGCTTTGGTCCAGGAAAGTAGCCCTGCCACATCTCCACACACCCTTTTGGCTGTATCCATGTTATAATCTTCCATCTCAAAATAAGGTTGAAGAAGTTCCACCATTTCATTATTAATAATATCTTTTGGATAATTCTGAAGCTGGAGCAGAAATGTTGTACTTGCCATCATCTAAAATTGAATTATTTAGTAAAAATTATTATAATAAATTAAAATAATAGTTCATCGTTATATAAAAATATCATGTATCATTAGAATATATGTTTCTCGATAAAATAATAAATAGCCATCACAAATTTAAATATGATGATCTTATAAGAATGATAATATTTTATGTTATGTTACATATAATAAATTCTTTACCAAGCAGTTATCAAACATCAGAATGAATAAAATTTGGAATGCACAAAAATACCTTTAAAGATTCAGCCCAAGAAGGTTTTGGGCATGGCGCAGCTGTATCTCCAATCACAGCATGAAGTTTTCTTTGAAATAATATTAATACACAATCCATAATCCTCATGATCAGGTGCGGTGGACGACCAAGTTTTCTAATAGTTGCTGATAGGATTATGAGAAGAGAAATATTTTTATTAACAGAACATCCATTTATTTCATTTTATAAAATTAATGTTGTAACCTTAATGTATAGAATAAAAGACAAAGATATTATGCCTGTAAATGTTTAAATCAGAAAATTTAACTTTACATATTTATCCACTTAAGAAAATTAAATTACATCAACAAAATAAATTTTACAATATTTTCTGAAAATTCACTTTTATTTATCATACTTAGTATTAAATTTAATAATCTTTCATTATCTTATGAATTCATACATTTGTTACTCGAGTTAAAAAATTAATACCAATATGAGCTGGTTTTATTGTGTTCAGAGCTGCTTCAGCTTCTTCTAGAGCAGGTTTGGCAGCATCTAACTTTTCTTCTGCTCTTGCTTTCTCCTCAGCAATCATAGCAACCAAAGCTTCAGCCTTTTCCTTGACTTTTTGGACTTGGTTTTTAACAGATTCAGCTTGCTGCGCTCTCTCAGTGACTTCAATCAATACCTTGTGTTGAATTGGAGGGAATTATAATTAGGTTGATGTTCATTATTCAGTAAAATTCCTTTTATCCAGCATGTGCCAGATTAGGCGATGCAACTGTTTTTCTTGAAATAACTAATACATGAAGAATGAATTTTATCACTACTTCATCTATCCACTTGGGCCAGACTAAGTTGTTCCAAACCCATCCTCTTTTTGTAGAGGATTCCCTAGTAGATCCAATGTCTTAGGCAGTGGTTCTCAGAGAAAAACTTGTCGTGGTTGCATCTGCGGCCATCTGCCATGTTGTGGTGGTTGCATTGTTAAATTTAAGGTCTAAATGATATTTGGTATTCTATGTAAGGCACCTAAGAACTTAAATGAGATAAAATAATGATAACAAATAAATAATTATATGTAATGTGACATTGCAGTCTGCATATTAATTATTGCTGTTTAAGATATAATTTTGCTGGTGGCTGCATTAAAATTTTCTGGTGGCTGCTTTTGAGAATCACTGGTCGTAAGCATATAGTTTGCTACTATATCATGCAACCACCTTTTACAGAGGGAAATGCATTTCATACACATGTACACACAAGGGAGGAGAGAAACTTGGTGCTGGGATTAGCCTACTCTTATGAGGAGCACCTTAACATCTCTTCCAAAGGATGGACTTGTATGTTCTCCCAAAATCATACGAGTAGGGGAAGGGGTGAACCTAGTTTGAAAAATATGACCTTTGATGGATTTTAACCTGTGGCCACTGCCAGACCTCTATCCAGTTTACCACAGCAACCCTGGAATTCATCATATATTTTCGGATACTAGAGCCCCTAGCCCATTGTAAGGTCCAGCCCTGCCTAATGGTTCGCTTGGCTTACCTATTATTTTAAAATTGATATAACCTAAATTTAGTTAATATTTGAAATATAAAATACATTATAGTCAATTGTTTCGGCTGTTACTTTGTAGAAATCCATGATTTAGAATTAAAATTAACTTTGTAAAATTTCTACAATACTTTTATTAATTAAAATTTTATTAATTATTGTGCTTCCAAGATATTTATAGTCTGAAACTCATTCTACTGGCTTTTTACCAATACATACTTATGTTCAAGTTTGCTTCTTTTCCCGATATTTGCATAACCTTGGATTTTTTGTACTTATTTCCATTCCATATTTTATAGCAGTTATTACCTGCCTATTTATCATTTTCTGCAGTTTCTTCTTACTAGAAGTAGGTACTTGATCATCCATGTATATTTCTTTTCCTATAATCCTTCCTTTAATCTTGAAATGTCCTGTCCTTCTGGTGCTTCTTGTATTAGCCTTTATCCATATATATTGAGTAATACTGTGGATAGACAAAAAAACCTTGTCTTACTCCTCTACCAATATTTACTCTGATTGTATAAGCTGTCTCCAATCTGACCTTAACAATTTCATTCTCTTATAAATTCCTGATCACTCTCCTTTCTTTCCAATCCATACCTATATACTTCAACATTCTCATCAGTATTACCTAATTTACTCTAGTAAAGGCCTTCTTCCAGTCAAAACATGTGCAGCAATCTTACTTGTACTCTATTGCTCTTTCTGATATGATTCTCACTACAATGATAGCATCTCTGGTTCCTTTTTCTTTTCTGAAGTTGAGCTGATCATCCTCTAGCACAGCAGTTCTCAACCAAAAGTTCATCGCAGACCGGTGTAATAACAGAAAATTTACCATGGACCAGAGTATTATCTGAATAACCCACCAAGGACCAGTAAAATCAATTTTACACCACCAATCATTTGACAATGTTACATTTTGACAACTGAAAACACAAACCTTTCAGTGCTCCCCATTATAAAACTTTTATGAGAAAAATGGAATAATATGGCCCAGCCAATACTGGACCGCAGACTGGCAGTTGAGAAATGCTGCTCTAGCATTTCTTCTGCCTTTTTTCTAGCCTTTTAATAAGAATTATTGTGATGATCTTCAAGGTATGTGCCAGTAAGCTTATCATTCTGTAGTCTTTACACTGCAATGCCTTTGGCTTTTTCTTTAGAGAGATCATTGTTATTTATAATAAATCCTGAGGCCATTCTCACAAGTTGTAACTCTTATTAATTAATTATGTTATTGTTATATTATTAATTAAGGTATGTGCCAGTAAGCTTATCATTCTGTAGTCTTTACACTGCAATGCCTTTGGCTTTTTCTTTAGAGAGATCATTGTTATTTATAATAAATCCTGAGGCCATTCTCACAAGTTGTAACTCTTATTAATTAATCACTTTTAATCCTTCTGATCTCTGCTAGGATCTCATGACTTTAAGTACCTCTACCAGGATCTCATCACTGCCTGTGGTTCAGCTCCTTAATCACTTTTTCTACTTCGTTTTCTATAATACTTGGTCCAAAGTTGTCTTCTTCACCATTGTCCCCTTCTTCCAATTTATTTGCGCTGATTTTGCCTGCTTGTGTTATAGTTCCTTAATGATTCTTCCTATATATATGTTGCATCCTTTGGTTCTGCAACTATCTTCCTATCTGTGTTCATAATTCCTTTACCAAAGAAATCTCCCATTATTATGCAGTTTCCTCTTCTTTGTAAATGTTAATTTGTTCATACTTCTCCTCAATTTCTTCTTCATGAGCATACATTGACATATACACCTGGATTATCAGTATGTCCACAGGAACTGCTTTTAGCTTTATTGCCATCAACCTATCATTCATTACTATTACCTTTGTCACATTTTTCATCATATCTTTCCTAAGCACCCCTTGCTCCACTATTTCCTATTGCATATATTCCTGCAAATTCTTCTGAGTCAAACTGACCTTCTCCTTCCCATCCAACTTTGCTCAATTCTATTTCTTCCTTCATGCTCTGTAGCTTTCCAGCCTTTCTTCTGGTTTTTACATTCCACTCACAACAAAAGAGTTTTGTGGTTTTAATGTATGCTTTCAACCATAAATGTAGGTGAAGTGTTACAACATGAAAATCCATAAAAAACACCCTACTTCTTGTAGATCAAATCAACTCTCCTATTTTTTTATCCAGCATAACAGTCGATGATGTCATCGAAGAAAGGATGTTTATCCACAAGTTCGCATAGAAGTTCTCTTTGTATTGCGATATTACCTAAAGACAGTAATCTTTGTTGCAAAATAGTGTTCCTTAAATAATTTCATATTCTTTTTAAACAGGAGAAAAAGGAGTCTCCATCAAATTACGTACTAAATCATTTTCTGGATTCATTTTTCACAAAAAGCAAAAGAGAAATTATTAATGCAATTAATGAGAAATACCAATGTCAACGCTATATTTGAAAAAGAAACCACTATTAACTTAATGCAACTAACAACCAAAATCAAAGACAAACTCGAGACTGATGGAGACAGGAGAGTGAAGTGTGACCAAAACCCTCTTCACGATGCTTCAGTTAACATCATCCATTGCCATAGCAACCACCCTTCCCCACCTACCATAGCATAGCATGTCCACTCCTGGAAGAAATTTCAGTCAGAGCTTTCAGCTCTTCACTTTGCTTTCCTGCATTTGTAATGTTATTTTAAACAGAGTGCTCATATTTTTGGCTTGCACATCTACCTAATTTCTAAAAAATAAAGTTTGAATGAAAACAAATCAATTTAATGGCATGATAAATTATTTGTTTTATTTAAAATTTTAGGTGAAGTTCCACTTCCCTCACTTCACCTGGTGAGCTGTCACTGGTCTTTTCATTGGTTGTACCCAATGACCTATCATCATGCCAAATTTCAGATCTGCAGCCCTTCTCTAAGTACCTTAGGTTCTATGTCATCCTCCTCTTATGTAAGAAGCAGCTATTTATGATAGGTGGTAACCCTAACATTAGCTCATTACTTGCTCATTGTGGGCAGAGCCGGCTTGATGGCAGTACCAATGGTCAGGGGTGCACCCAGGAGGGGGGGGGGGGCTGGCGGGCTTTAGCCCCCCAAAAAAATCTACATGTTCATGCTAGGGCTTTAGTATTAACCAGAAAGGCTGTACTATTTGTAAGTAAATCTGCTGGTTTTTCGTAAGATTTCTAATAATATTCTTGAGAAATTCTTCACAATGTCGATCATTAAGGAAATGTAGTCATCAGTAAATTTTCAGCCGTTTTCCTATGCAGCTTGCCGAAGTATGACTTCTTTTCATTTTTTTGCATCCATTTTTCTAACTTCATTATAGTTGTTCCCTACACCAACGATATAGTGACAAGAAGGCAACCCGCATTGAAGAAAGTGGTCATTTCAGCCTTCTTTTGTCCTCCATCTGAAGGGTAAAGGCAAGTGACCCTGGATCCCTAATAGCTTCCAGATGGAGAGAACACATGCGAACGATGCAAAGAGGAAATTCGAGGAAAGGTTTTTCTAAGAACGTTAAAGCACATTTTGAGAAAGGAACGCATTTTTGAGCTCCAGTTTCACATTGTCTCTCCTCAAAGCAACTGCATTAGTAAGTATGTCTGTTTTGTGTATTCTGAGTGCAAGATAATTCATTAGAAATCATAAAAGTTGACAATAAGTTACCTTTATAATAAAATCTCAAGTTACCGGTTATGCTCACCATATCCTGTTGCTTCCGGATAGTTTTCTTTTTGAGAAGTGAAATCTTAATTTCGGAACGTTTGTTACCATAAGTTTTGAGTGTTTCATCTTATTATCCTTATTTTCCTGAAGTTTCAACGGCGACGAATTTACAGCATTTGGTAAGTAAAGTTAATTATTTCACAAAATGGAATGTTTCCTATTTTTATGTTACTAGTGAATAGAATCGCCTTTCCTTTTCTTTAATGAATACCCCCTATTCTCTATCCGAAAATCGCTACGTTTTTATCTCAAATTAAAACGTAAAGTATTAGATATGTTTGGTGGGATATATTTTGTTATGGTTGAGCCCGCCCCAAGAGAAAATCCTGGGTGCGCCCCTGCCAATGGTGCATCTGCACGAGGTTCCACACTTACAGAGGCCCTGTGATCTCTAAAATATATTTGTAGTACTTAAAAAGTAGATGCAATCAGAACAAATATCAAACACTGTCATAGTGAGAGAGATTGCTTTATTTATTAAAATTTACTATTGAAAATTCTTGATGCATAAGAGGTCCTGTACACACACTTTGCACTGGGCCTCGTGATTTTCCTAGCCGGCTCTGATTGTGGGTTCTGGATTACATGATTCCAGATAAAAACGAATTTAACTGTATGTAAACTGCAAAGCATGTTTCTCATTTGGTTTGAAAATAAAATTAAAAAACAAAAACATACTCTTTCGGCCTTTTCAGAAGCAAGCTGTAGTTCTTGTTCCATTACTGCTAAATCTTGTTTTAAGCTCTCTACTGATTGGGATGCTTCATCTAGCTTAGCTAAACCAGTATCCATTCTCTCTGCACCTTCTCCTAGCTCTTTTTTCTTTTGCTGGTAGATATTTTTATAGCCACCAATAAAGTTCAGGTATGACTTTGGAGTCACATGTGTAGCTCTTCGGAATCTAGAAAAATATAAACCAAATTTCGAGTTCTCAATCTAAACTAACATTTGCTGAAGAATTAACCTTCATGTAAGGAAATACAGTGAAACCTTGATATAGCAAAAATTTATAAAATTCATAAAAGTAATTTTTCTAAAGAGTACTCATAATATCCATAAATTACATTCCATATATGTAATGTTAAGAAAATGACAGTGACGATGTTTTCGTATTGAAGTTCTCATTATAAGCTGCACTTGTTCTATCAAGGTTAGACTGTATAAACTTCACATAGAGACAAATTATTTTGATGAAATATCAACTATGTTTAAAAGAATAGCTTAATCATTACATATTATATGCTATTTTATTATTAGTTTTATTTTTATACTTTTTAATTAAGGAAATCTAATTGTAAGCATAGGAAATTTTTATCCATAAAAGTATTGCTACATTACCAAAATAAATCTAAAGACAATTTATAAACAAGTGGGGGTGTACACAGGTTTCCCTTGGTAGAGAAGTACTTTTCGTCAAATTCGCCCTAGTATAATCGTATACTAAGATATTTGCTTTGAAATCAGTAAATTATTTTTTTATATTGTGGTAGTCCTGCATTTAGATCCATTCTAAACATATTCATTTCGTTTTCCCATTCTATACTTGCCCTACAAACGAAATTTCTTTTAAATCCGTTCAGCCAATACCTTCCAAATTTATAGTTACCAAAAAATTCTAATCTTGATATTGTGGTAGCCCTGTTTAGTCTACCCGGTTTGGATATAATAATTTTGTTATTTATTTATATAAAGATTATATACATCATATTTGTTTAAAATCCATGCTGTCAGTTCTCTAGAATTACGTGTAAAAGAAATATTATTTTACTTTTTACTGTGGTAGCCCTGCTCTTTAGCTCCGCTTTAAACCTCTTGATTTCATTATGATATATTGTACGAATCTTATATGCAAAATTTAATTGAAATCCGTCCAGCCATTCCCTCCAAATCCATTATTACTGAAATAGCTTAATTTGAAATTGTGGCACCACTGTTTGGCTGATCCGGTCCAAATATGCTATTATTCAAGCATTTACCAGCATTTAAAGCAACGATTGTTATTCTCACAAAAAGTAATTAGTCTCCTTAAAAGTTAAAATAACTTTGATGCCTCCTCGTTATCAGTAAAAATACCCCCATGTGTTTCATTATTTTCCCCTTGTTATCCCGTATTACGCATATTTCTGATTTTGAGGGTAATTTGGGTAAATAATTACAGAAAAAACTATCCTCAGATGAACAATAAACTAAAAAAACCGCATCAAATAATTAATCGAGCATATATTTCGTACTCATTGAACAAATCAGCCAATACATTTATTTGCCGTGATTTTTCTTATTTTCGATTGTTTTACAAATTCTGGCTGTAATGCCCTTAGGGCAACAAACATGATGGCATAATCGCTAGGTATGTTTTTCAAACAATAGTCTCACATCGATAATAATTACACCAAATTAAATCGTATGAATCAGGTAACGTTAAAGAATTCTCAAAGTTGATCCACTATTTATTAGTAAAAATTCAGCTCGGAATTTGCCTTCTTAATTTGATGAATGTGATTGAATGCAACATTTTATTTACAAGTCCTTAATTTGTTTTAACTTATTTAAAGTTTATTAATATATTAGTAAATATGAAGAATTGAAATTTTTTCCATTAGATTAAAAAGTCATTATATTGTGTTAAAGCCTTCAAAGTTTTAAAAAATATTAGTAAATATTAAGAATTGAAATCTGTATTCGTTAGATTAAAAAGTCATTAAATTGTATTAGCCTCTTTATTATTTCAATTTTGATAAATGTGAATGTATGCAACGTACATCGCAATGTGCAGCCTGATGAGGTCTCCGTTAAGTAACATTTGGCCTTCTAATGAAAAAAGCTTCCCCACCCCTGGTTTAGTATATATGTGACATTATAAATACTAAATTTTATTAAAATCGATTCTGACAATTCAACACAAATACGTGTAAAAGGAATTGTTTTTATTAGTTTGATTGTAGCAGCCCTGATTTCTATATCTACACAAAACATATTGATATTGTTTTTCTATGTTGCACAACTCCTTCATACAAAATTTCTCTAATCGGTTTGGCCAATTCCTTCCAAATTCTCAATTACCAAAAAGTTAACTTTGCAATTGTGGCACCCCTGCTGAGTCGTTCAAATATGTCACTTTGGTCATTATTTTATGTGAATATTCTACGTACCAAATTTGGTTGAAATTGGTTCAGCCAATTCTTCCCTGATATATGCGTACGGACGGATGGGCATCGTGAAGATAATAGTGCTTTTCAGCAATGACGAAAAGCACTAAAAATTATCAAATTAGTATTTAAAAAGTGCCAATTCCAGAAAGTTTCTTTAGAGTAAGTTTTGTTTTGATTAAAGTTGAATAAGTTTACCTCTGAAAATATTCAGCTGAGGTTTCAGAAACAATGTCTTGGATAGACCCCAGAGCAGCAACAAGTTCCATCTTCACAGATGCAGTGCAAGCTATTTCAAAGTCAGTTAAAAAGTGTTCTGCCACTAAAACAAGAGCATCACGGGGCCATGGTTGAAACCAGTCAATTGTACAACCAGAAACCAAAGCAGGAAATCTTAGCGCTCGATTTCTGAATTTTTCTCCAACCTTTCAAAGAAATTTATGTAAGTAAAGTGATAAAATGAGACAAAAAATCATTTCAAAAAATATAAAGCATTAAAAATATATCCATTAAAATTTCAAACGTGGAATTACTGGTGAGAAACATAAGACGACATGGAGATTCTGGGCTGTTCTGTTCAGAAAATATTCCATCACATTTTCTGGTGTAATTGTTCTTTTAGGATTTTCTCGTTTCATCACAGGAGTCAATTCCGAAATAATTTCTGCTTGTTCATCACGAGTGAAGAGATTTGATATAACTCCTGAAAAGAAATCCAAAATATGAATCAATAAGCTGTAAATACTGAGTCATCAATTAATGAGATATTTTGGAGTGTTGAAGTACAATGAATTAAAATTTATATTAAGCTTTAATTTTTTACCTGAAGAAAGCACATTATTTAAATACTCTAAGAACCCTTCTTCTTTTATATCCAAATCAGTGAAAATAAATGTTGTCCCCTTTCCTTGTACACCACAGGTGCGGTAGAGCAACTTAATGTCCTCAAGGAAATTGGCCACATTGTAAGACCTATGGAAGTTGATTTCAATTATACCTTTGAGAACCAGTTTTGATTGGCTCACTGATGAAAGTCAGATTTTTTTATTCCATTTGTATTTTATTTAATTTGCAAATCAAATTGAAACAACCATAACTAATTTGAATATGATTCATAAATTACCTTGAAAGAGTGATCTGAAAAGTTTTATATCCTGCTATGAATGACGCTAATTTTGTGAGAGACTGTTTGCCTGATCCTCCAACTCCAACCAGCAATACATTTCCTCTAGGATGTCGAATTACTCTTGAAATCTACATAAGGAGAAGAAACAACCACTTGCAGGAATTTTGACAATTTTTGATCATTAATGAATCCTTTTTGTTTAATAACACAACTAATTATCCTATAATGAATTTTTAAAAGTTTCTCTAAGAAGTTGTACAGATAAAAATAAGTATCATAATTTAACACATTCATATAATATTTCTGGAAGTACATATAAATAACAATGAAAGGAAAAGTCATGAATCAGATTATGTTTGCTAGAATTATACATACAAAAGAGTGAACCTGGAGAACATATGAGACAAGAAAAAATGAAAATAACATAAGAATGAAAATATTGATAAGCCCTAAATGGATTTCACCATAAAGAAGAGAGGTAACCTCACACTGAATACTCAGCTGGCACCTAATTTCTTATGTGAAACTTATCTAAGTAGTTGTATGGGGTATGTAAAAATCAAAACATATACTGTACAATTTGGCAATATGTATCCTTTACCATGTTTTTCATTGAAATATTTTTCATCAGCTGTTCTTCTTTATATATTAGATGTAAGATATTTTTATTATTAGTATTTTCATTTCATTGTTTCCACAATGAGCATTATACAATTGGCATCTAAATCAATCCTCAAATGATTAATACTGTATCCAAATCATTGACACTTAAATATCCAAAAGAGATAATTGAATAATTTATTTAAAATACTATCCATAAATTCAAAATATATATACCTATTTTAAAGATATAAAATTCATCTGGAATAAAAGTATATTATTTATAACTAAAATAAGATACAATGTTACTATAAAATTTAGCATCACCTATATAAGAAAATCTTGAACTCCAGTTAAGTAGGGAATATATAATAATTTGAAGGCAGACAGAGCAGTTGTAGTAATAATAGAAGCCAACCTTTACAAGATGAAGCATTGCATCAGGAAAGAAGACCAAATCCATTCCAGCTCCTCTAACCATTTCATTATACTGCGAAAGGAACATGTCCAATCGCTCTCGAAGCTCTCCATAGCTCATTACAGGTTCATATACCTTTGGTAGTTCCATGTCAGCATCCTCTCCTTCTTCTCCAGTGGGTTCAGGGGCATCCCTGTTATTGTAAAGGAGTAATAGTTGAACAATTATTTTTCAATATTTTCTTAATATAAAAAAGAGAGATTTATCTTAATAGTGATCAATTTTATCAGTTGTATAAATACTATTTGCTTTACCTCATAAAATCTACAAATACACAGCTCAGTTCAGCCATTTTATGGTAAGTTGGTCCCATTACATCTGTTAATGTGCTTAATAACTCAGCATTAAACCATTCTTTATCAGACATTGAAGTAAATCTGAAATTATTATATTGAAAATTAAATTTTTTAGTTTGTTTTTATGCAAACAATCATACCAGAAATACAGAAATCTAATAAAAAAATTAAATACAATATTTATTTAATTAGTACCATGATTTGATGTTTTCATTAATATAAATAAGATCTGAAGATGATAATTTCTGTTAATATTAGCAATTAATACTAAAACTGAAACATTTGAAAAGATTTTTGCATTATAAAAAATTCAAAGAAATTGCCATTGCAATTATTACCTGTCAGAGAAAACTCTTGTAATTTCATGTTTCCATAAAACAATTAATACAGACTGAGAATCAATTACTGTAGATAATGTTCCAACAATTCCTTGCCAAATCCTTGACAAGTCTCTCAAATTGAATACATAATGGAATTTTGCAGGAGTTGGGAGTAGATGAACCTATTTTCAATGATCAAAAATAGTGTCATTACATATTTTATACTAAAGAAGTATTTACTTTAAAATATAGCACAAATTTAAAAATTAGTATTAGTAAAAATTACAGTGAAGCTTCTATCAATGATCACCAATAGTACAGAGTGATTTATGCCAGAATCAATGATTTCCTTCTCTCTTATAGGAAAATTTTCAATGTGGATGAAAGTGGGCAACTTTTTTCATTCTTCTTTTAGGATAGGGTATTGTAAGAGAGGATAATTATGCAAGAACTTAAATGTGACATTCTGTTCCAGAAATCAAATAAAAAGCTCACTTATGGCTGGAATCTATCTAATGATCAAGATAGCACCAAAAGACAACATTTTGGAAGATTAGAAGCACATTTCACCTACAAATTGTCACTCTTCAGCAGTCATTTACAAACCATATGTTAGAGTCATCTTGATCAGAAATATGGTTTTCTAACTATTATTATACATACAGTTTCCGTGGTCTATGATTGTAACACTGACGTCATCAATGGCACATTTTAATGCATTTTTAACCAACTTTCCGATTAGGCAGAAGGTTAAAATTTCACAGGAATGTTTGATTCAGATATAAAAATTAAATGACGAAAAAATATGAAAAAAGACCTGGGTTCGACTCCAGGGGGATGATTTCCATTTCCTGTAAGATAGTATGTAAAAAGCGACTTTTGGAAATTAAAATTAGAAAAAAATAAGGTACGACCTTTGAATTTAAACTATGTTTTAGGAAAATTAATGGAGTTTCTTATTATATTCATCTTTTTCCACATACCATTCGAAATCTCTTATATTAAACATTTAAATCACATATTTTGGGAAAATATTGGCTTTTAAACGGGATGTTGTCATGCCGACCACATCATTGTTAAACTTTGAGAATCAATTGTTGTCTCAACCCGCATACATGTAATATATACGAGTACATAGATTGCCTTAAATTATTGTAGGATTTTTTGTGAAATCATGTAATTCTAATGGGACTAGGATTTAGTTTGGATTCTTTTACTTATCTAAATGACTATATAGATGTAAAGTAAGAGAGGGGAATGTGGGGAGGGAGATAGGAAGGAAGTGATATAGAATAGAAGGTACATCGAAAGTAAGGGTAGTATAGAATTAGCCCATTTTTCCAGAGGAGAGAGAAGGGAGAGGGAGGGAGGGAGGATGTTAAAAGTTGTAATTCTGTATGGTTAAGGAGTGTTTTTTACAACTTTAACTTATAGTACTATATTATTTGCTTAAAATCTCTGTGTCACAAGCATTAAATTTAATTTTTTCGTCCATCAAAATGCTTGAGTTGAGAATGGTATTTCCAATTTGAATCATAATTGCAGGATTTACTTAAACTTACCGCTTTTAAATTTTACACCCCAAATTCTACAGAAATTTCAGTGGTTTGATTCCAGAAGCATTTATTCTTTCCATTTGAATAAGATAGGAAAAGATGAAATGTAATGAGCAGGCCTTTTTTTGTTACCATTTTAAAATCAGGTACTTATAAACATTGTACAAACTCGAGACTTGAAACAAAGAATGCCTAAAAGATTTAAAATTTATTTTCCTATCATTTCTTTTTGAATGCATGTTGAATTGGCCAACAAAGTTGTTTTTAACGTCAACATTTCATGTTTTTGAAGGAAAATTCGTTTGCCATCCTGGCAACCCTCATTGTTGGATTTTTGCAAAATTACATAATCCTAATGGGACTGACAATTAGTATAGATTTTTTGCTTATGTAAAGGAGTACATAGATGTAGATAAAGAGGGAGGGAAATAAGCTAGACAGTAACTAAGGAAGGAAGTGAGGGATAGAATTAGAAATGGGTGGAGGTAAGAGATAAAGAGGGAGGTGGAAAAAAGGGAGAGTGAAGGATTAGGAGTGAAGGGGAAAGAAGAGACAGAGAGGGAGGGAAAGGAAGAGGGAGAGAAAGAGGAAAGGAGAAGGAGGGAGGGAGGAAAAGAGAGAGGGATAGAGAGAGAGAGGGAGGGAGAGAGAGATAGGGAGGATGAAGAAGGGAAAGGAAGAGAGATAGGGAGGGAGGGAGATGGAGGGGGAGAGAGAAGGAGGGGAGAGAGAGAGGGAAGGGAGAGAGGGAGGGGGGAGAGAGAGGAAGAGGTGGAGGGAGGAAATGATGGAGGGGGGTAGAGAGATGAGGAAGTGACAGAGGGAGGAAGAGAGATGAAGGGAGAAAGAGAGAGAGGGATAGAAAGGGAGAATGAGGGAGGGAGAGAGAGAGAGGGAGGGAGGAAGGGGGAGGATGTTATTACTTACCATAATTTTTATTGAAAAATTATGTGTTATGTTATTTAAAGTATGAATGGTAAAATAAGTTGTTACTTAATGTTTTATTGCAAAACACACAGCTTTGTGATTGGCTAATTTATCGAAGTGTAAGCAATTTTTTCTCACAGGCCCTATATCTTCTCTCCTCCTCCCATACTATAAATTCCTCCAACCTGACAATATTCTCATTGGTTACTAAGTTGATTTTCTTTCACTACTACTACCTGGTAAATTTTAACTAAAAATTAATTGCAAGTGTAGCTGCAATGGGCATGCTAGTGTTAATGATTGAGTAACTTTTTCCAGGAAAATGACCCCCAAAATCAGCCTGCGTCTTATACGCCGAGGGTAAGATTATTACAATTCTCAATACTAACACTAACAAGCACACTCATCCCCAAAATGGAATAATTGGCAGTCCTTCGTCGCCAAAACAATAAAATATATCATTAATAATTTATAGTAAAACATTTGTTAATATATACAGTAATACCTTATGCAGTGTGAATTCCGAGGACGCATTTTCATTATTACTCTTTAATACCTACTTATCCACTCACAGTGATTACAATTTCGGCGCATTTGCGATGTTTTAGTTCCTAATGAGCCCGTAAAATAGCGCGATTCGTCCTTTGGAGAGTAGCTGGTTTTCCGCCCTACACCTCGTTCCGAAGAAAGGAGAAGAGTGGCGTCCGTGCGGAGAATATCGCGCACTTAACGCGCGGACCATCCCCGAAAATCGTTATGTACGAGACAAAAAGAGTTGCAGAAGGAAAGGACTAGTTGAGCGTACGTATCGTTATTACATATGCATTCCATTTATTATTTATCCCATTATATTAAAATATCATCTTGAAATTAAATTTAAGTACTACCGGTAAAGGGTATCTATAGCGCGACGTGTGCGGCGCACTCCAACAGCTTTAATTAATACGACTTCCGAGTTCATGCAGGCACATTTAGTTATACAAGTCTCGAAGCAATTATTTATGTTTTAGATCATCACTATTTATTTTACGAATGGAGTTTATCTAAAACTTTATATTTAACTGTTATCACGCCGGAATATTTTCTGTATATGTTGCCGGATACGGACTTAATCACGGCTGGAAATGATACACGACGTGACCCTTCGTAAATGCCTTGGTGAACGAAAACACTTTTTTTCCTGAAAAATCTTCTAAAAACTGGGGTGCGTCTTATATGCCGCAAAATACGGCACTTCACGGCTAGTATTTTGTGGCAGTAAAACAAATCAGCATGAATGAATTATCAGATTTTTGAAACTTACAATTCAGACATCAAGATTATAGGCCAAGAGCATAGAGAGTTGTCTATTTTATTATGGCCTGTGTTAATTGAAAAAGCTGAAGCTATAAAATGTAATTTGGTTTTGCCAATAAATACCACTGTCAAGCTCCAGAATTTGATCAGAGAAACAGTAAAACTTTTAAACTTCAACATCATCATCCTTGGCTCTTTGATTGCTTGCATGAATGAAACCTTTAGTCAACCTTTGAGCAAGGTGATCAGCATGATTATATGGCTATGTGGCAGGGTACAAGAGAACTGAAATCCCATTATCTAGGTCACACTTGCTTGGTCTCTCTTGTCCAATATGTCATACAGCCTAGGAATGGCCCTGCTCAAGCACATCAGAGGAGTTTTGTAGGATAACATTGGGTGATACTGCTCCTTTGAAAATAACTGCACAGAAATGAGATTACCATAGCACAATAATCAAGCGTTTTAGATCATCTTGTCTTAAGAAAACATCCAAAATAACCCTAATGGCACTATATGTGGCAGTGGCAGAGTGGTTAGAAAGTTGGTTTTCCACACAGTGGTCCTAGGTTTGCATCTGGCAGAGGTCAGATTTTTCAACCTGGGATAGTTCCATCCCCTATTTGTGTGCTTTGAGGAGACTGCGCAAGTCAGTGCTCCATCCTTCAGAAGGGATGTTAAGCAGTTGGCCTCCTTGGTGGTCTTTGTTAAGAGTAGGCTAATCCCCATACTGGATTTCCCTCCTCCCTTGTGAGTGTGTCTGGTGTGTAAGGAATTACGGTTATAATAATCCAAGAGGATGATTAGCCAAAAATACACACAAAAAACAAACAAAAACTATATTGTGTGCAGTAATTATCAGCTAGCAGAAATGACCTCAGAATAAAAGTAAACTTAACCTACAAGACAACATTTTTATTAGGATCAGCTTTGATAAAATACTACCAGTATTAGGTAACAAAAGTAATTTCATCAGCCATTAAAATAGGAGTGTGGAAAAGTAGGAGACACTGAGCTATACAGGGTAGGCAGGTATGAGTGGTTAATTATTTCAAGTAAATGTGTTCAGGAAAAAGGATGAGGAGTGAATGAAGCAAAAAAATCATGAAAAATATATAACAAATTAACACAATTATATGATAGAACTTTTGGGTAATGAAAGTAGAAGGGGAGTGGTTATATAAAACAAATTTACTAATCAAAAGTTATTTTGTTAAAGCAAAATTAATGATTTAAAGGCATAAAGTCTATAACCTTATTTTTCAAAATGAAAGAACGAGTCTAAGGAGGTGTTGGGAATATTCTAAATCAAGGTCCATTGCAAAATGGAAAATGACTGTTTCCAAGTCAAAATACCATTAATGTTTACTGATCATTTTCTTGTAGTTAATCTAGTGGCATAACTGAGCTTAAGGGCCCTCGGAAAAATAGTATTGATGGTCCCTCTCTCCTACATCTCTCATACGACAAATACATATGTTCAATTACAACTGAAACTCATTGATAAAACCTACCAAATTGCATTTATTAATCAGTTAACTGGGATATGCTGAAAAGGTTGTTTTTTAAATAATGATTAAATGAAAGTCATTCATAAATTAGGATAAAGAAGAAAATTCACTGTAAGTCTTTATTTTATCTACAGTCAAGAAAATTTGAGAGCTCATTGCATTTGGCCACCTACATCACTCTATTATAACACCACTGAGTTAATCCCAACATACACTGCCCCACAGTCACATGAAGTTTGTACACTTCACTTTTTGATAAATTGCTTAAGCAGTCAATATTATTTAATAATAATTTAAGAAGGGTAAAATATGAGTAAGGTGTTTTTTAGGTTATACTTGAGGTTAGAAAAATTATAAAGAACAGATTCTTCAGAATCATCAGTGGTCACTAAGTAAAAGTTTCACTGTATTTTTAAAGGTGTTATTTATATCTAAAAAGTATTTATAATTTTAAAATTCTTTAACCTATACTTTTCTTTAAAAGTATACAATTGTACAATACATGTTATTCACCTATATGTTAAAAATAATTTTAAGCAATAAATAAAATAAAGAATGAAAACAACAAAAAACTCATCTTACTCGAGTCCTCTGCCACAGCTCACGGGTCAGTGGCACAATTTCTTTGACAAGATCACGAACTTCTTGACAAAATCCACGCTTTGCATTATAATGACCCTCTCCAATAACTCTAAATATTTTGTCAATTGAGGAATTAGAAGGTAGGGTACAATTAAAAATTGAGAACTGTCTTTTGAGTCGAGATGGTATATCATTTCTGCCTCCCCCTGTATAAAGAAAAGAATAATTTTTGCACGAGAATGACTGCGTGAATTTCAGAGATTTATTGAATAGGAGTAAGTACTGACCAGGCTGTCCCATTGCTGCTACAAACTGTACATCAACAATTGTACTGAACTCTCCTGGCTTTTCTAAGCTGTAGAATCCCTTCATGTCCATAGTTTGTCTCACTATTTCATTTGTGACTTGATCTCCCCACTCATTTATTTCTGGAAGGTTCACATCATCTATAAATACTGTCATTTTTCGACCACCTGAAGGTCCAAATGTGCTCCCCATTCTCTTTTCAACGTAGCTCTCTATTGTTTTCTGAAATGATGAATAAATAGTTATATACACATCCCAAAGTATTTTAAGTAAAATACACATCCTATTATGAAATAGCTTGTTTACTTGGAATTGATATGGACTTGTTGCAGAAGAAAAGTTAAATGTACGTCCAAGATGGGTATCTGGATTAGCTTTCTTCATATAGGCTTTCATCATGACAGTTTTAGCTGAACCTTGCTCCCCAATTAATAGTACTGCCTAAAAATGGACCAAAATTATGTATTATGTACACAAGCAGGTTTTTTATTAAAGCAACCACTGATACTTCCAGATTTATCAATTAACTGACCTTCCCTTGTTTTGCAATCAAATTAACAAGGTAATCAATACTGACATTTTCAACAATGGGAACAAGTATATTGCTATAGTCAGGAGTTGAATATTCAGGATAAATATATTTCCCTAGAAGTGTGCTCCAATGTTGCCATTTACCTAGAATGCATTTAAATATCAAATTAACATTTTGATTTATTTAATAAATATTTTTTGGTCCTTTCAATTGCTGAAAGCTAAAATATACATCCATTTTATAGAAGATGATTGAATTTTAAGGAGCTGAAGAACATACCCTCAGCAGAAACAACATAGTCAAAAACTGTTTCAGGTGGCTGTCCACTGGTTGACTCTTGAAATGGAGGCAAGTCTAATCTTGACACTTTTTCTCGAAGGAAAGCATCGAATTGTCTCCTTCCATCTAGCTCCAAGAGTGCACCCAAACCCCAAATCAGAGAAAATGTATAAAAGCACTGTAGATGCTGATTGGTAATATTGCAAGATGACATATCTTCCTCATCTATTATAATGCCTCCAATGAGCCCAGATCCACTCGAGGCACGTCGACCTCCACCTTCTTCTTCCTCTTCATCACCAGCGGTCGTTGCCAAAGCTTGAGGATCTGGAGCAGATGCTTCTACTGGTATTTCTACCTGTGTGGTTTCAGTGGGTTTCTTGCCATTGCCCTCCCCTTTATCACTTTCTTCATCATCTTGCATAATAGGTATTAAGCCTTCTAGGAGTGCTATCATCTGTTAACAATTATAAATATAATTTTCTAGAGGTGGTTAGAGATAATGACCCTCATAAAGATTATGTACTCGTATGAAGTATTTATTAAGGCTTAATCAGTCATGAGGAATAAAATGCAATCAATGTGTAATTATTCTATTCAAATTACCATACACAGGAACCAATTCCGACAGGAGTTCCTAAACTTGTCAGCCTAACAAGCACATGCTAGTTATATTGTGAAACATCAAGTGAGCATTTAAATTTTTGCAAAAATGAACAATACTTATGAAAACAAACCAATTTTAACATTATTAAAAATGTCTTAATATATTTAGAAAAAAACAGCTTAGCAAATTAAATTCCTGGTACTCATAAATATAATTTCAAGCATCATAGAACAATGTCAGATTGTCCAAGAGAACAGCAGTGCTCATGAACACCAGGTTGAGAATCCTTACATTAAATCAACCTTAACATATGTATGCATTATGGTTATATTGAGAAGAGATCGCTTAGTCTTAATCTTGCCTGAATGAAGACCGTTATCTATCTATCTTGAAAAATCCCATGACTTTCAAGTTAGACAAAACTGCTATTTCTCCCATTTCTTTATTAACTGAAGCACACTTATTATTTTTTCTTTTTAATTTGGAGGAATAAATAACAACCTTTATTCTACAGGGATATGAGGATAATGAAATTATCATATGTAATATAACTGTATTATTGAGAGATTCCATTTCATCCAAATCCAGTACTCTTGACAGTGCTAAGAGATTAAAATTGAAGTGCACATTCATTTGAATAGACTAGTCTATGTAGATAATATGTCTGAAAATTAAACATTAGCCAGAGATCTTCCTAAAAATTCATCACAAATGCCTGCTTCACAAAAATATGTAAATATAATACAAAGGAAAATATATTCTTTCTCAATAGTTCATTCTCTGTGTAATATATAGTGTGCATGACAAAGTGGAACTTCCTCGTATTCTAAGATAAACTACATTTTCCAAAAATTCTATCATTTTAGACTAAGAAGGGAAGACACTTATGAGCATCAAAGAAGTTGGAGGACAAGAGGAAGAAAAATGACTTAGAAGTAGTTCCTTTTTGCTCATCAAATTATAACTCATTAAATATACTATATAATTTGAAGTTGCAAAGTAGTAACCAGTAATGGCAATAACATTAGATACTTTAAATGAGATTACTGGTAATACACCATAAGAAATGTTGTAAACAGGAAATCTAAGTTTTGTTCTTTTCACCACCAAGAAATTCACATACCTGTGAAATAATATTGCACTGCAGTACCTTCATTGCCATTACAAGATTTTCTACCACCCAAGAGTATGACATTGGAAATGTTGACTTAAATAGGCTCTTTAACACTGATGCCTCTTTTGGATCACGAGTTTTCAGCCATGCACTAACCAATGGATCCCAATCTAATCCAGATGAGCTCATGTAAACCTTATTTAATCAAAAATAAAGAAACTTGGTAAAATTTCTACAACACTTTTATTAGAGATTCGATTTTTGAATTATGGATTTCTACAAAGTAGTGGCCAAAACAGTTGACCTTAATTAATCATCATAATTTTAATCTTTATTTTGTATATGCAAAGTAATATTGAAACATATTTACATAGAAATCTCAGAAAAAAATTGTCCATTTCTATTTACCATTCCATTTCTTGAAACTGTAGCAGGAGAGGCATTGTCTATATTATGAGGCTCAAATATTATTTTGCAAGTTGGGGCCATGGCCAGTCGATCTCCATTGGCTAGAGTTAATGTTTTATTGTCATCCAATACAGAATTAAGGTTTTCAATCCATATACTGTCTACTGGTCCATCTAACACCAACCATACATTCTCACCTAGATGTGGATGAACACTATTATTAAATCAATGATCACCAAAATTGTTTGAAATAAAATATAAATGAATAATTTTTACTGCATATATAACAAATATACAAAGTATTTGTTTCACTAGTTTAAGTAACAAAAAATCAGATGGTGCTTTAATTTTAAAAGAAATTTGCCAAACATTTATCGCATGTGCCTATATATATCTGTAATAAAATGTATTGGCAGGCAGCCATATGAACATATTTGTGCACCGTGAGGACTTGGGTATTATAGAAGTTTCTGGCCCTGGCCTTAGCATGAAAACTGCTACTATATAAACACATTTGAGAAAGCTTACCACTTTAGAATTTTGTCAAAGATCTCAACTGGTGATTGTAATATATCAATAAACTCTTCCCAAAATACAACCTAAATCATTATATATGAATGTCAACTTTTGAGGTGAAAAATTCTGAACTTGACCGTGAATTGAACTCAGGCCTCCTACTTTCCGGGTAGGTGCTTCAACCACCAGTCAAGTTCACACGCGTATGTACATGCAAATTGTCAGAGCAAGTTTTCCATGTTGTGGAAATTGCTCGCAAGGTAATAAAATGACTAATTTTTATAAGTCGATCCATGATGAGCAAACAATGGTGGGAAGAGAATAGGGAGGGCAATAATTTGTATGTGTCAGGTGGAACTTTCAGGCACCCGAGCCATCAGACATGACAAGGTTTTCTTATAATCACCCACCCACTAAATTCTTCACTTTCTAACCCATTCATTCATCCAAAACTCACAAACAAAACTGATATATCGACATATATAATAAAACTTTGAGAACATTCTTTTAAATCCCAGATATATTTCAACTGTGGAAAAACGAAATGATCTTTTAAATTATTTTAAGTGCCATGCACCACATTTGGGCAGTAGATGCGCTAAAATCCATGCATACACCGTAGGTTAGGCATCACTGGTCTTCTGTATACATTCACTTGAGAATTAGCAAGCTCATCTTATGGCTGAAAACAAATTCAAGAATAAGCACTTCAATATCAAAAATTAAAAAAGGAAATGATCTCTATTAGCCATAACAAGGTTATGAAAACCAAATATAGATTTCAGCTAAAATAGAGCCATTTTCAGTGGCAATTCATTGAAAATTTTAAAAAGGATCAACTTTTGGTGAATGGCCAAAGAAAATGGCTGTATTGTAATCAAAATGAGCGTCTGGTTTTTCATAACCTCAAGTACAAACCTTTTCAATTTTTTATATTGAAGTGCTTATTCATATATATATATATATATATATATATATATATATATATATATATATATATATATATATATATATATATATAGAGTTACAGCATTTTAGCAAAATTAGGGATTTAATTCCAGCCATCATCAGTTACTAAGGGAATTTAATGCCATACATTAATGGTTAATCTACCTTTCTTTAACCTAAGAGTTTTACGCCACAGAGCTGAAAATATTCCATCAGTCCAATCATTTGTTGCCACATCAAGACGACCAAACATTTGAGCAGCAGTTATTGCTTTGGGGTTCATCCTCATCTCCCTTTAAACAAAAACTTCATTTAAGAATACAAATATTCATATACACATGAAAACAGATATAAAATGCCACCATTCCTAAATTGAATTACAACCAAAGCAATTATTTTGCCAGCATACCAACACAATCATGTTACTTAACTTTAAAGTTCTGTATTTCTATAAAGTTAACCCCTCAAGCATGTATGATGACATATGTCATCCAATGCTGCTTTCTCTGTTTCTTGTTCATTGAGTCACTGCACCAAATGATGTATCCACATAAACGTCATGAGACAGGAAACCTTCCTAAACAAACAGTATCTCTCTCTTACTACTTGAAAAGTTTTTTCACAAATACAGGGTGTTTGCAAAAGGTCTGGCCAAAGTTCAGGAGCAAGTTTTATTTGTCAAAAGAATTAAAAATGTTCATACAGGGTGAGGCAGCATTCACCTACCATTTTGACATGCACAGAACTCAGACCCGGAAAGGGGATAAGTGACTTGCACAACTCTGATCAGCTAGAGATGCCATTTTAGTAAACATGGAACATTGGTCGGCTGCACATCCTGTGTTTGCTATAGACGTTTTTTGTGGGTAGTGACACAGCAAATGTTTAGGCGACACTTCAATGTCGGGAGACATGGAATGGTTCCAGATTGGCACACCATAACGAACTGGGTGAATAAGTTTTGGACTATAGCTTCTGCAGTGGATAAGAAACCTAGAGGCAGTTTGAAAACTGTGCGGACACCAAAGAACATTGAACATGTAAGAGTTGCTATCGATCTAAGTCCCAGATGATCGGCACACAGGCATGCATTGGCACTTAACCTGTCGAGCAGATCATTGCGTCGTATTTTGCATTCATGCCTAAATTATCACCCATACAAAATCCAGTTGGTGCAGGAGTTCTCAGACCGAGATTTTGCTGCAAGAACAGCTTTCTGCGAGCAATTTCTTGACTTAGTGAAGGAGCAACCAGATGTCATTCAGCGACTGATAATGTCAGATGAAGCACATTTTAAATTGTCTGGCTTTGTTAATAAACAAAACATGAGATACTGGAGTGATGCTAATCCTAATCAACTTCATAAGAAACCTCTTTGCAGTCAAAGAGATACAGTTTGATGCGGAATATCAGCTTTCGGAGTCATTGGTCCTTATTTTTTTGAGGATGGAAATGGCCGTCCAGTTACTGTGACATCGGACTGATATGTACATATGCTGACTGAGTTCGTGTTCCCAGAATTACACAATCGTGACATTGACCTTGCTACAGTTTACTTCCAACAAGATGAAGCAACAGCGCATACTGCTCGACAGTCGATGAACATTTTAAGGATGGTGTTTCAACACTGAATGATTTCCCATTTTGGAGACATTCCTTGGCCAGCCCGATCACCCGACCTGTCAGCTTGTGATTTCTTCTTTTGGGGATTTTTGAAAGGTAAAGTGTTTGAAACACATCTGGCAGACTCTTGAGCAGAGAATTGTGGAAAAAATTAATGCCAGATTTTGATGGAAATACATGTTTTAGATGTCCCAGAGTCCATAAAAGTGGTTTTTGCCATGCTGTCTGTCTGTCAGTCTGTTTGCTGTTTTTGAGCCCAAACACATATATGAAATTGAATTATATCTCGTATTTGTGCAATATATCATCTTTTGTTGACCATTTTTTCATAAAAATGATATTGCACAAAAATAAAGGGTAGTATATTCTTAGCGATTTTTAGAAAACTTTTATTTAATCAAAAATGATTCCAGAGAATTTGATTAAAATCAATCCAATTGTAGAGCCTGATGTCACAAATAATACTACATAAGCCATATATCTCTTAAAATCACTATATGGTGTCCAGTGACATTACAGTGTACACTAAGCTACCTTACCTAAGCCCTATGACATCACGCCTCTGCTGCGATCCACTCAAAATCTTATTACAGCATAAACAATTCAACTAAATTGAATGATATATCATATTTGGGGATAATATTGTTCATAATAGACACTAAAGAGATGAACAATTTTGCACAACAATGGATATTTTGAAACAAAATTTGATTTATTCAAAAATGGTTATTAGGATTTTGATTAAAACCCATCTAATCATACAGCCTGATGTTACAAATAATACTAACTAAGCCATATATCCCAAAAATTACTATATATAGTTCAGTGGCATTAAAATATACGTTAAACTATTGTTAACTTTGATTTATAAGCATTTTTCTTTTATAAGCATACACAGTTGACCAAACGTATATATGTACAGTCAAACTCTGCTATAACGAGCGCCACGGGACCGTTTAGTTTTGCTCGTTATAGCCGTTAAACTTAATATCCGTGAAGGCAAAAGCATGCATGCGTATGGTGAAATAAGACATAGAAGTAAAAGTGAATATATAAACAGAAAGTTTATTTAGTAAATTTATGAAAAAACCTAAAAATGAAAATAAACTAGAAAATTTAAAGTAAACATACGTACGTATAAAATTTACTCACAGCTGCATCCTTAATCACTCCCCTTTTTACAAAAATAACTTTGAATAGTAGCCTGTTTCATAGATTTCACTTTGAAGTCTCTTAAGTTTCCTCTTATTACACTTAGTGCACTAAAAACATCATCGGAAATGTCAATGTTTTCAAAAAAAATCATTTAATGTTTCCACGGCATCCTGAGTAAGTTGGCACGGCTTTCGTCAGGACTTTGACACATTCAACATTTTCTTCATCACTGTCTGCTGTGCTTTATACTGTCTCTATTATTTCACTCTCCGTAGGAATTCCTCTGGTAATCAAATCATCATCAACATGAACAAAATTGCCAATGTCATTTACATGGTCAAAATTCGCTATTCCATTTTCCTTAAGCCATTCTGATCTTCATCAACTTTATGGTCATCAATCGAAAATTCTCCCGATATTAAACCAGACTTTCGAAAACAGTTTATGATCGTTGTAGGTGAAACATGCATCTGTCATCAAATGAATTGCATCCAATACAGAGTCGTTGCCATCTAAACCTCTTTCCCTCCTTTCAATCAACTGCAGAACAAAAAATCGCTTGAAATGGCATGTAAAACTTTTAATTATCCCCATGTCCATTGGCTGCAAAATAGAAGTCGCATTTGGAGGCAAAAACACCAGTTTTACATTGGATAACTCCTGCATATGTGGGTGCGCAGGACAGTTATCGACAAGGAGTAGAATGTTTCTATTTTTTCCCCGTAACTAGTTGTTCCACTGACTTACATATTTCTGAAAAATATTGGAAGTCATCCATGCCTTTTTATTAGCTGCATATTCAACGGGAAGCTTCTTTACACTTTTGAAACAACGTGGCTTTTGTGACTTACCAATAACAAAAAGTTTTTTATTGTCAGTCCCATTTATGTTTGCGCACATTAAAACTGTTAAACGATTCTTAGGTCTTTTGCCACCAACACATTTGTCACCTTTGAATTTAAACGTTGCATCAGGCATCATGTTGTAAAACAGTCCAGTTTCGTCGGCATTGTAGATGTCTTCTTCTCTGTAACCTTTTCGACACTCCTCCCAAACACTTTTCACCCATTCACTTGCCGTTTTTGAATCTGCTGACAGGGGCTTTTGCATAAACAATGTTATGCCGATTTTTAAAACGATCAAGCCACCCGTTATTGCATGTGAAGTTCTCGTGTCCTAACTGTTTTGCAAATTTATCTGTCTGTACCTTGATGTGGAAACCAGCCCTGCCTCTTAAACCACTCCAAAAGTGCTTGATCAAAAGTACCCAAGTCACACTTCCTCATTTTCTTGTTCATTGTTAGGTTGTTCTCTAGTGCAGATAAATCGCTTCTTTGTTTTTCCATAAGGTTGAAACCGTAAACGACGATAAATTAAATTTTTTACACACTTCAACATTTTTTTACCACGTTCTAACTCTCGAATAATATCAACCTTTTCGCGAATAGACAAACACTTCCTTTTATGCACGAACATAATACTCGTTCAAGGGCAAAATCTCAATTGATTTTTGTGATCAATGCTACGCACTTTCTTTGCAAACTATGAGCATACCAATTCCAGGAAGAGTTAATGAGGAGACGGATTAAACGTGGGATTTCCCATCTTTATGTGGGAAAGGGTGTTCAAATTCAAATTCAAATTTATTGGTCCGGGGATCATACATTCAGATGATATAGGACAATATACAGTAAAATAACGCTAAAAGTAAAAAAGTAAAAAAATGCAATAAAAAAAGATAATATAAAGTTAGCTGTCATACATAATTACAATGACCTATCATTTAAATATTCATTAACAGAATAGTACATATTACCTTGTAAAAACCTTTTCACCTTTATCTTAAAGGAATCATAGTTTTGGATAAGTTTAAGTTGTGGAGGAAGTTTATTAAAAAGTCTGATTCCCATTTCTCTAGGTCCTAATTTTATGGTTTTGGTCCTTATTAAATTAAGATGCAAATCAGATTGTCCTCTAGTGAGGTAGTGATGATGGTCCGAATTAACTGTGAAATCATTTAAGTTATTTTTCACAAACAGTACTACTGACAGAATATAAATACATGGGAGGGGAAGAAGCTTCAAAGTCATAAAAATGGGCCTTGAAGGAGAGTCATATGGTTTCCAAGAGATGATTCTAACTGCTCTTTTCTGGATCTTGAAAATTTTGATGGAATGAGATGAAGAACCCCAGAAGATAATATTGTGTGTGATATGGGAATAGAATGTGCCATAATATAGATTCAAGAGGACGTCTCTACTAACTGTTTCTCTCAGTTGCCTAATCAGGTAACATGTAGAGCTTAGCTTATGGGATAAAATGTCAATGCGTGATTCCCAAGAGATATTAGCATTTAGGTGAACACCAAGAAATTTGCTAGTAGGGACTTGTTGGATAGATTTTTGATCAATTTTTATTAACAGACTTTCTGTTGACTTTTTGCTATGTGAGAAATGGATCATTTGGGATTTTTGTACATTAAGATTTAGGAGGTTATCTTGACACCAGTTGCTAAGATGGAGACTAACTAGTTTTGAGTTGTGTACAAGGCTGTTGCGTGATGAGGCAGAAAGTATAATGTTGGTATCATCAGCATATAAAAGCAATTTTGCACCTTCTATTTCATTAAAAGTGAATGCAAGATCGTTAATGTATATTAAGAATAGGACAGGCCCCAAAATAGATCCTTGGGGAACACCTAATGAGTTAGTTTTATAGTTGGAGGAATATTTTATACCTTTCACGTTAAGAGTTACAGCTTGGGAACGGTTTTGTAGGTAGGATCTTATCCAATTATTGGGGACCCCTCTGACTCCAATTCTTTCTAGTTTAACCATGAGATGACTATGATTGACATGATCAAATGCTTTTGAAAAATCAAAAAATAAGCCTAGGGTTTCTTGCTTTCGATCAAGTGATGACAGAATATAGTCAATAGCATGATATATTGCTGATGTAGTTGATCTTCCTTGTCTGAAACCATGCTGACATGTGGACAGCAGGTGGTGTTTTTCCAGGAAGGAGATTAGTTGTTTATAAAAGACTTTTTCAATAACTTTGGAGAAAATATTCAGTATTGTTATGGGCCTGTAATTATTCATGTCGTTTGTACATCCTTTGTTTTTATAAATGGGAACTATTTTAGAAACTTTTAGAGAGGAGGGAAATATACCAAGTTTTAATGATTCATTTATCAGAAATAAAAGAGGAAGTTTTATGAAGTCATAGCAATGAAAGATAATTTTTCCTGGTATTTCATCAGGGCCAGCACTATTTTTTTGGTCTAATTTAGAAATAATTAATTTTAGTTCGGATTCTAGGCAGGGTCGAATAAAGAATGAGTTAAGAGTGTTTGGGAGAGAACCGGTATAAGTACTTAAAATTGGAGATGGTGTGGAATCTATTGTGAAAAATTGATTGAAATAATTGGCAAGTGTTGAATAATTTTGAAGGGAGTTATTTGAGGGGTCCTTAATTTTTGGTAGAGGATGAACTGGGGATTTTCCTTTGCCTGCATTAATAATTTCCCATGAGGCCTTGGACTTATTGTCCGCTGCAAGTATCCTGTTATTGTTGTAAGTTTTTTTTGTTGTTGCTAGGAGTTTCCGATATTGCTTTTTAAGAGTTTTGTATTGGTCCTGTAATTCAGCATCATTGGATAGTTTGACCGATACAGCAAGGTCTTTGAGGAAGGAGGAAAAGCTGTGTATTTCATTTGAGATCCATGGTTTACTCTTTGCTTTACATTGGGTTTTCGTAAGTGTTAAGGGAAAGACTAGATTAAAATAATATTGAAGCAGCTGTGAAATTGTTGGAAGCTATCATCAAAAGAGACAGCATTATAAACATTTGACCAGGTTTCGGATTGGAGCATTGACTGAAGCTTACGCACATTTCTTTCTGAAAAAACACATTTATAATAAGATTTGACTGCTGGTGTTAAGTCAGGTTTGATGGTAGATATTATAGGGAGATGGTCAGAAATATCAGAGCTAATGACTTTTGTGTTGATATTACTGATATTGGTAAGTATGTTGTCAATTAAAGTTTGGGATTTTGAGGAAATCCTTGTAGGCTCAAAGGCTGTTATTTTCACATTAAATGAGTTAATGAGGTCAATAAACTCATTTTTAGCATTAGAATTTTCAAGAAGATTACAGTTAAAATCACCATTAATAATAATATTTGGACTGTGTATTGAGTTATGAATTAATTCCAAAAGGCAGGTAAGTCTGTCTAGGAGCACCTTGAAATCACCGAGTGGGGAGCGGTATATGGATAGGACTAGAAAAGATAAGTGAATGACAGTGACACTAGTAACACAAGATTCAAACACTAAGCCAGCAAAAAGTTTTAAGCCTTACCATGTTCCCTAATTGCTTTTTGAAGAACTGTGCCATCCTTTGAAATTAATGGAAATTACGAGGGTAAGTCAAAAAATAAAGGGACTTCTAAAAAAGCACATTTATTTTAAATATACAGAAACAAAACTAATATTATTTTTTAATGTAATCCCTCTCGACTTCAATGCACCAGTTCCAGCATTTCACAAGTTTTTCAATTCTGTTAGAAAAAGTTTTTTGCTGCATCTTCAACCAATTTTACACCTTGCCATGACTTCTTCATTGGATGAAAATCTCCTTCCTCTTAGTGCTTCTTTCATTATGCCAAACATGGAAATCACTGGGAGCAAGATCGGGACTGTATGGCAGGTGCTCCATCACTTCAAATACCAAGTGATTTACTGTTTCAACCATCCGATTTGTTGTATGAGGACAGCGGTTGTCATGCAACAAGATAATACCCTTTCAAAGTTTTCCATGGCGTTTGGATCTGATCATGGGCTTCAGTTTCATTTGTAACACATCACAAAATTCTGACTGTTAATGGTTTCTCTCTTTGGAGTGAAATGAACTAAAACCACACCTTTCATATCTAAAAAATGTGTAAGCATAATCTTACTGGCTGATGGTTGACTTTTGAATTTCTTAACCATGGGTGATGATGGGAGTTTTCAAGCCATACTCTGAGCTTTACTCTCCGGCTCATAATGATGCACCCAAGTTTTATCTGTGGTGACAATTCGCTCTAAAAATTCATCTCCCTTACGGCACAGAAAATTGATTAGGGACCCACCTTGCACACACTTTTCTAAAATTTAGCATGTCGTGCAAGATGGAATATGCTAAACCATGACTGATGTTTAAAGCCTCCACAATGTTGTTCACTTTGGATTCGTCTGTTTTCTCATACCATTCTTTCAATGACTTGAATATTGTTCTCAGTCCTTGATGTTGATGGCCTTCCTGATCTCTCCTCATCGCATACAGAAGTTATGCCCTTTTTGAAGAGATCTATCCACTCGTAAATTTTACTGCAACAATAAACAATTATCTCCATATTAAGCCTGCATTCAATGAATAATTTCCACAGGTTTAACAGCTTCCACAAACAAGAATCGAATCACTACCTGCATTTCTTCTCTTGTGCAAATCGACAATGGAGCTTCTGTCTTTAATGATTAACTATGATAGAGAATAATAACCCACTTACGTAGCACTATGACACAATAACTGACACTACACTAAACCAGCGGTATGAGTAGAAGCAGTGTTACCACCCAACTGAGCAAGAAATTTAAAAAAATCCCTTTACTTTTTGACTTACCCTTATAGTTAGATTTAAATTTAAATATAGTTCACTATTAAATATCCACTCTTTTGAACTGTTTCAACCTGACAGGTGTTTTTCTCCTCATCATTTCAGAAAACTGAGAAGGGCTGTAACTCAGAAGGGAAGCATTTGCAGACCCATGTTTATATGAACTCTTTTCATTCTTTTATTTTCGCCAGACCTTTCGAAAACACCCTGTAGGTTTCCCCTCATTCAGTCCATGACCATGACATCAAAAAGTAAGTTGCTTACTGATGTAAAAGCACTGAATTTAATTGATAATGACAATACTGACAATGAAAGTATTGTTTATTTTATGAATGAGACTTCAGAAGGATATTTGTTAACTTCAGAAAGTGAAATTGAAGATGAGGATATTAGTTGTGAGAGATTAGAAGATCAAAATGAACTGATTGTCCATGTTTTTCAGTGGAATGATTTTGGTAGTGCAAATGTAGTTTCTCCTTTTGAGTGTGAATGTGAAAGTGCAGTGAACCTTAAAATTTGAATGATAGCCTACTAGAGTACTGTGTTAGTTTTTGGACGATGGTCTTATAAAACTAATTGTTGAAAAGACCAATCAGTATGCAAGCTGGTATTTGGTGAAAGAGAAAAAGAAAATTTTTCTTGAAGTTCTAATGGGCATCATTTCTAAACCAAATATCTTTTTGCAACCCCATTTTTACCAGATGTCTGAGGAAAGATTTTCTCTTCTATCGCAGTTTCTGGATTTTGTGTATAATAATGACAAAGAGATAATCCATAGTTATATTAATAATATTTAGAGGGTGGAGTCAAAAAGAAAAAGGCAAGGCCAATGCACATTGACACAGTGGCAACAAGGCTAACAGGGCATCACCTCCCAGAAGAGAATATCTCTTTAGGCAAGAGAAGAGTTGGACAAAGGAAGTATGTTGTTTGCACAAGGAAGGGAATAAGGAGACAGCCTACTGATGTATGAACTGCCCTGGAAATCCTCCGGTGTGTTGTACGATGTTTTGAAATGGACCACACATTATCCCATATTGCAGAATCAAGTTGTACGTACGATAGACATTTGAAATTATGAAGTAGGTCTAAAAAAATTAATAAACAGCAAACCATTCATGCTAAATATTACCTACTTATTTTTTCAGATTTTTATTTTTAATATTTTCTGAGAAATAATTTAAAATAATACAGATTGCACTCTGGAGTATTTAAATATCTGAGAAATCCATTTTTAAATCATACTCGAGGGGTTAAATAAATGATAGCATATTATCTGTAAATACAGCTAAAAACCAATTTCTGTAATATAATTAGGAACATCATTTTATGATTCAACTGTTTTCCATATGACAACAATTTATTCCATGTCTATACTGACTAATTGGGTAGGTAAATTATTATTATTATTTGTTGTAATTATCATTACCTGTGACTATCTACACAAGCTGTTAAAGCTCTCATAAGAGCTTGAATGCAAGTGGTTTTTCCAGCTCCAGAAGGACCAAGAGTCATTATACCATGCCGTACACGTTGTGTCTCGTAGAGCTACAATAAAACATACTTAAAAATAATGATTTTTAAGAGAAGTTATTAATATTTTCAATAAACCCTTGTACCTTTAATATTTGCAAATTAAATTTCCATTGTTTATTCATATCTTTTTATAAGCCCACTCAAGGTAAAGGCTCTGATTTTAAAATGTTTCATAGGCCTTTTTAAAGCTACCATAAGCAGAAAAAAAAACATTATGCAGAGCTTGAATTGGGCAGAAATGCATGGGAACTTTATATGCACATAATGAAGATCATAGTGTTCATGTTGTTAAAATTTTCCAATTCAAGCACTGCCTTTGTTTAGTCATACATTGGAACATAATATTTTATTAGATATTCGGACAACTAACTCATTTTAACCAATTATTAAATATCAAAAAAGATACATCCTTATTACAAACCATTTAAGGATTTTTAACCTATTACCACCCAGCATCCTATTTATAAGACATTTAGTTTTCTGGGATTTTCTGATCTAGATTTTAAACAATAATGACTACATTGTATCAGTAGTATATGCTAGAGACTGGTGAAGCATTTTTTAATGTCATTCACTTCCGAGATTTGGTTCTGAGATAGTTAAACCTCTGTGAACCTCAACTTTCTTCGTGTGGTGTGGTCTTTACACTTTACACTCCGAAATAAACTTTATCTACAAATGGTAGGTCATAAATATTTCAACTAAATTCCTTTGTATATGAGTATAACATTACTTTATGGCAGTAATTTTCAATATATTTCTGATGGATGATATAAAAATAGTGATAAACTTGACTCCTATAAATAGAACGCTGGGCGTTGCATAGATTTTTCTTATAGGTATGATATTTTGTGAAATTTTTATTATTATTTTTTTCAGTAATCAGCTCCAACAATGAGTCGTAAAATATTTAGAACCCTGGAAGAGGCTTGTGAATATTTATTTTCCGAAGACATAGAAGCAGATATAGCTGCACTTCTACCTGAAGTTGATGAGCTTACCGATGAAGAGGAAGTAAATGATGATGAATTAGAAGTACCTTTCATGAAAGATGTTGCAAGGGCAGCAGAAATTTGTCTATAGATGAGATGAATGTCAGAGACTATGGGCACCATCCATTGAAACGATTTATTAGGGATAAACCGATTAGGTTCAGTTACAAATTATGGTCAATGTGCAGAGAAAATGGTTACTGTTATAATTTTTCTCTGTATTGCGGTAAAGAATCCTCCCAGAACCAAAGTACTCCAGTGGTGAACAAAATGCTTTCAGTAATTGATGACCCACCCAGTTATAACATATATTTTGATAACTTTTTTACAAGTCACGCGTTGCTTGATGAGTTCAGGAAAAAAGGATTTGGGGCAGCAGGGACAATCAGGGATAATAGAATGGGATTGTGAATGCATTTTTATTATACCATGAAATTCATAGGAAAAAGTCCATTTCAATAAAAGATTAAGAGCAAAAGCTGTTCCTTATCTAAAATTAGGACATGGAAGAAAAGTACAGAAAGGTAGGCTGCTAAGCCTCCCTTCAACTTCCAGATGCAATGTCTTGGATGATGTTGGGTTCGATAGAAAAGACCATATTATTAAGAAAAGGTACAAACAAAGGCATTGCTAATGCAAAGATTGCACAAGTAAGAAGTGTGGAATCACAATGTGTATAAAATATTTCCAAGATATCATAGCAAGTAATTGTAATATTCAAAATATATGGTTTTTATTTTATACTTACAGGGAATATAAGGGAAGATATCCGCAAGAAGTTGATAAAATGCTACGTATGGAGTATAGCATTGTATGGGGCAGAAACATAGACACTAAGGAAAAATGACATCAAATACTTGGAAAGCTTTGAAATGTGGACTTGGAGGAGAATGCTGAAGATAAAATGGACAGATAGGATGAAAAACGATGAAGTGCTACGAAGAATAGGAGAGAAGCAAATGATTACACAGACTATCAGAAAGAGGAAGGCAAACTGGGTTGGACATTACCAGAGGGGAGAGAGTTTGATTAAAGATGTGTTAGAAGGAAAACTAGATGGGAAAAGGGAAAGAGGTAGGAAAAGGTTTCAGCTGATAGACAATTTGAAAGGGAAAGAGAGTTATCAAGATATGAAGAGGACAGCGGAAAATAGGAGTATATGGAGAACCAGGTTTAACCAAGAATAATCAAGGACCTCTCTATGGACAGACTACCTATGATGATGATGATGTTGTTTCTATGATACATATTGTTTTTGTGTTATTTTTGAAATTTATTGCACAATGAGAGCAGTTTTGTATCATATTTACTGAAAATGTACAATAAATAAGTTTGGTTCAGACGTGAATGTTTTATATAGGGAAACGCCCAGCATCCTATTTATAGGACAATCCATTTTTCAAAAACAGAAAAAGATATTGATATCTTGCTTGTTTTGCTGCATTCCAGTTGCCACCACAAGTACGTAAGTATGAAAATCAACTAAAAATTAAAAAAAAAAATAATTTGGGCATTAATGGGTTAACACATTCATTGCGGAGGACATCATAGGATGTCGTCCAGTCCTAGCGCAGTTATGGATGACACCATATGATGTTCCCTCTCAAGGCTTTTTCTCCCTTCTTCTCTCTTCCGTGGTGAAGATTCGGCTTTGGGAAAAAGGCCGCAGGGGGGCTTAGACTCAGTGCCTTGTGGGCTTTTGAACCATATGTGTTGTTTTCTAGTTGAGTGCACCATTCTTTAGAAAACCAGTTTTTGGAATTTTTGTAGGAAATTTCAGGTAAGCCTTATTATTTTTTATACACATTGGTTTTTTATTTTTAATTATTTCAATGTAATATCAAAATATTTTTACGTTGACAAAGTGGAAAAAACATTTTTCTTTTATTTGTTTAGTTGTTGAAATGTATCAAAATATTTCCATTGGAAAAAGTAGATAATTTTTTTATAGTTTGTTTTCAAACTAAGCAGATCATAAATATTATTGTAACTTATGGTAATAATAATATTAATAATTAATACTTGTATTTATCAAAACAATTAGTAATAATGTCAATTGTATATATCATTGTAAATTTTTACTATTATTGTAAATTGTAACTTTTATTATAAATTGAAACTATTATTGTAAATTGTAAATATTATTGTCAATTATAGTAAGAAGAATAATCAATAATTGTTAAATAAATAATATTTTTATATAAATAAACTTTTTTGAAAAGGAATTGTATTTTTATTACTTAAAAATAACCCATAAATTTATAAGAACTTGTTTGAATATAAGTCACACGTCTTTTTTTTATTTACATTCCTTGAAACCTGGGAACCATGTTTGGAATATTTTGTTTTGGTGGTATTTTTGATGTGATAAAAGGGGACTGTGGGTCGGATGACATCATATGATGTCCTTGTTATTTTTTTTATTAAAAAGATTTCTTTGACTAATATTCCTTAAAAATACATTATAAATTAAAAAACAAAGCTATATGATTTTTTGAGTCCAAAATTTACACTCGTTTGCGATAATTGCTTAAATTTTTGGACTGCATTGAACGTTTGGGTGGCTCGAAAAAAATAATTTTTAAAATTTGAAATCGCCTGTACCGGGAAAAGTGGCGTATATGGACCACTAGTAAACACAAATCTTTGTTGAAATTAGATAATGTTTAGACCGGCTGCAGGGCATTTGAAATTTCTCTGTCGTCTTAAGGCAATCCTGACTTCCTTATTAAACCAACGAGGTTCTTTCTTATCAGATTTTAACTTACTAGGGATAAATCTATTGATACCTTTTCCTAGTATATCCTTAAATAATAACCATGATGGCTCCATACCTAATCGTTCTGTCTTTTCATGATAACTGACAAAGGTACTTCTGAGATGTAAGCTGAAACTTTTAAAGTCGGCCTTGGCGAAAGCGTATACATTCCGAAGGTGCTTAGGATGTCTTTTGAGCTTTAATTCGCACTCCGCATACACAGCTCGATGGGCGCTAAGTCCCTCCTCAGTGGATACCTTAGTTATGCTATGCGGGGTGTTAGAAGCAAGCAAGTCAAGAACATTGCCCGAACACGTGGCTTTTCGTACCATCTGGATTAAGGAATATTCATGAAACATGTCAATTAAGGCTTCACATGATTCGCGTTCTTTACCTCCCGTAATGAAACATAGGTTTTCCCAATCGATTGACGGTAAGTTAAAATCACCTCCAATTATCACATAACAGTCGTTCATAAAAGATCTAAGCTCAGCTAATTGCCTCTCTAAACTTAAAATATAATCAACTTTGGCATTAGGTGGTCTGTAAAATGAGCATAAATATATCTTTTTCGAATTATCCTTACCTAGGCGGCACCACACGCTCTCGGTCATTTCATCGATAATAGGGATCTCACAACTATCGTACTTTTCACTTATTGCCAAAAATACTCCGCCACCTATTCTATTGGCACGGTCTTTTCTGTATACTCTATAGCTTTTCGGAAAAATTTCTAGGCTAGCGATATCTTCGGTGAGCCAACTTTCCATAGCTATAACTACATCAGCATCCAACGTGCGAATTACGTGTTCGAGTTCGGCAGACTTCCTACGAATGCTGCGGCAGTTTAAAACTACAATATTTAATTTCTCGTTATCGCCCGAAGCATTAACTGCTCTATTACGGCTTCTGCAGGTGGACTCTCTTACTTCGCGACCAGAAACTTTATTACACTCGATGCCTCTATGAAATCTCCTATTACCCCTACACCCTACCCTACTCTCTCCACAATTCCACATTAAAGCTGTTTCGCAACTTAACGTACTTTCAGTAATATGCAGAATCAAAACTAAAGCCCAGGGTGCTGATGGTATTCCTATCATGATCATAAACAAATTAATACATCTAATACTCCCAGTTCTCACTAATATTTTTAACCACTCCTTATTACAGGGAAAATTCCCATTGCAAATGAAACGTGCGTTAGTCCGCCCAATACCTAAGAAATCTCTCTCCGCAAACAATGACTATCGACCGATTAGCTTCCTTCCCACTTTATCAAAAGCTCTTGAGCGACTTGCGCATGAACAAGTAACAGATTTTCTCAACGCAAATAATCTTCTTGACTCCCATCAATCTGGCTTTCGGAAGTCACATAGCACCACCACCGCGCTAATTAAAATCACCGATGACATACGCAGACACATGGATGACAGAAAACTCACAGTACTAGTGTTGCTTGACTTTAGCAAAGCGTTCGACTCAGTAGACAAAGACATACTCCTAGCAAAACTCCACTGCATGCGATTCTCTTCTCGTACCTTAGCGACCGTTTCCAAAAAGTCATCTCCAACAACTCCTCGTCTTCATGGCTTAATGTTTACCAAGGCGTTCCACAGGGCTCAATTTTAGGTCCCCTGTTGTTCTCCCTATTTATTAATGATTGTTTTCAATATTTAACTTATTCCAAGCATCATCTGTACGCTGATGATCTCCAAATATACTTAGACACCAAACCCAATAACTTATCTCTTTCCATTGCCAACATAAATCATGACTTGGCTCAACTTCAAGAATGGAGCTATGATAATCTTCTCAACATAAACCCCTCGAAATCTCAGGCCATTTTAATTGGTTATTCAAAACTACTGGCTTCTATAAACCTTGCAGAATCAGTTCCTCTGTCTTTGAATGGCTCAGTTATTCCCTATTGCAAAATCATAAAAAATCTCGGCATTCTAATTAATGAAACGCTTACCTGGAATAATCACATAATAAAAGTCTGCAAGACGGTAAACTCTTCCTTACACACTCTAAGGCCTCTCACTAACATTCTTCCCTCTTCACTAAAAATACAGCTAGTGACCTCTCTAATTTTTCCTCACTTCGACTATTGTGATACTGTATACCAGGACTTATCAAAGGATCTCGCGATTAAGCTACAACGTTCTCATAATGCCTGCATCACAAGGATGCGCTTATTAGGCATAAATTCATAATTTTATTTTACTTTACTGTATCATAATTACGATGTATTCTCCCAGGCATATCTTACCCTACAATCCCTATTTCCCTCTCACCCCCTCCCTTATATGGATATTAATGTTTGTATTTGTTTGTTTGTTGTTTTTTACACCTCTCTTCTCTTCGTAGGTGTTTTCTGCAGTGGGAAATTTTTTCTGTGTTAAAATATAGCTGATACACAATTTTTTTTTCAACCCACAAAACTAACAATATTCTTTGGTAATACTCTGTGACCTATTAACCAATATATAATTAACTTGTAATTTGTATATATTTTACTGTAATATTTACGTAACTTAACTTCTTTTAATATGTAAATATTGTAATTACTTATATGATGAAAGGGTTAAATGTAAGAAGGGACTATATAGTCTCAATTTTACCCTAAATAAAGTCGTTTGCCTGTCTGTCTGTCTGTCTGATGGGATATAATCGGCAGAGAAGACTTTTGTCAAATTTTCTCAAGCTTATCTATAACGATTCTTGAAATCTCGAGAAAGGTATGGTTCAAAGTAGCACTTTCTTTGTATATATTGTGTTGCACATAAAGAAAAAATCTTATTACTTCTTCATATGTTGGAAGTGTTAGTTCGAAAAGATCTTTCGGATCACCAAACACAGGGTCATGGGTAGAGTGCCTGGTACACAGTTTAGTCCCATTAACAGAGGTCATTGCATAGAATTATTATTGTAGAGAACCACAAAGATGAAAAATCACACGCTCACAAATTATCACCCACACAGAATAAAGGATACCAGCTCTCTATCGATTGTTTGCAAGCGCAACACTTTTTTGTAAAATCAACGGAGGAATGCAACATGATTCATTGTGGATTAGCAACATTGTTGTTGCTCCAAGTTATGAGTGAGAAATATATTGTAAATAACTACTCTCTTTCATTTAGAAAGTAATAAAATGTAATAATTAATCTTTTTTCTTCTTAGAAATTGTGCCTTGTTCTTTCGCCTACATTTTACGAAATTTAATAAACTTCAGGTTTCCAGTGGGAGGGCTAAAAATTATCCGATTTCAGTAAAACTTTGTGTATTCATTAGTGGTCCATATATGCAACTTTTCCCAGTACAGACGATTTCAAATTAAAAAAAAAGGTTTTTTCGACCCTCCCTATTGAACGTGTTATAAAAAGAACACTAAAAATAAAATTATTATAAGAAAACTTTTAGAATGTTAAAATTTGTTTTAAATAATTAATATGAAAACGTTCACTTTTTAACCAATCAATATAATTAGGGCAATTGTTGGAGTCTAGTCAATCAACATTCTCTTACAACAAAGCTTAAAAAAATTCTAAAATGAATTTTGTTCAACTTTTTGGATTTAAGAAATAGGCTTACTTAGAGTGAATTTCTTATAACAACAGGAAAAAATTTCTTCAAAATCTTAGTACATATTTATTTAAACCTACAAATTCATAGAATCAAAGAAATCAATCTATCTTGCAAAAATTCCCATGCATAAAAATTTTCCATTATGTTTCATAATTGCCTGTATAAGTTTCAAAACCCATGGTGGATGATAGACAAGACCCATTTCCTCAACTTCCTGAGCAATTGCAGCTTCAAGTTCAGGATAAGATGTCTTTTCAAGCGTTTGATTAGGAAACAAGTCTGCTACAAGAGACATGAACAGAGGCTCATCCTCATCTAGAAATAGAAATAATTTTTTGTGAATCTGGCAATCTGTTATTTAAGTAAAATAATTCAATGCAAAAAAATTAAGTTTAAAGAATTACTTTTTAAAAACAGTAAGTGAAAATGAGTATTAGGTAATATACAAACCAATCAGTTTAGAAAGATTCATGTCTCTAAGAACTCTCATTACTATTGTACTTTCACTGTCTTTTGAGTTAACTCTTTTTGCTGCTCCTAAGGACCGAAGAACAGAAAGAATGTTTCGGAGGCCAAAATCATAATGAACCTATAGTAAAAAAAATGAAGAATTAAGTAGATTTTAATAAGTTAACACCCAATATTCATAAAAATGATATTAGAAATGATAATGAAAGTAATACTGAATAAGTATTTTGTACCTGCTTTGTAAGTTGTTCTTCACAAAGTTTATAAAGAGTATAAAATTTTCTGGCTAATGTTATATTTTCTAGGAACCCACAGCTAGCTAGCTTGACACGAATAATTATTTGTCTATCAGGAACCATCATAGCTACTGTTCGAAATTGAATTTTTAAATTCTCTGGCAATTCTTTGCGACCAGCATAACCTGGATTCTGTAAAGAAGACAAAAGAAATTTGATTTTTGAGCTGATGAATTAAAAATATTCAAAATTGATAAAGTTTTGGAAAAATCAATGTTTTCACAATCTGTGCTTACCATGGTAATAAAAATCCCAAATTCAGGACACAAGTCTACAGAATCTCCATCTGTGAAAATAAATTGTTTTCTTTTTTCCTTTTTGGCTGCAAGGACAACAGCTATTTGTTGGGCAGCAACTGATAGAACTGGTAACTCAATTCTGTTGAATTCATCAAAGCACCCCCATGACCCAGATTGTGCTAGACCTAAATTACATAAAATCAGAACATAAAATTATAAGACAATTGCATAATTTCAGGATTGTTTAACAATTTCTTTCTCAAAAATATTTTATCCAATGACTTTCTTTTTAAAAAAATTAAATGAAATAAGAAATGTAATTAGCCTACCTTTGTAAATTCTTCCAAGACCACGATAGTCCATTTGATCAGAACAGTTGAAGACAACAACATATTTTGCTAAGGTTTTTCCCATGTCTTTTACAGTCTCAGTTTTTCCAGTTCCAGCAGGACCACATGGAGAACCACCCATACTCATTGCAAGAGCTTGAGCAAGAGTTATGTAACATCTATGCAAAGACCAAAATTAAAAGATTAATTTTAATAAACTTAAGAGAATAATTCTCTTCGACATTTATGAACAAATTAATCAAATATGACATTTCAATTACAATTTCCATGATAAAATTTAAATATTATGATTAAAATAGCTAGGTAAAAGGATTACTCAATGCAGCTTATGTTAAAGTAAATACACCACACCTGTCAGTCAAGGGAGTAATGACTAATCTCTCTGTACAGCCAAGATACTCATTTTGATAAGTGAAATTTACATCAGTAATTGATATCCATGTCTTATCTAAGTCCTCTTTAAAGTAAAATCTGCATTGCTTCAACCACTCAAAATCATTTATGGAACGGACATTCAGCCGACACTATAAAATGGAGGAATAAATTTTTAAGTTATTAAATTTTAATACTTATAGCACAAATAATTAAATTTAATATCAAGTAAAACAATTTTTTAAATCTGACCAAGTCCCTGAGCAAATGATTTACTTGGTATGTTACTATCAGAATATATTTCATCAATTTCATTAAATTACTTTATGGCAATAAAGAGAAATTACATTCTATTATTATTAAAAATGAAAATTCTTATTTACCAGTATATCAAAGATATCTCTCTGATGGACATGTATAGTAATCAAAGTTTCAAATTTGATTCTTTCAATTCGAGTGAGATCTCGTGTTGTCTGATCAATCAATGTATTCAAAAATTCTAAAAACTTGTTATTTGTCTCTGACATAATTTTTTTGTCTTGCCGAGCCTGCATTAGGGCTGCTTCTGCATCTCTTGTCCATATCATTTGGATACCAAGAATACCAACCTACAAATGGAACCAATATCTTATAGTAGTCATGCCAAATTGATGACCAGATCTATGCCTTTCTGTGGCTGGCATTCTATTTTGTATACAAAAAGTATTTAAGATTGAATAAGGAATTTATTTTCTTAAAATTTTTATTCTAATTTATTAAATCATAAAGATAATGTTTTTTCAATTTTTTATCTTAATAGTTAGTTATTATTCAATCACTAAGACCATGTTTAATGCTTTTCTACAGTGGCCTTTGTTAATTTATTTTTAAATAGCTAAGTAACGGCATTTCAAGGCTTATTAAAATGAGCATTTTAAACTAAAAAATTAAAACATATGACTATGCCTGTAGCATAATTTGAATCGAGTTGCATCATTATATCATGCATTTAATAGAGAATATATAATGCATATCTTGGCATACTGTTAATGTTTAAGAATAGATATTTTGTTATTTTACATAAATGAATGAAAAATGGACTCACCTGTGCTGGCATTTTATCCAAAAAGGAAAGAATGTTGAAGTTAGCATCATTGATCATTGAAAATGCTTGTCTAATGATAGAATGCAAGGATTGTTGAGAAGTTTGCAGCAGAGATGTCAGCCAAGTTTCCACACTTCCCTCTGCCCGAACTGCTCTTTCCAACTGTGATGGATAAAATATTTTAAATTTATTTTTGCTTCCAGTTGTGTGTAAAGTCATTACATCATTAATAATAAAAGAAAGTTACTGTTAAGTGAAAACATCAAATAAAAGCAGTTTGGTTTTATTTCTATATCATAAGATTTAATTGGGAATTCTTCATCATACTATGTAATATAACTTCTTCATCATTAGAAATCTGACTGCAAACAAGTCAATGATTGTGGGGTAAACTGGATTCTTAACATTGCCCTGTCCTCTGCAATATTTAAATGATTTATATGCGGAAACTTTTCTGCAGATTTAATGGTTACTGAAAAAATTCAACTTCAATGAAAGAAAAAAGGTGCAATATGATTTTTGCATATAACTTACCACAATTACTTCACCCTCTGAAGAAACAATCGCTAACATTTTATTATATTCAGTTTCATGAAAGCGAACATAACGAGTATTGTCAAAAATTGATAGTAGATGATTTTGAATTGTATGAGAATCTGAAGCTTGACCAAGTATCTCCAGCAAGGCAGGATCAGAGACAAAAAAGAAACGAGGAAACATCATCCTCTTTTTCTCAAGGTATCTAGAAATGGTAACAGTGAAAGTTGTAACTATTAAATCATTTTACATATTTATTGAGTTGACAGTATTAGAATTTTTACTACATTTTACATACCCACTTAATGATTTTTGACAAAGCTCTAGTTGCTCTTGCAAATGGGGTAAAAGCTGCTTGAGTAAATCATCTCCAACACAACATGCAACAACACCAGGAGTCTCGTGAGCTCGTTGCATTATCTTTTGCCACGACTTATCAATTTTGCTGAATCTGATGGTGTGAAGGTTACAAATTTTAGGAATGTTTTAAGATTTAATAGCTACAAATAGTTATTTCGGTAAAAGACCAAATCACTAGGGAAAAGTGATTACTTTTGTCAAAGAAATTTTTGCATATTGTATGACATGCTCCAAAATATCATTGAGAATTACATTTTTTTACTAAATTATTGTTTAAAAGTTGCAACTATCAGAGCTAATAAGTTATTTTGGAAATATCCACAAACAAATAACACACTTTGTCTTCTAACTGAAAAATAGTACAGCATCATTGTAATCAAAATATAAATGACACACAGCTTGTACTACAGATGTTATAAAAGCAGGATTACCTGACATACACAATTTTTTATTTTTGATAAAACATAAGGTTTATTGATGGAGTAAACATTCAATATCTGAGGTCGTTATATTGTGTTCAGCCATTATTAAAGCAATTTTAACAAACCTTTTTGCTTCTTTTGGCAGCTGCTTGGCAATGTCACCACCAACAAAAACTGCTTCTAAGTAAACCCACATATTTTGCACCAAGAGCCATCTCTCAAGTATTTCATTTGTGTTGGAAAGATCTGTCACCCAATGCTGAATTTGTTTGCGAAATGGAGCATTATATCTAAAATAAATATTTTTATTTAGAGCAAATTTTGATGAAGTGCAAATTTGAATATGATGTGTTTCTTTACTATTTAAAGAATTGTTGATGAGTCCTACTCATTTACCTATTAGAGAGCAAGGACCCAAGTACCATTAAACTGTCTTCAAGCTGCCCTATTGTTTCTGCCGTTGTGTCGCCTCGAAGAAGTAACTCTCCTCGGTTATTAAAAGTCATAAAAGTGAGCTCATGAACAGACCACTCATTTGTAACTTGTCTAAGCTTAGCTTCAATGTCTTTTTCTTTCATGGCAGATATGCAAATATCCTATGATAATTTTTTCATATTATAATAGTGACACAAATAATCAGAAAAATAAAATGTTTCGATTTAAATGAGCAATGCATCCAACTATCACCTCTATGTCCTCCTTGCATTTAAGTAATGGGGCTTCCAAAATGTGTTTTAGGCAAAACCCTTCAGCCTCTAACTCAAATATATGTTGAGTTATCTCCATTATACGCTGCCAGTGCCTTGGTTTCATTGCTTTATTTGCCATTAACTCAAGGAGAGGACACATGTCATTAAAATCATCAATGGTTCGTTTGAGAGCATGGAAAGCAGGCCATTCCTTCAAGCCTTTAGGCAGCTTTCGGCACCTGAGCAATAATAAAATGCATTAAAATAAACAAATTTTCTCAAACAAACTTATACTTTAGTTTGTTTATAAGAATTAATGACATCTTATATCATAATGCAAGCTCCTGTTTTATGATCACAAAAATGTTTTAAACCTGAAAACAGGCTCATTTTTATGCATCCGTCTGATACATGGTGCTTCTTTACAGCAGAAAAAAATGGTACATAAAAAGCAAATGCTTTCATTGCAACCTGTTTTGAAATTCCATGAGTTCATTATTAATTTCTTCTATATTAACATCTCCCCAAGGAATATCATAATAACTGCTGACACGATCAATCACATCATTATAAAGTTTGTACAACTTTTGAAGCAAGTTCAGTTCCTTTTTGATTTGGGCAAGTTCTGGATATTCAGTTATAGGAAGTCCAAATAGCTCTTCACCACTCTGATATGTTTGCAGCTTACGCCACATTCCATCAAATCGATTCTGTGTGAGGAGCAAAAACAATATAGCATGAGATGCCTCCAAATAGAAATTCATCCATGCAGGAGTATTAGTAAATACAAACAAAATATAATAGCTACCAAATTTTATTGAATTTATATGAAATACCTGGAAAATTATTAGCCGATCTGATGCTTCTCTAGGTGAAAGGCCAGCCATCATGGGCCCAGAGGTACGATATTCATGGCAGTAATCAATGCTATCACGTCTGAACTTTTGCAAGTTTTTACGCAACTCATCTTCCAAATGAGGCTGCATATTCAATAAAAGAACATGAGTGTCTAAAGCACGTATTTGCAGACGCTGCCAGGTGTAGCGTAGATTATCCACTTGCTCAAGGTCTTCTCGATCCACTGGAACTTCATAGCGAGAAACTACATTGAATGCCTCCTAATAAATTCAAAGAAAACACAGTGGCAGAATTGAAATAAACACAATTGACACATTAAATTATTATCTACTAGCTGCTTAGTGCAGCACTGCTTAGTGCAGCGCTGCTTGCAGCATCAATAAAATATGTGATTACTTCCACCCGGCATGGTAAATTAATGCAATGGGTGGGTTTATTTTTAGAAATGTATTCCAAAATACTACAGAGCCACCTGGTGAAGAACTTTTCAACTATCTCCAACGGTCCCGCATTTACTGTATATGCTGGTGTATAAGTCGACCTTTGAAGCTGAAAAATATTCCAAAAACTTAAGGTTGACTTATACATCAAATATAAAATGTGACCCTTAAATAACAGATTAAAAACATTGATATTTACGAAAACATTTGATCTTACAGCATAGGTGATTGCCATTTTGAATTAGCTGTTCCATTGTTTACATATTGTCTTTTATTTTAGAAGATTTAAGATAATTATTTTTAATAGTTAATAAAAATTAAAATTTTAACTTTTGTTTTTATTACTGAAACTCAAAAATATAAACAATCTACTTGCAATTACAGGAACAAAGGATAAGTAGAAATACATTCTGCCAATAGATGGCAATACCGTATATGACTGATCTTTCTTAAATTAAACAAATGATTTAATAACTCAAAAATCGACACTGCATTTTTTGGAAAAGGTTACATTTAGGTTTTAAAAACCATAAAATTCCTTGTATTCTTCATTCAAAGATTTTTTAGCAAAAAAGTGAGGGGGTCGACTAATACGGCGAATATGTCTAGTGTATTTACATTCTGAAAAATCAAGGTCGACTTAACGCCGGGTCAACTTATACGCCGGCATATACGGTATACCAGTTCCATGTTCAGCCCTGAAATGGCAGTATTAGAAAAATGCACGACATAAATATTTTCTATCAAAATTTTCTGTTCAAATTATGTTTTGCAACTAATGCTGCCATTAGATATTCATATTTTTTTATTATATTGTTTTTATGACATTAATGTAATGCAATGGAAATCAAGAATGTGCATGGATATAATTATAAAAAATGCATGTCAAAATACTACAGTGCCACCTGGTGGTGAAGATTTAAACTATTTCCAACGATCCCGCATTAAAGGTTATACCAGTTTCATGTATTGCCAAGTGATGGTAGTATGGCAAAGTTGCATGACAATAATATTTTCTATCAAAATCTTCTTTTCAAATTAGGTTTTCCAACAATTGTTATATTAGATACTCATAGTTTTTTAATTTTAATGTTTTAGATGATATTTGCAACCAAAACAAGAAGTATATGTACATACTTTTAATGAAATTTCAATAACGTAGTTAACAGGTCATGGAACAGCATTGTCCAATAACCATTTGGGAACAAAATATAATGGTAAATTGTCACCATGCGATGACCCGAGACCTTTGCATATAATAGATATGAAGTGTTATCTGTCTTTTATGACACACTGAACTGACAAAACGCACTTAATATATAGATGAAACATAAAATATAGAAGAGTAGTGGCTTCCAATATGTGATGGAAATGGAGGAGCATATGTATATAGAACTGATGAAAAAATGGGTTTTTTGTTTTCTTTATGTTCTTTTCCAAGGAAATGTCAGCTGGTCAAGGAACAGGATTTTGGACTTGGTACACATTTGGGAAAAAATGAGGGCTCACGAAAAATCTAAACAACATATGAACAATGTTTTGAGTTTATCGTTGCTGTGTAAAACATATTCAAAGTCAGTTTAACTCACAGTATCAGCTAGCTATATCTAAACAACGAACAAATAGATAAAAATAGGTATGTATTAAATTTGATTATAAATTGTATACGTTTTTATGGGGCATTAGAATTAGCATTTAGAGGGTATGATGAATCGGATGAGTCAAAAAATAAGGGAGTTTTTCTTGAGGTAATCCAGTTTATTTCTGAGTTAGATAAAGACTTAAAAGTTCACCTTAGTCAATCATCTGTGTTTAAAGGTACGTCTAAAACTATACAGAATGAGTTGCTGAAATGCATGTTAGAAGTATACCACAAAGAAGTTCACAAATAAATTCAAAAAGCAGATTGTGTAGCATTGATAGCCAATGAAACTAGTGACGGGTCATGCCAATTTCAGTTAGTCATTGTATTACTTTACATTGTAGGCGGAAAACCAGTAGTAAGATTCTGGAATTTAGTCACTCCTGACAGACATGATGCTCATGCAATTGCAGATTGTATTTTAAAACAACTTGACCCCCTAATTGGTGACAGTTCGAATAAACTTATAGCACAAAGTTTTGATGGTGCTTCTGTTATGAGGGGGTTTAAATGGCGTTCAGAAACTGATAAAAGACAAGTATCCACCTGCTAATTTCATCCACTGTTATGCCCACCAGCTGAATCTAATTATGTCTAACGCAGAGTACATCAACCGCCAAACCCGTATTTTTTTTGCACATTTGTCTGGAATCTGTTAATTTTTTTCTAATTCGCCCCAAAGAACAAAAGTGTTAGATGACGTTGTACAGAGAAGATTGCCCCGGGTATCACAGACCAGATGGTATTTCCATTTTCGTGGAGTCAGCACTGTGTATGAATATAGGAAAGAACTCATAACGGTTATGGAAATTATTGAAAACAATGATGACATAAAGTTGCAGTCTACTATAACACAAGCAGGTGCATGTACTTAGGCTGAAAAAAATAACTTTGTCTTTTGGTTAATGCTTTTTCACCGGATAATGCCTCACGTGGAGATAATTTTTAGTCAGGTTCAAAAATGAATCACCAATCCAGTTAAAGTACAGCAAGCGATGCAGCATTTCAAGAATAGCATACAGACAGTTAGAAACCAAGTTAATGTGATTACCAAACAGGTTGAAGTCGAGTTAGAGAATGAAGAGGAAGAAGTTCAACCAAAAAGACCATGGATCACTGACAGCAACTCTGCCTGCAGGAAGAGAGAAGATAAAGAAGTTTGTGACACCATAATCACAGAAATAAAATATAGATTTCAATTTACTGGACACCAAGTGGCTACGAATCTATTTGTGGTTGAAGAATTTTATAATTACAGTAAAAAATTCCGACGCATATCTCAGTGAAATAATTGAAAAATATGTTTTTTTGGAAAAAAAGAGACTGAAAAGTGAACTTCAAGTTTTTTATGAAAGAGAGGAATTGGGAGCAGTTTCTAGTGTGGTACCATTTCTGTCACTAGTTTTGGGTGATGATTTGTGTGAAACATTTCAAGAGACAATAAAGCTTTTAAAAGTGTTCATCATAATACCAATGCCGACATCAGAAGCAGAACAGTGTTTTTCAATGATCAAAAGAATAAAGCCTTTTCTTAGGAATAGTATGAAAGAAGAAAGACTAAGTGCTTTAGGCATGCTATCATGTGAAAAAACTTTTGTAAATAACATACCTTCAACAGAAAAGTTATTGATTTATTTTCTAACAAGACAGATCGCCAAATGGACTTTGTTTACCACTCATTATAGCTGCAAGACACTTTTTTTACCTACTCACTACTGTACATTTTTTGGTAAGTAAAAAATTAAATACTTTTTTAACGTACGTAATCATGGAAAATTTTCATCCATTGCCATTACATTACACGGAGACAACTCGAAAACCTATTATGGAATCTAGCTCCTAAACCTCGCAGAAAGGTTCAATTTTGAGCCATTGCACATTCTCAAGTTATTTAATTTAAAATGAGTAATTTTTACTAAGTTACCGGTATCACGCTAACTAAGCCATTTTTCACCTAGAAAAAGAGCGAATTTTATGGAAATAAACATAAACCATTCATACTCAAAATAAATCTCCCATAAATCACACAATGCCATAAATAAACCTGTCACTATACGCAATATGACTCGGTTACATGGAAGCGTTTCTCACGTTTCTGCAGATAAAATGTATCACTTACAGCTTTCAGAAAGCACAAACGAACAACTCCAACAGCTATTTAGTGACACATTTCCATCACAATATTGTGTTTTTTGCTTTTATATTGAGTAATAAAAGTATGTATATTCTTTTAGGATTGGGTAACGTAAAAGGAACCCAAAAAAAATACAGTTGGTAAAATGTGATTTGAGCATGTCACGAATTACAAGACAATCTAACAGAATGCATTTGTATGTAATGAAAAATATATGCAGTTCAGTTGTTTATTTCTCTTACATCACATTTTCTATAAGAAAGAACTCTGACATGTCTATTTACATAGAATATTTATGTAATTTCGGTTTACTACTGATAGCTGGCAAGAATTTTTAAAATACCTGATAAATATCATGCTTATGGTATTATTCCAGGCATTTCTCAAAAATACCTTGGTTAAAAATCGAGGAAATAAAATGCATGGCATATTGCGTCTACCAAAAAAAAACGCGTTCTCACACCAGGTGCGCAATATTGAGCAAGACTTTTGCAGGTGGCCTACCCTCAGCAGATGATTGGACAAATCTCGTGTAATGCCCGCATCCCCTTTTTTGATGGAAACTAATGGAGAAAAAAGTGCAGGTATTACATGAGATAATACAGTATTGAAATTACACCTTATTTAAATTAGTTTCCACAAAATTTAAAAAAATCATGAAAAATTGGCAATGCGAATGGTAAATGACACGTATTTTGAATTGTGAAAAATCAGAGCTGAAATTGGAGAAATCAAGACATATGTATAATGCGAACCGGATACAGCACACCACTGTAAACTCGGACATCTGGCAACCATAGACCAGTCTTAAAAACCACCTTACTGTTAGGTTACACAATTTTTTGTTTTAAATCTTGTATTAATTGTCGTATATTTTTCAGTAGAGGAAACTGGAAAAAGGCGAGCTAGAAACAGCTTAGATTTGCAGCTTTTGCAGAATTCGTGTCATTGTTAACTTAATATGATTGGGTTATTAGTCCTTTTTTGGCCGATGTTGAAAGAGTATGACCAGGTTTGCAGGAAGAATTAACAACAGATCTTCAAAATGACTTTGAGGCTAGGGTGCGGTTCAACCAAACTGGTTATGAAGAAATTTGGATGAAAAAAAGATTAGTATACCCTCATTTGGCAAGAAGTAAAGTTATTTATCCTAGCATTTCCAACTTCTTATTTAGTAGAAAAGATTTCAGTGCTGTAGTGTGCCTGCTAATTAAGCAGAGAAATTGATTAAATGTGAATGAGAGAGGTTATTTAAGATTGTATTTATCAAACATAGAACCTGACATATGTAAGCTGGCTGAGTCACGTCAATCTCAGGGTTCCCATTGAAATGTTGTTGTATTGAACATTTTTTAAATATATCTATCACAAATGATTTATTTTAAAAAAATACTGTTTAATATTCCTTCTTATCAACATTTATTTCATTTGTATCAGATCCATTTTATAATGAGCAATAATTTTATAGGGGGTGGTGGGCTGAAAAAGGTTGGAAACCACTGAGTTAGGTGATATAGCCATTAATTGCTTTCATTAATTTCTTCCAAATTCTTCTCAAGCCTGAAAGGGTTATAAAACACTAATGTAGAAAGACTTGGTGGTCTGTTTTCATGGAAGTTTCAGTCTCAAGTTATAATAAAATCACTCTTTAGAATGAATAATAAAATTAGGGAAAATGATAAAAAGTTAACTTTGAATTACACTGGAAAATTATTTACGGTAATTTTTAAACATAACTTCCCTTTGAAAATTGTGTTTTTAATGAGATATATTCTACAAAGAATATTTAATATATACCTCAATAGGGTCAATCTTTATTTCCATGTCAACTTCCTGGTCTCTTATTTTTTTCAGAGTTTCCATGACAAGGCGCACATCATCCAAATCCCTAACAGGACGCTCCAGCTTACGATCCATTTCACTCATGACTGCATATGCATGGTCCATTTCTCTCTTGTATCTCTTCCTTAAAGACTGGCCAATGCGGTATGTGCATGAACGAATTTCTGTCAGCAACCCAAATTTTAATTTTTCTGGATAAATTGGAAAGAATACTTACATTATTATCTGAGAATATTATTATTTATATTTAAAACATGCACATGCATTTATAATTAAATTCACTTTATACATTTAGAATGATAAGAATGCATGTTTTGGGAATTTCAGTTATAAATTTCCTGGGAAATCACAAGGTTTTTTTCTTTTTGAATCTTAGGAAACTCTCGCATTTCCTAGGAAAATTGAGGCAAAACCAATGTTTCTGCAGGAGATGAACTTCAACCATAGATTTGACTGAGGAGTGATGTAATCAATATGAGGGAAAAATGCCATAATAAAAAGAAATCATAATTTTCATTGTTACCTAAACATAAGTACAAATTGGAAAATTATTTAAGATCCCTAAAACAATAAAAAGCACCATCAATCAAAATTAAAAGTGTATCATAATATGTTATAGTGTGTGGATAAAATGGTGCACACTAACAATGGGGACAGATAGAAAACCTCAAAACTAAGCAAAATGTATAAGGAATAAATTCTCTAGAATGAATAGGTTCTGAGATATGGTAGGATGTTGCCAGTCTCTCTCATTCGTTGGTCCAGCTGGCAAAACACATTTTTGTCTGGATGGCAGCATGCTGGATACATTTCTGCATAAGCCCTGGCTGCAGTGTAGGCCTGGTTACCAAACGCACCAAGGATCAAGTATATACCATAGTATTTGTGTAACGTGTAGACCATATCATTTCCCCTTCCGTGCTGATGGTGTACTGCCATGGAATGACTGCACAGTATGACAGTAGGTCTGCGCGCTGACGGCCATATTCATAGATTTCCAGTTAAAGCCAGGACTAGGGGGTTTTTACTAGTACCGGTCTAAGAGAGGTTTAAAGGGAGAGTAAAAGCAGGCTTAAATACTTGGGACTATCTTAGATCGGGACTAGCTTGCTGAGTGAGTATGAAACGTTTGGCAAAAGCAAAAAGCTTGATGCGCATGACTCTAGTAGCATTTCCCGGAATTTATGAACTCCTTTTGGCATCGTTGGGAAATTGTGAGGATTGCTTGTGCACGTTGCTGCATTTATTTAGTTTTGGGTTTTTGCTTTTGGTTGTTTTAAATTTGTTTTTCGTTGAGTTATATTGTTATGATTGTTTTAATTCTGTTGTTATTTATCAATACAAGTTGTTGGTGCTTGCATACTGGAAGCGCTTAAAAAATCACCATGCACCAAAATCATAACTCGTAAATAAACCAATGCGACAACATTTGAACTACCCATTTAAATAAGGTAATAGTTTTCATATTCTGCGAAATTAAGCCATGTATCGGGAATTTTTAAATCCTCTGGCAATGGGCTCGCATCCAAGTTTCCGAATTTCAATTTTCATGGCTCAGATCAGATCGCCCTTTTTAAGCAACTACTATAATCATCATTAAGACAATGGCATATATGTTACACTAAAATTTATGCATAAATTAGAATATTTTGTGTTATGATTATGGTGTCTTCATTAGTACATAAGTACATTTCTGGATTAATTTAAAATTACCTTTCATGATATATATGTCGTTGGCTGAAATCAAATGGATTATAATGCAGTCCAACCATTAAATCAATGCTATTGAAGTATGAAAAATCAATTCCCATTGAAAGGCATTAGAGTTGTTGCTAAGGTAGTTCATATTTTTCATTGTTGAAACAAAAACTTTTCATAATTTTGATTAAAATCGAATGTTTACCCAAATTCTGCATGGATTTGAATTTTGTCTTCAAGAAAAATATACTTCATTCCTTATTCCACAGTATGGTGCATGTCCCAACTTTATATATTAATTGTAAATAATTTAAAAAAGCAATTTTATATAGTCCTGCACAGTTTTCAATGCTTTTCAAAGACAGCCCTTATATATAACATTTTCTGGAATTTCAGATTTTTCCTAGAGGTTGTACCCAATACCCTATATTCTTGCCAAATTTCAGCTCTGTAGCACTTGTAGAAGTAGTACCTTGGTTTTATATGATATATCCTACATATGTAAGAAGCAGCTATTTATAATGGTTTTCCATTATTGTTGATCGTTTAAATGGCAAATAAGAGGATGAGGTCAGTTAACTGGTCTAACAAAGAAAAGGAGATGTTGCTAAGGTTAGTCAGAGATAGGATAGAGGTTATCGAAAGCAAAAGTTGTGATAACCGCATCACGAAAGAGAAGCAGATGTGGCAAGAAGTTATGGTTTTATTTGAAGCCGAGCATGGAGAAGGGCAAGGGATGCAGAGGATAAAGCAGTGGAAAAGAATGAAATTAACATCCAAGCACAGCACCTCTGAGGTGAGATCTCACAATTTTAATCTTGGTGTATATTTCACTAGCATTTCTTGGTTGAATGTGAAGTTAATTCCATGTGATAATTTACAGTACAAGAAATACCAACGAGGTACAGGTGGAGGTGGTGTAGCATCTCTCTCAGAAGCAGATATTTTCATTAGTGAAATGTTGCCACAGCAGTTCACCAAAGATACAAGTGCCTATGATGATGATGCTGAAATATTTTAAATTTAATGATGCCTTATTTACTTTTAGTTATAACAAAATGGGTTAATAAGCAATTCATTGATTAGTCACTTAAGATTGGTTACTTTCCTAAATATCTCTTATGTTGCACAACTGTCTATGCTTCATTAAAGTTCTAAAAATATCCAATAACTTGATCACATCCTGTTATCTGAATAAAAGTGATTTTCTTGCAAATTGAAGTTGAAGTTGAAGTTATGATAAAACTGCTCTAGCTTCTTTACTATTTATTTTATAGCTGGAGGGGGATAAAATAGAGAGGAGAATAAACAATGCCTTAGAAATGGATGACTCTTCCTCTCTGACATTGGTTAGGCAAAGGTATGAGAAATAAATCTATTTAATCAATGCTTTCTTTAATTCAACCATTGAAATATTGTTTAATTATAGTAAGCCTGGTAAGTGACTACATTTGAGGAAACCTATTTGCTATACATATTTTTCCTACACAGCTAAGCAGCAGGAACAAGCAGTGGTGACAACACCAACAGCAATAAAAGCTCCCTTCCTACCAATGACTGACCCTGCCCTTTAGTATTGGCTGTGCAAATGCAAGAGAAGGAAACCAAAATCTCATGCTTTGATACAATAGCAATTGAACATTAGCCATGGAGTTCCCTTAAAATATTTCAACCTTTAAGAAGTAGTACTGGGAATCCATAAGCCATGTTCAAAATATCAAAAGGTCCCAATGTAATTTGTGCATTTACCCACATTGAGACGGCCTGAAAGAGGGGTGGAGATAGACTTTGAGATAGAGCAGCATTTCTCAACTTGGGGTCCTCAAACTAAAAAGGGTTTGTGGGGATGAGAAATGGTCAGGAACCACTGAGATAAAGGACAGCTTTCGCTTTTCAGATAGCAAATGACACTCAACACTCGTTACGAAATTAATTATATTGATATTTTAAAAACTTATTTTTCCCAGAATATTGCATTTGATGACATTTTGTGAATCCAGGGGTACTGAAATGACTGGGAAACAGAAGCTCTTTAACTATGGAAACTTGCTTTATTATTATTATAGTTATTGGCAATAGAAAAGTGAAAGTTCAAAATTTGAGGCTATTTTAAAAACCATTCAAATTTATTAATTCTGCTGAAAGATAAAAATGTCTTCTTATTTTCAAATTGATACAGAAATTACTAAGCGACTACATAACTATACAAATGCAACAAAAATGACTAAAGTTTCCAGGGTTTGAGAGACAGGTTCAAAGCAACCATATGATAAAGTTTACACATAAGATCACCCTATTAGCATGTAGAAGGAACAAGTGTAAGTTTAATCATTCAAATATGGAGGTATCTTTTGTAACATAAAATACAGAGTGTGGTTAGTTACCCCATATTTATTTTTACTTTCTCATATATGTAGTACATTGAGAAAGTATTGTAATCGTGAAAAAATTCGAGTTCGAGATTTTGATGGAAATACACGTTTTAGGTGTCCCTGAGTCCATAAAAGTGGTTTTCGCCATGCCATCTGTCTATCTGTTCACCATTCTAAGATGCAAACACATATATAAAATCAAATGATATCTCGTATTTATGCAACATGTCATCTTTTGCAGACCCTTTTTTGATAAAAATGATATTGCGCTAAAATAACGGGTAGTTTATTCTTGGCTATTTTTTGAAAAATTTGATATACTCAAAAATGGCTCCAGAGAATTTGATTAAAATCAATCCAATTGTAGAATCTGATGTCACAAATAATACTACGTAAGCCATATGTCTCTAGAAATCACTGCATGGCATCCAGTGACATTACAATGTATATCTCGTGTGCTCTAAGGTGGCAGTCAGAGACGCATGAGAGGGGAAGGGAAGGAATGATAAGGAGATACTTAAAGGGGGAGCCGATGTCAAAGCCTATGTGCAGTAACACAATTTTGGTTCACTCAAGTCCAAGTTTGTGCATCAAATGCCCACACCTAAACACCACCTCCCCTATAGGAGGTCCCTCCTTGAGGATGGACTCGTCCTACCGTAAAGGTGCCTACTGCACACTGCCACGTTAGAGTGTTTTTACTATATACTAAGCTACCTTACCTAAGCCTTATGACGTTATGCCTCTGCCGCGATCCACTCAAAATCTTACTACAGCCAATACAATTAAACTAAATCGAATGACATCTCATATTTGTGGATAATATCATTCATAAAAGACATTCTTAAGAGATGAATGATATTGTGCAACAATTAAGGGTACTTTTTTCTTGGTATTTTGAAACAAAATTTCATTTACTCAAAAATGGCTCAAAGATTTACGATTAAAATCCATCCAATCGCACAGCCTGATGTCACAAATAATACTAACTAGGCCATATGTCCCAAAAAAGTTACTATATATCGTCCAGTGGCATTATTTCTGTACAAGATGCTCAGCACACGCATCCGAGGGGAGGGGGAATCCAGGGATTCCCTAGTCTAAAATTCCGTACTTCTCTGTTAATGCCATGCGCTTATTAGTGGGATGTATTAGATGTGCAAGGTTGATAGTGTCAGTCACTTTGGTTTTGTTGCTATGCATTATTAACATAAATGACAGTAAATTGTCAAGCATACAGAGTGAATTTTGAAGCAAAGAGTGCAGTGAGACCAAACGTATATACATATATGAGAAAGAGTGTGGAATGTATATTGCGCCATTTATTTCTATTTACAATTTAATTTCAATGGATTAAAATTTTTTGTTTCATCTTATATATCTATTTTGCAATTAAACAGTATAGGTTGAGCACTATGGTAATATGACAATGTTAAAAGGAGAGATTCTAACTACCATAAAAAGAAATAATACTCAAAAACACACACACTATGCCCATGCATTGGTTTATGGGATGTTACTCCTCTCCAGAGACCAAACAGTCACGCACCATGCACACATCGCATACACAAAACACTCAGGTTTGTGGAAAAATAACCCTCTCCAGTGACCACCATTCATCCGTCTACAAACACACAAGTTTGGGGGATGTTACCCCATGGCAGGGACAATATCAATCACACAACAAATGTGTGAAGGTTTAGGAGTGATTAACATGTTCAGTGCTGAAGATAGTTTTTCAACCTTCGCCGATACCTGAACTTCTTTTTCTCTTATTTTGGAAGTAAACTGCCCAATAGTGTTATGTATGAATCCATTTCTATTGTTGTTTTCTTAAATGTTTATATTATTAACTTTAATTGAGAACTGCTCAAGTGTCCCTCAGGCATTGGTTAGTCTCCAACTTGCATTACATATTACTTAAACTTGAATATTTTTCTTATTTTTTCTAAACTTAATGGTTTCACACATATATTTACAAAAAAGTAATTAATTTTAAAATATAACACCATAAAATTAAAAAAAAACAATTTCTTTTCAACATTCGACATTTCTACACAATAAAACATTTCACAATGTTTTAAAATGTCATTCTTTATCAAGAATATAGTTAAAATATATACAATGATAAGAATATTCAATTTTACCTTTTTCAAAGAATATGCGTTCAAATATTTGAAAAAAAAACTAACCAAAAGCTAGATAATAGACCAAATTGATAACTAAGCACTTCACTGTGAAGGTTGGAGCCCAACTGATGCCTAGCAATGCTTGGGCAGGTTAAAACCAATGCCTATGCCCCTTACCACAACAAGGAAGCAGAGGGGAACACAGGCCGCTCGAGCAGTCCTTAGGTATTGTATCGGGATCAGTAGGGCTGAGCTGCTGCCAGCACTGAACGTGTTAAACCTCTCCAGGGATAAAGCTTTTTCCTTCAGATTACACTGAAGAGGATCACCTGGTGATCGAAATACATATACGTCAATTTAATACTGTGTGTGAGTCTGTGAGTGCATGTTTGACTTATTTATTTAATATTTATTTAATTATTCCCTAGGATGAGACACATGATTGGATTAATTTCATGTAGTCTTGTCTACATTATTTGTGTTGTGTGACTTTCTTTCTCATAAATGAGAGTTGTGGGAGTAATGTTACAGTGATAATAGTCCAAGAGGCTGGTTCGCCATCCAACATACACATACACTTGATAAAATTTTATCTTAAATTGCTTGTTCTATGATGACACACATACTATGTATTGATTATACAATGCAATTGTATGGCTTGATGGTAACTATTGTATGTACTATATTCATGTAATAAAAATATATATACAATGCATATTTTAAAAATTCAGCAAATATCCTATATAACACTACACCATTAAGAAAAACATATACTGAGAATGATATAAAAGTTCCATTGAATGTCATGGTTGAATGATAGTGGGTGCTGACAAAGAGATTCCAGAAAATGATTCTATGAAATTAATAGAAAATATACCAGTTGAAATTGCAATGCATGTCCCAATTCTGTGAGTATCTGCCTCAGTTGATAACTGTGATTCTAATTCTCCATGTCGGCGAAGGGATGACTCATAATCAAGAAGTGTAAGTCCTTGAGGCTGGTTGTGAGTTTGTCCAAGGCTGGCTTTGGTTCCATCTCCAGTGCTCCACAAAAAATGATATGGTCGCCAATGCTCCATAAAGCGATGCAATTCCTTTCATTATAATGATTCTAATCAGTTTCATTTTATATTTACATGTGAACAATATACAATATAAGTATGAGTAGGCCTTAAATAAATAACTTAAAATTTAAATAATAATAATTTGATTCATTCTTAATGACAATAAAATTAACTAGAAATGGAAAATTCATGTTAACTCAGACTTACTGGACGAAGTTCATTCATACAAGTGGATAATAATGAAAGAGTTTTGAGGACCTCCTTGTTCTCCATAACATATGCTTGAAAATTCTTTTGTTGAACAGGAAAAACAGGTCTTTCCTCTGAGGCAGCATGGTACAGACGACGACGTCTACGTTTCTTTGCATCTTCTGTAGTACGTCCCCCAACAGAACTAGCCTGCCCTGAACCCTCCTGGTGGTCAAGTTTGGAAACCACTAGGTCAGCCATTTTGATAGCCTGCCGCCTAAGGGCTAGCCTCTTCCAGCCAACACCCTATGCTTGCCCGAGATGAAAGAAAGGATTTGGAAGCAGAATTTTTGGTTGGAGGAGAAGGTAGAGAGAAAAGTTTGAGAAAGGAAGCATAAAGAAGTGAGAGCCAAAGATGCAATAGAATTCAAGTATCCAATCTAAAAGAATGTGTTTGAGTAAGAGAAATATAGAGAAATAAAATATGATATAAGATGATAAGTTATTCTTAATGATTAAAAGATAAAAAAGGAGAGAAAATATTATTTAAAATATTTAAATGCACATCAAAACTAAATCTGCTTAAGCTTAAAATATGGGAATGATATGCAAATTTGGAAAAGAAAAAAATACATCTCCGAATGTATTATTAGGGTACTAACATTGATTCAGTTAGTTTAATCTTGTAAAAGAGCTAGATTTTCTTCTTTATTAAAAAAATAATTTAAAATTTTAATTTTTAGAATTCTATCTAAAATGGAAAAATTTTTATTTGCATAATATGGGTGCAATAAATGAAAGATTAATGCTGTAACTACAGAACTGATAAGAATAAATTTAATGCTACTGCTTCAGTTGAAGTTGTCATTAATTTTTAAAATGTTATTGTCCACATACACTAAAATGAGATTTTTTATTATTTATAATATGGTTAAAATGATAGAGAAATTACTGCAATAACTGTGATTTAAATTGAATCTAACTTTGAATTGACATACTTGATTTAAGTAAAGTACCATTGGGAAAATTGTAAACATCTAAAATTAATACGAATTACAAAAAACTTTTATTAATTTCATATATAAATTAATGAACAGCTGAAAAATCTTGAGAGATGTTACTGGTGTAAAAAATGACTAGCATATCATTTTTTCAGCTGAAGTTAGCTGAGCCATCTTAAGGTATCTTGTGGCCCTTGACCCTTATAATTGTGGGATCCAATTTCAAGGCCTAAATACTGTACCGTTGTGTTAGTAATGTCCAACAACTGAACAAAATACAGTTTTAGAATTAATAAAAAGTTAATTATATAATTATAATCAAATTCAAATAACAAATAAAGAATGTGTTACTTATATTCATATGGGTTCACTCTTTTGTCAGGGTCCTAGGCCCATAGAGCCTCGCCCTTAAGATGGCACTGATGAGCTGTTATGTAGTGATGATGTTTGGATATTTTAAAGATTGTTTAAATTAAATATTTTTTAAATGTAATGTATATTTAGAATTAATATATTCATCATAAAAATAAATAAATTTAAAAAAACATTATTATTTGAATGATAATTTATATATGGGCAATGCATCAATTTATGTATGGAAATTACATTTGATATTTACTTTTTTAGTTTAGATCATTTCATTTTATTAGTGCAGTAAATGGTGTAATGTTTATACTATATGTACAGCATGCCTTTACTATTATGAACTACAAACCTAAACTACCAGTCTATATTCATTCCTTGCTGGAGAAGACCTACACTTCCTGTGCTTATGACTGCTTTGCTGCATTTTTCTCCATTGGTCCAACAAAGATTTACTGTTTCAAAAACAGAAAATTATTATTTAAATCTACTAATGCATGAGAAAAATTTTACAGCTATATAATGGAACAATAAATAATATTAGTTAAGTAACAAACTTAATTAAGAAAAAATAAAGTTAGAGATGAATCAAATGATCCGGGAAAGGAATACATTGCATGCTGATAGAGCCTGAGTGAAGCTAAAGTTTGTACTCTTTTTTATCATTTTGAATTTTATGATCATGTTCAACAAAAGAGCAATAAATACAAATAAATATTATTGAAGTTGGATGCTTTATGGTGAAGGGATGAGGCTACTGCAAGCCTGAGGCTGGGTGCCAACTCACCTAAGGCACATGCTTTAAGCTGGTCCTGATCTATTCACTTAACAATGGATATATAGAAGGAAAAATAAATTTGTGCTGTTTTTGTAAAATGCATCTTGATTTGTGCCATATAAAAAGTAGGAAATGCATAATATAATTTAAGATTCTCAATATAGCAGGCTTCAGTGTAAATAGGAGAACATCCCAGGCAAGCAAAGGATAATTTTTCTTATTATAAGTAAAACGAACCTCATCTGACACTTCTCATCTGTATCTAAGGTGAAGTGTTTTCCTTGATAAAGCAATACAAGGTCATATATATACAAGAATTATTTTTGTATTTACAACAAGCATATTTACTATGAATTTTTGAAGCATTAAATGTGAAGTAGCTTTTTTATTATATATATTTACAATTTGGATTTATTTTGTGAAGTGAACTATTCTACCAACTGTTGACTCACAGTGAGTCAAATGGTGAATGGTGAATTACAACATTTTTATCTCTTTATCTAAAGATCAATTGAGGAAGTTAGTATAAGTTTAATGCTTTATTATGACAAACACTCATAAGCATCTTTATCAATAAACTTGTTATATTCTGCTGTTATTAGGTACTACATATTTTCCCACAACAAAATACCTGTTGGCCCTTTCCACCTGTCCACTGAGACACTCCTCTTGAGACTCCTGCAATGCATTTTCCTACAGTAATTAAAGATTCTTGCACTTCTTCAAGGTTTGGCCGAACAACTACATTTGGGATCATAAGTGACCCATGAAGCAGAAAAACAGGGTTGAATGATCCACTGCTGCTCACACCAGCTAAGAAAAAACATATAATCATTATATCATTGTGAATTTTTTATTGTGACTATAAATGATGCTATCTTGCTATTATCAAATAAAAAACTATTATAATTTTTATAAAGCTTTATATAGCTTGGTAAGCCAAAGAAAACATAACATTATTTAGAAGAAAAATTAATATTTAGAAAGTTCTTATTACCAGAGTCACTTATTGATATTGACGTAACTGAGAATCTTCTGCGAACTGTATCCAAGGATTGTCGTGTAACTCTAGTAAGTACATCTACCACCTTGCGTGAATAATACCGGCGCATCTCTGACACAGCATTGCGTACCATTTGCTGCATTCCCTAGAAGAGAAAATGAAAGTAGTGCCAACATATCCCCAAATACAAATGTCATGTAAATGATATAGTGAATACTAAACTCATAAATAAGAATGTTTTTCCCATTCATATATATATATATATATATATATATATATATATATATATATATATATATATATACACAGTCAAACTTGTTTATAACGAGCACGGTTGTAACGAGGTCACGGCTATAGTGAGCAAATGCTACCTCCAAGATAAGTTTACGAGTATTTACATACAAATATTTCACGTATATAACGAGCACGCTTCACGGATATATCGAGCAAACTTCGACCACTTCTCACTGTCTCAAACGCAGTGGCAGTCAGCCCCTTCATTCCTCATAGTGACCCAAGATATGTAACCTTGTGTTCTCGAGTCCAGCCTCTACACCCTATCCCTCGGGGAGGTTAAAGACCGCGGCGTTGTTGTTAAAAAATAATTCCTTCGTCCAAACCAAGAATTCCCAACTTGCAGGTACAGTGGCACCCGCGGAGGTCCTTTGTCCTCTCCTCCCAACCCCCAGCTCTTTTACAGCCAGGAGGTTGTGTTTGGAAGGGGGGTAAGGGGCTAAGGGCATGTACAATGGCGCCCGCCCCCGTCGCTCAGCCGAATGCACCCAACACCCTTTCCCACGTAAAGATGGGAAATCCCAGATTTAATCCGTCTCCTCATTAACTCTTCCTGGAATTGGTATACTCGCAGTTTGCAAAGAAAGTTCGTAGCGTTGATCACAAAAATCAGTTGAGATTTTGCCCTTGAACGAGTAACATGTCCGTACATAAAAGGAAGTGTCTGTCTATTCGCGAAAAGGTTGATATTATTCGAGAGTTAGAACGTGGTGAAAAAAATGTTGAAGTGTGCAAAAAATTTAATTTATCGTCATCTACGGTTTCAACCTTATGGAAAAACAAAGAAGCGATTTTATCTGCACTAGAGAACAACCTAACAACGAACAAGAAAATGAGGAAGTGTGACTTGGGTACTGTTGATCAAGCACTGCTGGAGTGGTTTAAGACGCAGAGAAATGCTGGTTTCCCCATCAATTTTAAAGGTACAGGCAGATAAATTTGCAAAACAGTTAGGACATGAAAACTTCACATGCAATAATGGGTGGCTCGATCGTTTTAAAAATCGGCATAACATTGTTTATGCGAAACTCAGTGGAGAGGCCCTGTCAGCAGATTCAAAAACGGCAAGTGAATGGGTGAAAAGTGTTTGGGAGGAGTGTCGAAAAGGTTACAGAGAAGAAGACATCTACAATGCCGACGAAACTGGACTGTTTTACAACATGATGCCTGATGCAACGTTTAAATTCAAAGGTGACAAATGTGTTGGTGGCAAAAGACCTAAGAATCGTTTAACAGTTTTAATGTGCGCAAACATGAATGGGAGTGACAAAAAAAACTTTTTGTTATTGGTAAGTCACAAAAGCCGCGTTGTTTCAATAATGTAAAGAAGCTTCCCGTTGAATATGCAGCTAATAAAAAGGCATGGATGACTTCCAATATTTTTCAGCAATATGTAAGTCAGTGGAACAACGAGTTACGGAGGAAAAATAGAAACATTTTACTCCTTGTCGATAACTGTCCTGCGCACCCACATATGCAGGAGTTATCCAATGTAAAACTGGTGTTTTTGCCTCCAAATGCGACTTCTATTTTGCAGCCAATGGACATGGGGATAATTAAAAGTTTTAAAGGCCATTTCAAGCGATTTTTTGTTCTACAGTTGATTGAAAGGAGGGAAAGAGGTTTAGATGGCAACGTCTCTGTATTGGATGCAATTCATTTGATGACAGATGCATGGGACAATGTTTCACCTACAACGATCATAAACTGTTTTCGGAAGTCTGGTTTAATATCGGGAGAATTTTCGATTAATAACCATAACGTTGATGAAGATGATCAACCTCTGTCAGAATGGCTTAAAGAAAATGGAATTGCGAATTTTGACCATGTAAATGACATTGATGATGATGTTGATGTTGATTTGATTACCAGTGGAATTCCTACGGAGAGTGAAATAATAGAGACAGTACAAAACACAGCAGACAGTGATGAAGACATTGTTGAATGTGTCGAAGACACAATCCCGACGAAAGCCGTGCCAACTTACTCTCAAGCTCAGGATGCTGTGGAAACATTAAATGATTTTTTTGAAAACATTGACATTTCCGATGGTGTTTTTAGTGCAATAAGTGTAATAAGAGGAAACTTAAGAGACTTCAAAGTGAAATCTATGAAACAGGCTACCATTCAAAGTTATTTTTCTAAAAAGGGGAGTGATTAAGGATGCAGCTGTGAGTAAATTTTATATGCACAAATGTTTATTTTAAATTTTCTAGTTTATTCTCATTTTTATGTTTTTCCATAAATTTACTAAATAAACTTTCTGTTTATATATTCACTTTTACTTCTTATGTCTTATTTCACCATACGCATGCATGCTTTTGCCTTCACGGATATTAAGTTTAACGGCTATAACGAGCAAAAATAGACGGTCCCGTGGCGCTCGTTATATCCGAGTTTGACTGTATATTCATTCATTCGTGTTCTGTCTTGCGACAGGTCCTACCAATTAATTAATCAATTGGTTTTGACTAGGGAATATACATACACGGTGTGGTGGTTTCCCATTGCCTTCCACACCGGACTCGCACACAGAAGGGAGGAGGGAAACCCGGTGCCGGCATTTGCCTGCTCTTACGAAGAACACCAGGGGGGCCAACGGCTTAACGTCCCTTCCGAAGGACGGAACAGCTGAATTTGCGCGGTCTCCTCAAAACCATGCAAACAGGGGGCCGGGTGACCTTGAGAAAAAATCTTACTCGCGCAGGATTCGTACCCGATGACTTTTTCAAGCATCGGGCGAGTAGCAGCCAGCGTTCTAACCACTACACCACCGGCACCCCCTTGACTGTGTGTATATATATATATATATATATATATATATATATATATATATATATATATATATATATATATATATATATATATATATATATATCACTGGTGGTGTAGTGGTTAGCGTGTCGGCTTTCTATTGCAAAGTTCGGGGGTTCAAACCCCTCGAATGCAGGTTTTATTTAAAAAAAAAAAACTATCATCAGTGCCTGGCAGTAGGCAGCAGTACTGTCAGTATGGTATAGAGCCAAAAACAAATGATGTTGGTTGGGTCTATATCCAATACAGCTGTAGGCGTGATCAGGACGATTTGAATGGCTACAGTACTGCGATGTGGAAAGCAAGAGGGAAACTACCACATTACAATCCCTAGTAAAGATTATATGGTTGGACAATATGAGTTCTCTCAAGGTAAAACAATCCGGAGGTAAAATAGTCCCCCAATCGGATCTCCGGGCGGGGACTGCCTTGAGGAAAACATTTGTCAAAAGTAAATTACGAATAGGGACTTGGAACGTAAGAACTATGAGAAAGAAAGGAAAGCTAGAGAACTTGAAAGAAAAAATGAGAAGAAATAGAGTTGACATTATAGGGCTAAGCGAAACTAGATGGGAGGGAGAAGGACAGTTCGACTCGGAAGAATTCACGGTAGTTTATTCTGGAGGAAATAATGGGGAAAGGGGAGTAGCTCTGGTACTTAGGAAAGATATGATGAAAAGCGTGACAAAGATAATAGCAACGAATGATAGACTGATGGCAATAAAGCTAAAAGCAGTCCCAGTGGACATGCTGATAATCCAGGTATATATGCCAACGTCAGCTCATGACGATGAAGAAATAGATGAGATCTATGAGCAAATTAATGAAATTTACGAAGAAGACGGAAGAGGAAAGGTAAACTGCATAATAATGGGAGATTGGAACAGCATAGTCGGAGAAGGACAGGAAGAAAATGTTGTCGGGCAATACGGACTTGGGAAGAGAAATCGAGGAGGGGAGAAACTCGTAGAATTCTGCATCAATAATGACCTTGTAGTGACTAATACATGGTTCAAAAACCATAAACGAAAGTTATACACATGGAAAAGCCCAGGAGATAGAATGAGATGCCAAATAGATTACATCCTTGTAAAACAAAGATTCAGGAACAGCATAAAGAACGCCAAGGCATTGCAAGGAGCAGACATTGATTCAGATCACAGCCTTCCAATACTTGACGTGAGTACAAAGCTCAAACAAATAGGAAAAACGAGAAGAGAAAGACAGACCTGGGACCTAGAAAAACTGAAAGAAAGGCAGGATGTAGTCAGCATGAAGTTGGAAGATAACCTAAGAAAGTTGGAAAACAAACCGAAGACCACTGATATAGAATGGGATGAAATTAAAACCAGTATCAAGGATACCTTGGATAAAGAGATTGGAAAACAAGAGAAGAAAATCAGAAAACCATGGATCATGAAGGAAATGCTGGAGAAAATGAATGAGAGACGAAAATGGAAAAACGTTAACAGTGAAGAAGGTAGAGCCAACTATAGGCGTATTAACAATGAGTTGAGAAGGGTAACAGATAAAGCTAGAGAAAATTGGATAAAAGGAAAATGTGATGAAATAGAACAAATGGAGAAGTTAGGACGGTATGATATGATGTACGCTAGGGCACTGGAATTAGAAGATAAGAAGTCTAATGGAATTTGTGGTAAAGGAATTATGAATACGGATGGGAAGATAGTCTCAGAAACAAAGGATGTAGCACAGGTATGGGAAGAATACATTAAGAAATTATACAGCAAACAGGCAGGAGCGGCAAAAATAGAATTGGAAAATGAGGAAAACATTGAAGAAGACAAATTAGGACCAAGTATTATGAACAGCGAAGTAGAAAAGGCGATAGTGGAACTAAAGAAGGGGAAAGCCACGGGCAGCGATGGCATACCGGCTGAGATACTTAAAGTCATAGGATCAGAAGGACTAAAAGCGATCACGAAATTAATTAATAAGATTTACAACATGGGAGAGTGGCCTCAGGATTTCCTAGAAGTAACAATGATCCCTCTAAAGAAGAAGCCAAAGGCAATGCAGTGCAAAGATTACAGAACGATAAGCCTTCTGTCACACACATCGAAGATCATCACGAGGATTCTTAATAAAAGGCTGGAGAAAAAGGCAGAAGAAATAATAGGGGAAGATCAATTCAGTTTCAGAAAAGGACGAGGAACTAGAGATGCTATAGGAGTAGTTAGAATCATATCAGAAAGGGCAATAGAATACAGTCAAGATATTTGCGCATGTTTCGTAGACTGGCAGAAGGCCTTTGATAGAGTAAATTGGGTAAAGTTGATGAAGATATTAAAGGATATAGGTGTAGACTGGAAAGACAGGAGACTGATTAGGAATCTATATGAGAATCAAGTTGTAAAGGTCAGGTTTGAGAATGTGGACACCTGCGGAATAAATATCGGTAGAGGAGTAAGACAAGGCTGCTGCCTATCGCCAACCCTATTCAATATATATGGAGAAAGTCTAATGCAAGAAGCTTTAGAAGGCACAGGGGATTTCAAAATTGGAGGAAGGATTATAAGAACAGTAAAATACGCAGATGATCAAGTACTTCTAGCAAGAAAGGAAGAGGAGCTACAAAAAATGATAAATAGGCTAGTGATAACAGGTAGAAAATACGGTATGGAAATAAATACAGAAAAATCCAAGGTCGTTCGAATATCGGGTAAAGAAGAGAATCTGAACATAAGTATTGGGGGAAAGCCATTAGAACAAGTTTCAGAATATAAATACCTTGGAAGTATCATAACACGAGAGGCAAAATGTACGGATGAGATCAAAACTAGAATAGGAAAAGCAAAAGCGGCTTTCAGGAGAAAGAAACAATTACTTACAGGGAATATAAGGGAAGATATCCGCAAGAAGCTGATAAAATGCTACGTATGGAGTATAGCACTGTATGGGGCAGAAACATGGACGCTAAGGAAAAATGACATCAAATACTTGGAAAGCTTTGAAATGTGGACTTGGAGGAGAATGTTGAAGATAAAATGGACAGATAGGATGAAAAACGATGAAGTGCTACAAAGAATAGGAGAGAAGGAAATGATTATACAGACTATCAGAAAGAGGAAGGCAAACTGGGTTGGACATTACCAGAGGGGAGAGAGTTTGATTAAAGACGTGTTAGAAGGAAAACTAGATGGGAAAAGGGAAAGAGGTAGGAAAAGGTTTCAGCTAATAGACGATTTGAAAGGGAAAGAGAGTTATCAAGATATAAAGAGGAAAGCGGAAAATAGGAGTATATGGAGAACCAGGTTTAACCAAGAATAATCACGGACCTGTCTACGGACAGACTACCAATGATGATGATATAAAAATTTAGGTAGTACCAGCAGTCAAATATAATGCTTACAGTTTAACTGAATTGTCACAAACACATGATTTAATTTTTATAAACTAGAATTTCTAGTTCTTCAATCTTGTTTATAAATAGATCAATATGTGGCTTTAAAATATAACTGAAAATGATACCAATTAAAATTAGCAATCTTTGTCAACTTGGTCATTTTAGATTATTTGTTCACTCAATAATAGATTTAATAAAAGAATAATCAAGCTTTGACAGGAATCCTATTGATAAATGAGGTGCCTTCAATAGCCACAGACAGGTAATCTATTGGAGCTACCCATCAATTGTAATCATAGATGACATTTATTTACAATTTCCTCCATTTGAATAGCAGATTATTTCTTATATTTCTTAACTATAGTTATCTGTGAATAAGTATTTATAGTCACCAATGAAGTTCCTAAACATGATGCACTATGACACATGTAAACCATTTTGATAATTTTGAGTTAATAACCATATTTTATTTACATTACATAATGTAATGATGTTCTAAATCATTCGATTTAAAGTTTTTTAACTAGGCATCTAGTACTGCTGCAACTAACAGTGTAACTGTATATTTGCATTTAGACAAAAGGAGAAAAACATGGTCCTTCTTTATACCCAATATTCTCATGACCACCAAAGGAGAATTAAGTTTTTTTGTCCTATCAAAGCACGATGTACTGCACCTGCACTTGATCTTTGCAGGGCATAGATGAGAGATAGGCCAATCCCAAATTGAGATTTGTTTTGCCATAGATTTAATTTCCACCACCTCAACCTCACAAATGCAATTTCACTGTAATTATGCATGTTACAAATTTAAGCCTAATGATATACTTATGTAGTTTTTTATACAGACTGTAGAGTTAACTACCTTGGAAAGACCAATTCCTCCGGCTTGCTGAAGCAAAGTATGTGGTTCATCAAAACATGCCCAGACAGCACTCCAATCCTGTTGCTGCTCCCCTCCCTCACCCTGATTTGTTTGCTTCTTGGGGTTAGAAGAAGTCTTGGCCTCTGAGTCAGCTGCTGCTGGGGGTCCCGATCCACTACCTTCCACAGCTACACTACTGCTTCCAGCATTTTCTCCAGCAGCTTCTGGCTCTTCACTCGATCCTATTGTGAATCAGAATATGAAAGAGAATATAATCTGATGCTAGGAAGATTTATTTGAGGATGCATTAGTTAAATTATGAATGTATGCTTTGACTTAGAAATGCTTAATTATTTGATGCAAACAAATGAAAAATACTAAAATGATCATTTTTAATAAATTCTTTTTTAATACCTTCTGTCAAAAAATCAAATATATCTTGATCAGTATTTCCTTTGAAGGTTTGAGCAGCACGTTTAACTAATTCCAATATCTCTTCAACAGCCTCTTCAACCATTAAGCTTTTGCGATTGAGTTCCTAAAGAGGAGTATTGGACTTCAAAAGTTGCAAGTAACCCTAGAAACATAACATTGTAAGTGAATAGCATCTATTACCAGTGCAGCTTGGATACAATTTGCTTCAGTGCGCTCCACAAACTCCTCAACAGACCATGGCTCATCATCAGGTAATATATTAAGGGTAACCTTTTGCATGCTTGAAAGAACTTGTAAAATTCTATTTGTGTACACATCATGGACTCTAAAGCAGAAACCATATATATTACTCATTTAATAAGCAACAATCAAAAAGTTAGTTAATATCCAAATTTTATTTTGTTGAGAAACATCACTTAGAAATACCTTGTAACTAAAATATCAAACTGTTTAACAGCTTCAAGAGTTGATGTATAGAATGGCTTCCAGCTTGCATCAGTCCATTTGATTATGTTGAGTCCTGGTGTCAATAATGATGTTAAACGTACTAGTTGTGGTAAAAACAGAGGACGAACTTCTAATTTGACACGGCGAACTGTAGCAAGAAATTGGTTCAGCAGCGACTATTGGATTTTGGTGAGAAAAATTAGGTCAGTCAGCTAACAATATTTGTGTTTTTCTGCAGCATTCAATTTTCACATACAAGAATACTGAAGATTTAAGGTTCATTTATTAAACAAATTACAAATCAACTAGAGAGGCACAGAATATGAATTATGGCCGAATGCTGAATATTAAAATAAACATTCAGCCAAAACCAAAGCCGAGGCTAAATAACACCATCATAGCTTTATTTTTAAATTACCAAAATAAAAATGAGAAATTATCAAATAACCTTTTTATTTATTTATTAATCCAGTTTTATGCTGCCAGTATCAATAGTCAAATTTCAAAAGTTTTATATTATGGTGCAGAAACAACAATTTCTCTGCATTGTCTGCCACCAGATTGCTTCTGCAGTCACTGTATTGAACACCTACAATGCTAAAAATTCATTCACTTTCAACAGAAATTGGAGGAGGGGCAAGATACTTCTGTGCAAGCTTTGCCAATGCGGGATACTGCTGCTTTCTTCTTTGTCACCAAGTTGTTGGACATTCCTTTCTTTCTAATAGTGCCTCACCAAGGTATTCAATTATCTCCTGTTTAACTCCAGACAAACTTGGCAGGTTGGTCGATACTGATGAATATGCAATTTCATTGAAACAATCCCATAAACTGAAACCTTGTGCACTAGTTGATGGAGCTATGTTGTGGATGTTTTCAGAACTCAACGTAACAATAGCACTCTCTTTTGTCTCTTTTAGTTCTAATATCTTTGCTTTCACTTGCAGCTTCACTCTATTGTCTATGAAAATTTTGTTTTTAAACCTAAGATCTATAAAAGTGGCAATGGTCAATTTAGTTCATTTTCAAGATAACAAAATCATCTCTGGATTTCTTTCTGCATCTCAACCTTCATGGCATGTATATCAATGTCAGTATCTTCCCTGGAGTAGAATGAAAAAAGGCTTTTTACTGTAGGTATTGAGTAAGAAATACTTGCATTCTCAAGGCACATCAGCTTTGTGACTTCTTCAGCAGACCTCAGCAAATGAACTGTTTTCTATGCAAGCAACCATTGGTGGTTTGTGAGTTCTGTTATATTGGCATTGTTATCTACAAAGTACAGGATAATGGCTTTCTTCTGTTCAAGCAGCCTTTTTAACTTGTTGTAGCTGCTATTTCATCTGGTTTGAACATCTTGTATAAGCACATGAAGAGGCAGTTCCAACCTCTCTTGCATGTCGCAAAATTTGTCTTTTGCAGGAGAAGAATGATGAAAATGTTCCACAATCTTTCTGCTTATAGTTAGTAACTCAACTACATTACACTATGCTAGAATTGCTTTCTGCACACATAACTGAAGTGTTTGAATCAAGCATCTTATATTTGTGATTCTTAGATCGCTCATTGCCTTCACCATGTTTGTTCCATTATCAATGATGATTGTGTGACACTTTTCTTCAGTGATGTTTGATTCTAGGAATATTTCTTCTATTGTGCTAGTGATGCTGTTAGCCAGGTGAGACCCAGAGAGCTAATGGCAAGTCAGTAAAGCAGAAACATAATTAAACTCATCACCAATCCAAACTTAAAAACGGCTTCTGGTTGTTACTGTATGTCCAAATGTCTGCTGCAGAAGATAAAGCAGTATCATTTTTAATATTATCTTGAACTTTTTTGTGCATAGCATTGACAATTATTGTATAACCTTCGTTTATGGTTTTTGAACCATGTATTAGTCACTACAATATTGATGCAGAACATAAATATAAATTTTTTATAATCGCATTACAGCAATTTATATTTTATATGCTAAATGCCTACATAAAAGATTACTTAATTTTTATTGCCAATTTTGTTCTTTGGTATCATAATCTGCCATGAAAATTAATATTTTATAACTTAAATATTTTATAACTTGCCTGCATAGAATCATTAACTGTTGTGAAGTAGTCCTGCTTAGACAGGAGTGTTAGGGTAACTATAGGGATGGAAACAGACATTTTTGCCAAACATCCAGCTTCACGAATAAGAAGCCGAATTCGTTGATCCAAATTAACTTTTAGCCTTCCAGTGTCTGGACAAAGGCAGAGAATGTTTCGGCTTAGGCATTCATCAACTACCCATACCTATTCAAGAGAAAGGTTTAAAAGATCAATTCATTTTGTACCATTTTATGACTATATTTAAAAATCTGAGTGATTTGCACCACCACTCCAATATGAGATTTTCTATTTAAATTTTGCTACAAGTAGTAATTTATGTTATAAATGCAGTGGAAACTGCTTAACACAAAATATCACTTAACATGAAATGCATGCTTGATCTGTTGCTGTGCCTATATTTTTTAGTGCATAATAATTTGCTGAACGTGAAACGCTTAACACAAAATGCAGTTTAACACAAATATTATTCTCGAACCCAATAATAAAATTCTGCGGGTGTCTCAAAAAGATGTATACTCATTTTAATAAAGAAAAAATACACATTACATAATTCAGAAAAGGTCAATATTTGGTGTGTGCAGAAGCAATAGTTTGTGGCACGTGGTGAACTATCGCAGACAGGGACATATTATCCATTAGGTACAATAGGCACAGTGCCTAGGGCCTACGAAGAATTTTGTGAACTAAAATAAAATTTATTAAAAAATTTGAAAAGCGATAAAATGAAAATTCATACTTTCATAAATTAAATATATTTATCTTATGTACAAGTTACTATTGTATTTTAACATATATCCATTATAAATTTAATTCTGTGACAAGATTTAAAATTTTCTAAGCTTTTAAGGAATATGGTTACAATATTAGCAATAGGGAATATATTAAATGCCGTTTTCAATTTTGAACAATTTTTATTTGATATTTTGCTCCGAATGTCATAACTATGGGCCACAAAACCACAAATTTTTCATAATAGGTACAATAATTTTTAACAATAAAAAAATATTTCTAAAAGAAATCAGTTATTGTAAGAAAAGAAATGTATATAATTAAATAATCACTTTTAATATATAATCACAATAAACTCAAACAACAAGTAAGTAATTGTTATATAAAGAAAGCTTTTCAGTTTAGTCAACATTGCTTATAAATATAATCACAAACAATGATAAGAAAAAGAAAATAAAAATTACATTTATGTATTTGGCATCATAGTTAATATTCAACCAATATTAAACAATCCAAAAATACTTTTTGAGTTGCATCTTCCACCACTTAATACGAGTAGTATAAACTTAATGTTTTATGTACAAAATAAAATTAAGAAATTTTAAAATATGTTAACTATGCATCTTTTCCTAATGGCAAATTCTCTAATTATATCATCGAACGACATTTCTCGCAATAAATCACTTTCAATGGAAAGGAGAGATAGAGAACATAATTGGTTTTGTTTAATAGTGGACCGAAGATAATTTTTGAAACGGTTGAGTTTTGAAAACGAACGTTCTCCTTCAGAACTTGTACCAAAAATTGAAAGATATATTCTAAATGTAATATTAACATTTGGAAAACTTGTGACTAGCTAATTCTCTATTTGTGGAGCGATCAATTCGTTCACAGATTTCTTGTCAGCATACATTTGTGAGAATAATAAAAATTCGTCAACAAATGCCTCTTTGAGATCTGACGGATATAATTCAATTAATGCCCTTGCTTTGCAAATAACTTCATCGGGGGCATAGATTTGTCAACAAGGAAATTAAACCTTTCATTAAGTGCTACATATGCTGCTCAACTTTTACTCATTTTTGTTACGAGTCTATCTATTATAGGATAAAAACAGTGTGTTCAAAACTTGTCGTTAGGATTCAGATTTAAGTTCTGATTGGAATCATTTGTAATTTCATCGAAAAATCTATTTCTTGTTCGTATACGTTCTATGGTTCCTTTATATTCGGATGGTGTAAGCTCTTTTGCCAAGGCCTCAAAATTGTGAAATTTATTTTGCGTACCATGAAAATATGATAAAAGACTGTCATAAAGTTTCATTATGGTGCACAACTTGATTCCAGGCTCCTGTAAGGCTGTAATGGTAGTATTGATATTTCGGAGAATGTCTTTCCAAATTACACACATCCAGGCTGTCTCAAAACATTCAAGTTTTTTAACGAGTGCTTTTGCTTCATGAATAACTGCTGGTGGTTGTCGTTTGCTTTCAATTATATCCAGCGATGCTTGTCAAATTCTAAAATAGCTCTCATAAAAAGCTTTGGTGGCATCGCTTTGAGCAGGCCATCTGATTTCTGACAAACTGTACAACATTGGCATTTTTCTTCATATTTATTTTCATTTTTGAACATCTCTGTGGTGAAACTGCAAAGAATCTATAAACTGAGTATAGAATTCCAAAAACATTCACTGCTGCTGAGCAACACTTAATTTAATTTAATTATTTTTTACTTTACTATTATTAGTCATATCATTAGTCATTTTTCCATTTCTTTGGTAGTATATGATAGACGAAATAATAAATTTCACTAATACGTACCTACATGAAAAGAAAGAAAAGTGTTATTCTTTATGCATGAGACAGAAACTAAAAAGAGATTGGGAGATATTGTTCTTGTCAATCAAGATAAAATGTCTGTTTTGGCCATTAGCACAAGTGGAAGAGTTAATTCCTTGGTGGGATAAAGAGACAAGGTTTATCAGATTGAAGACACCCTCAGGTCAACTGGTGAGACCTCTGCAAAGAGTTGATCCTCTTTAGGTAGATGTAAATAAAGAAATAATAAAGAACAGATAAAATAAATAAATAAATAACAGCAAAGGGTGGGATTACTATTGATGAAAAGAGAAACACCATCACTAGATTTGGCAGGAAGGTCCAATTACCAGCTAAGTATTTCAGTTCCCAGATTTCTCTTATTTATTCTACCACGAATTGAGACGTAATTAGAAGCTGGGTAGGCCCTGTTAACGCAAAAACTTGTATCACAATGAATAATTTCACAAATAAACTATTCTAAATTCAATATAAAAATACAATAACAGGCAAATTGTCTGCTGACAAACGAACTCTTATTGATGATCATAATAGTCATCTAATATCCTTTTCTATAAACTAAACAAACTCTCTTGTCTACATTTTTTTATGCCTATAAGTAATATTTTATAAAATAATAATTTGGGACCTACGAAGGCAAGTGTGCCTAGGGCCTATGAAGATCTTAAAATGGCCTTGACCCCAGATCAGAGTCACGAAGAGCAAATGTCCCTTGTGCTGTGCTACGTTGACATGACTTAAGAAGAAGTCAAAGTTAAGGAGAACTTCATTGACTTTCTACCAGTTCAGGACACAAATTCAAAGACTATCAGAATCATATCTGCCTTGAATGGAACTTTCTTACATATTAAAGATTGTTGGGGCAAGGATATGAAAATGGGGCAAATACGAGTGGCTGAAATCAAGGTGTGCAGGTGAGCATCCTTCAGATGAATCGCCAACCTTTTTCACTCCGAATGGTTGCCACAATTTAAATCTGGTTTTAGGAGATATGGTCAAGAGCAACTCAAAAGCCATGAAATTCTTTGGTGTTGTACAGCGAATTTATAATATATATTTTCTGCTTCCACTCACAGATGGGAGATACTGAAAATATATGATCCCTCTTTGACTCCTTAACCATTGTCAGAAACTAGGTGGAAATGCCAAGTAGACAGTGTAAAGGCAATGCGTTACTAGACAGGTAATATCTTTGCTTAAAGTTGCTGATGAATGCAACAACTCAAAAATTAAAAGTGAGGCGGAGTCATTGACCTGTTTTGAGCTCCAAAATTTTGAATTCCTCTTGGAAATGGTCATCTGGTATGACATTCTGTTCGCAGTAAATAGTGCAAGTAAAATTTTTCAGTTAAGAGACATGCAAATTGATCTGGCTAGTAAACATATTAAAGGACTGATTGAGTTTCTACAGGAAAACTGGATTTACCTCCGCAGTGATGGCAGCAAAAGAAATAGCAGCCGAGTTGGACGTCGACCCTAAATTCATAGATAAATGACCAAAACGGAAGACTGTTTCATCGGTAAATGAGGACGAGACCAAGTTTTCGGCTGAAAAGGCATTAGAAGCTAGCTACTTCTTTGTCATCGTAGAGCAGGCTCTCATGCCACTGACAACGTGTTTCGAACAAATGGAAGAGTACATAGGCAATTTCGGCTTCCTTCAGAGAGGAAGAGAAATGAAGAAGTATTAGAAATGGTGGGAGAAGATAGGATGCTAATAAAAACAATCAGGAAAAGAAAAGCAAATTGGATAGGGCACATATTGAGAAGACAGTGTTTACAAAGGAAGATCTTAGAAGGAAAAATTAGTGGAAGAAGAGGAAGAGGGAGAAAAAGAATAGGAATATTAGATAATATAAAGCAGGGATATAATACTTATAGAGATATAAAAGAGGCTTCTAGGGAGAGAGAGAAATGGAGGCAGCGATTCAGTTAAAACCTGTCTTCGGACAGAAGCATGATGAATGAATGAATACGATTTTTAAAAACTTTGAGAATAAACAGAAGACGAAATGAAAAAAAACAGTGTACAAATTTGGACAACATATTGAGTAATAATGATTCGCACGATATCAATAATATCAGTATTTCAGTTCCCAGATTTCTCTTATTTATTCTACCACGAATTGAGACGTAATTAGAAGCTGGGTAGGCCCTGTTAATGCAAAAACTTGTATCACAATGAATAATTTCACAAATAGACTATTCTAAATTTAATATAAAAATACAATAGCAGGCAAATTGTCTGCTCACAAATGAACTCATATTGATAATCATAATAGTCATCTAATATTCTTTTCTATAAACTAAACAAACTCTCTTGTCTACATTTATTATGCCTATAAGTAATATTTTATAAAATAATAATTCGGGGCCTATGAAGGCAAGTGTGCCTAGGGCCTACAAAGGTCTTAAAACGGCCTTGACCCCAGATGTTCAAAAGTACCACCATCAACTTCTAGGTACTGTTGACAGCGGCAAACAACTGATTGACAAATGTTCACCAAGGTATCTGCTGGGATGGCTGCACATGACTGTTCAATATTTTTCCTTAGTTCTTGGAGTGTTCCTGGTTTTTTACTGTATACTAAATCCTTCAGGTAATCCTACATGTAAATGTCAAGTGAAGTTAAATCAAACAAATGTGGGGGGTACTCTTCGGCCTATCCACCTGTCTGGGAAATTGTCATCAAGATAGGCCATGACATCATGATGAAAATGTGGGGGATGCTCCATCTTTTAGATAGTAAATTTCCTCATCTCTATACAGCTGATGAATGGCGGGCACAATGGCTATCTCAAGCATGCTGAGTTATTTAGAACCAGTAACTGTCCCTTCAAAGAAGTATGGTCCCTCAATACCCCTGGATGACACACCACACCAGACTGTAAGTCCTGGTAAATTCACTGCCTTGTCCACATGAATCTTCAGATTGTTAGAAGACCAGTAGAAACAAATGTTGGTTCACTGTACAATTGAGCTTGAATGTTGCCTCATGAGACCAAACAATCATTTTCATAAACTGTGCATCTTCATCCATCTTCCTTTGAAACCATTCACAAAACTCAGCTCTAGGTTTAGGGTTATCTTCAATCATTGCATGTAACAGCCTCTGCATATAGCATTTCCACTTAGCAGTTTTGAGAATCTGGTGTACACTTGCCCTGTTGATTCATCTCACGAGCATATCAACTTACAGATTTTTTTGCAATTGAGTGAATTGCTGTAACACCATAACAGAATTTCCCCCACTTGTTGATGAGAAAAGTCTCTCAGATCATTGCTTGCACAGTTCCATCAGTCTCAAATTTATCATGAATTCTTGAAATTGTTCGTCATGCTGGAGGCTTAGTTGCAAATTCACATCTCCACTGTATCTGCACTTCACACACATTCTTGAATTTTCAGTACCACTTCAAAATTTATATGCATTTTTCAAACGTTAAGCAAATCTCTGCCATTTTATATTATGCTCTAAATCATGGGTAAGGTATTGCAGTTTTTCATTAGAACTAATGCCAATCTGGTAAGTTCATGCCATATTACCTAGAGGCACATTAAATTTTAGTTCCATCTTGAATATGTGAATATTCATTATTAAAATGCGTATACATTTTTTTGAGACACCCTGTTTATTGATTCCTTCTGATAACACAAATGGCAGTTGAGAGAGACTCTACTCCCTTCTCCTCTAAACTATCATTCCATATTATTGCCACATCAATTTTAACAGATATTGTGAATTCTGTTAGACCAGATACAGTAGTCGAAATATTAAAAACAATGAAGCTGATGACAATAATATTGAAGTGATGTCCATACCAAGTGATGCAGATATGTGATGATGTGGTTCCTAAAGTGTTTACCATTTTTTGGAGGGTCAACAAATGAAGAAAAATGTATACAATTGTAAACAAGTTGGAAACATTTGCAGCACAGAAAATTATTTTGAACCCAGTACAGAAGAAAACTGTTAATAAAAATAGAGACTACTGTAAATACCCGCATATAATGCGCACCCTCATATAATGCGCACCCTCATATAATGCGCACCCTCATATAATGCACAGAGGGGTTTTCAGCCTCATAATCTATGATTTTTCTATATACCCGCATATAGTGCACACAGATTTTTTTAGCATTACTGTTCCAGAATAAAGTAGATGGTGTAACATGTTCTAAAGCAATGATCGAATTATTGGTATTATGTATTGGTAACATAATGAAAGTGCGAAATGAAATTTTCAAATAAAATTCCAAAAGAACGTCAGCTAACTCAATCGTTACATACTCTATGTTTACTTACAAGGTGATATTAGGATATACACAATTAATCGAATTATATTAATTTCATAGTATGGCATTCTTTGAGCTAATAAAATGAAGGAATGACGATAATCCTATGTTTTTTGCATACGTTTTTGTCATGCCTGAGGTGGACGAGTTTGCCCAACCTTCATTTTTACCCTTATTAGAAAACTCTGGAGCACATAAACATGATAGCAAATAACCATAATTAACTACCGACTCTAAGAATCAAGAATAAACCATGTAAGAATGCTGAGAGAAAAGTAGGGAACGATAACTTGATTTAGCTCTACAAGAAGCATCAACACATCAACTCCCAGCATACTCAAAGGCATTAGCTGCCATTTTAAAATGAATAAATACTGAATTCATTCTTTTCATATCTAATTAATGTATGTTTATAGAATTAGTTAATAAATTTTAACTATTATCTATCTTACTTTTCGCAAAAATCACCAATAAAATTATGAGGATACCAGGGCAGTAATTAATGAGCCGAAATTGTGGAACTATGGGGTCAAATGAAAATAGTAAGATTATGTACCCTCATATAACATGCATCCTAATTTTTAACTCAAATATTTGGAAAAAAGTGCGCATTATACGTGGGTATTTACGGTAGTACTATTATAATGAATCATTTAGCTAATTTTTAAACAAATTTAATATTTTGGTAAATATTATACTAAAATTATCATAAAGTATTGTACACCAAATAAACCAATTGACTGAAACAAATTAGTGTCAAATTGACTCATCATTGACATATATCATGAATTAGCATATGTGCTTACCTTCATATTTCAAAAATGAATATTTTAGCATCAAAACTTTTAAAATATAATTCGGGTGACAGGAAATGTTTGTGTTGGTCCCGCACATTTCATGTTAATCAGTTTCCACTGAATAATACAAATTAGCTATCTCACTTCCAAAAATTAACAATTCCAAACTGAATTGTCAAGTTCACCTTAGGAATAGAATCCAATTTATGATGCAGATAACTGCTGTAGGCATAAAATGTTTCACTTAACCAGAACGTATAATAGTCTCTAACTTGTTGCAGAATAAGTTTTAAAACAGTGTATGAAACAATATCTAAACTAAGGAAACATACATTTCCACATATAATGGTTATCTACTAGGGGTTGATAACAGATTAAATAACTCTTTGCTTAAGTTCATCTTTAATCTCTAGTAACTATTGATTAATGTGTTGATTTTAACCATAAACATAATTAGGTATAAGAAATCATATAAAAATATCCATTTATTACACAAAAAGATAAATATATCCAATCATAAGAGGTCAATATAATATATGCATCTAATACCATGAGCTCATATTTGCCTACAGATGTTCTATAAGAACAATAAGATATCAAGATGGGTGTGATGAAAAAACTCTGGCTATTCAAAATTTAAATAGGTAATCATTCAGGATGTTTTTTTTTAATGCCTGGCAAAAGAGTTAAAAAATTTCATGAAAAGCTTTTGAATACAGGTAGTGCTTTAGCACGATTTACCATTTTGAGAACCTGTTCACTTTACACAAAAAATTCCGGGTTTTACATGAGTTGCAACACGATACATTATGTAAAAATAAAATAAAAAAATGTTGCCATTAAGGCAATGTGTATATTAATATATATTTATTCGTAAAATACTAGATAATATATAATTTGCAGTCTAAAGTCAAAGTAAAACTTTGCGTAGCCATTTTTTGTGACATTTGCCACGAAAGAGTGAAAGATAGATGTGACAAAAAGTTTGTAAATACCTAGTATAAATAATGTTATGTGTATTTAGATCTCAATGGCTACAAAAGTGAAAAGATGTTCCTATGCTATTAGCTATAAGCTTTAGGCGATTCAATATGCAAAAAATGAATGGAAACCGGGTAGCAGCATGTCATTTCGGCCCTGTTACGTAGAAGCTATTTTTTCTATTAACTTGTGTGGATAATCCTAAATGAGCACCTAACGCCAGGCAACAATTTTCTCCACAAAAGGGCATACGATCTAAGGTCATATGGATATAAGTAGGTGTGGGTGAAAGATGGGGAAGTTTTCATCTGTAAGAATGAGGGAGATCCCGTTATACCAGTGACATGTGAGGAAACCTTAAAAAATTGGAGGGGAAATTAAATACTAATACATAAGTCCAGGGGTAGTCAATTTTCTTATCTGGTTTTTTATAAGTATTAGGTAAGTTTGTTTTATTTTTTTATTGTAATGTTCAATAGCAGTGACGGATTATTTTGTAACGAGTATTTGGTCGATTCAGTTCAGGATAGCAGTGTATGGTTGGCAAATACACACTCCCTCAATATTTTATATCTCAATGCAAGAAGCATGCGTGGTAACAAATTTATTGACATTGAAAGTGCTCTTCACCAATTTAAGACAATTAATGTTCTGATTATTGTTGAAACATGGCTAAAAACAGGGGAAGAGAAGTTTTATAATTTTTGCAACTAAATTGGTTTTCATGCATTTAAGACAACAGGTATTGGGGTGGAGTTGCAATCTATGTAAATAATTTGTGGAAATGTAATATAAAAGATGTGTTAGCTTTGTGTCAAGACAGGTGCAGAAACAAAAGTTTTTGAGAGAAATTCAAACAAACACGATCGAAAATTAAAATTGTGTGATAATTTGTGTGATTGTTTCAACTGGTAGGGCCAACATATGTTAAAAAACCTAAATTTATAATACAAAAACGTATTTAATTTTTTACTTATCGAAAAATGTACTGTAGTGAGAAGATGAAAAAAGTGTCTTGCAGCTAAAATGAGTGGTAAACAAAGTCTATTCGGTGATCTTTCTTGTTAGAAAATAAATCAATAACTTTTCTGTTGAAGCTATCTATTATATTTACAAAAGTTTTTTCACACGATAGCCTGCCTAAAGCACTTAGTCTTTCTTCTTTCATAGTATTTCTAAGAAAAGTCTTTATTCTTTTCATCATTGAAAAACACTGTTCTGCTTCTGATGTCAACATTGGTATTATGATCAACACTTTTAAAAGCTTTAGTGTCTCTTGAAATGTTTCACACAAATCATCACCCAAAATTAGCGACATAAATGGTACTGCACCAGAAACTGCTCCCAATTCCTCTCTTTCGTAAAAAACTTGAAGTTCACTCTTCAGTCTCTTTTTCCAAAAAAGGATACTTTTTAATCATTTCACTGAGTTACGTGTCAGGGAATTATTTGCTGTAATTATCACATTCTTCGACCACAAATAGATTCATAGCCACGAGGTGTCCAGCAAATTGAAATTATCTTTTATTTCTGTGATTATGGTGGGCGTAACAGTGGTTGAAATTAGCAAGTGAATACTTGTCTTTTATCAGTTTCTGAACACCATTTAAACGTCCACTCTTAATAAAAGCACCATCAAAACTTTGTGCTAAAAGTTTATTCGGACTGTCACCAATTAGGGGGTCAAGTTGTTTTAAAATACAATCTGCAATTGCATGAGCATCATGTCTGTCAGGAGTGACTAAATTCCAGAATCTTACTACTGGTTTTCCGCCTACAATGTAAAGTAATACAATGACTAACTGAAATTGGCATGACACGTCACTAGTTTCATTGGCTATCAATGCTACACAATCTGCTTTTTGAATTTATTTGTGAACTTCTTTGTGGTATACTTCTAACATGCATTTCAGCAACTCATTCTGTATAGTTTTAGACATACCTTTAAACACAGATGATTGACTAAGGTGAACTTTTAAGTCTTTATCTAACTCAGAAATAAACTGGATTACCTCAAGAAAAACTCCCTTATTTTTTGACTCATCTGATTCATCATACCCTCTAAATGCTAATTCTAATGCCCCGCAAAAATGTGTACAATTTATAATCAAATTTAATACGTACCTATTTTTATCTACACAGCAATGATAAACTCAAAACATTGTTAATATGTTGTATAGATTTTTCGTGAGCCCTCATTCTGTCGCAAATGTGTACCAAGTTCGAAATCCTGTTTCCCGACCAGCTGACATATCCTTGGAAATGAACACAAAGAAAATAAAAAATGCATTTTTTTCATCACACCCGCATAACCAATTGTTCTTTGAATAAATATCGGCATTAAATTTATGACACCTTTCCTGTTTGTTGGCACACTGTTGCTCTTCAACTAAATTCAAATTAGGGAGGGATCTTTCCATTCATTTTATTTTAAGTTTATCATCGTAAGACAATGATGAAAATGGCTGTTTTAATAAAGCACTTATCGTATTCATTGTGGAGAGTTGAAATATTTACGCTCACCAATACTACATTGATCTGCTAGCTTGAAGGCCAGCTGAGCCAAACTGAACTTGGCCCAATGGTAGATATTCTCAAGCATGGGAGAGGGTAGGAGATGGAGAAAAAAGCATACAGTGCACATGCGTTCCACATCTTGTGACCAAGCCAGCTAGGCGGTGGCCCCTTTGGAGTGGGGGAACTCCCCGTCGGATTCGCCACCCACTCCTCCCATAAATTCTCTTACCAACCAGAGTATTATGCTGCTTCCTAACAAATTCAACTTATTCAAGACTCAAAAATGAAATCAATCAGTTCAAAAACAATTATTTATAGTGCTTTTTTCTTTCTGTGAATTTTGGTAGGGCCATGGCTCCATGGCCCTATGCCAGCGGCTGCCACTGCTTGTTGGATATAAATCCAATTTAGTAGGAATTAAAATATCATCTAGCACTTAAATTTAAGCAAGTACTATCGGTAACACCCAGTCCCTGTGTCTGGAGCAGTTTCCTGTTCGAGCTACGAGGTGAGAAATCTCGAGCCTAAGCACCCAGTGTTAAGGCAAACTGTCCATTGGGCAGCTCGCTCCCTGGATCTTAATCCTCTGGATTTTATTGTTTGGGGTCACATCAAGAGCCACATGTATGAAAATGCTGTCGATCAAGGTGCAGACCTTTTCCCTCACATCCAGGCTGCTTGTGATTCAATCTGCACATGGCAGGAATTTTTGAACGAATGAGACAATCATTGTTCAAAAGATGCATGTTGTTTCTGCAGGTTGGGGGCTGCCAGTTCATGCACTTCCTTTAATGAATCTTGTCCCATACTAAATATGGTAATTGTGGATTAATAAAACTTGCTGTTGCATCCCAAAGTTACAAATTCTTTTTCTTCTAGCTTGGCAAACACACATGCCACCAAGTGCACCATCAGCAATTCGTACACAGAAATGCCAAGTTTTATAATTCAAGTTTCATCAAAGTTGGACTAACATAACTGTAAAATACTTTTTCTTCCGCTTCTGTTTGATACTTCACAAAGGTCAGAAACGCAGAGTAATATAATTAAAGTTTTATCGAAGTCGGAATGACTTATGGTGACTTATATAGCAAATTGGGAGAATTGTAATGTAGTTCACATGACTTCCAATCATCGCAATTTCACAGTTTCCAGTGATGGTACAAACATAGTTCACACGACTGCCGTCCATAGGCGCTGATGTCTATTATTGCGTCATGCACAGTGCACAGTTCATGCAGCTTCTGTAGGATGGCACTTACGCTTACATGTAGTGTCCTGCACAGTGCACTTGCAATATAGCCCTTACTCTCCAAGTTTTTTATCGCCATATAGCCAGTGCTACCCACTGGCTAAAATTATATATCTATGTGAAGTTTCGTGATGATAGCTTCAAAGGTGATTTGTATTGTGGACAAACAAACAAACAATCAAACAAACATAGTTTCAGATTTATATAGTATTGAGGTTATAACAATCAAATGTTAAAGTTCATTTCTGTTATTTTTACCATTTTTCTAAATATGCTATGATTAATTATTCACATTCAAGACTTACATTATGGTTCATCCAGATGCTGGTGATTTCATTTTCATAAGAGTTCAGAGTGACACAGACAGCAGAATGTTTGCGCAGAAGCTCAGATGTGGCAGGAAGTACACACAGAACAGGATGAGATGATATACTCTCTACCATATCTTCCAAATGGCTTTTCAAGGATCTAACCCATTTAATTCTACCTGAAAAATGAAAATGTCCAAATGTTACTCCATAAAAATTAAATAGCCAACATATTTTTCATTTGAAGGTTTCCTTATTATTGAAACTTCTTTTGTGAATACAAAAGCTATATGATGAAGTAAATAACCTGCAATTGGAGGAAAATTTCTCGGTAAAGGTGGGTCATCTCTTTGTCTTCGGAACATTTTTAGAATTCGATCAACTTCTTTTTCACAGTATTTTAAAACTCTGTCATATTTTTCATCCATTCGTGTTAAAGGTATCTTTTCACTTACCTGAAATAAATATTTGTGATATTCAGATTGACAACACAAGTATCATTTATAATTACATTCACTGAGATAATACGTAAAACTTTTGTCATGTGAAATTATAAATATTCATAGAAAACTTTTAAAAAGTTATTGGATAGAAAATTTGTCAGAAAAATATAATTTTGGAAATATTTTAATTACCTTTTCAAATCTTAAAAGAAATCTAATTCCTTGTGGAGTTTCCCACACATTGGCAAAGTTTGCTTCTATAAGCTCACTTATACTTTCTTTCAGTTGGTCAGTTTGGGCCAAAAACTCATCTAAGTCAGTATCAAACTCCTTATTGCGATGGTCTAAATAATCATAGTTTTTGGTAGTAACACCTGCTTTGGCATCATCAAATGTCTTCATTGCTTCCTCTAATGCTGAAATACATATTTTAAAACTCATGCTTAAATATAGCTGTTGAAGAGATAGCTTTAGAAAATAAATGAATAATCTAATCATTGCTTACAATTTTATCTGTGACTACCATTAAGTAAATTATAAATGATGCTATTGTTTCTGCAGGATGCCATTCATATAAATTGCATTTTTGTGGTGTAAGTTATCTAAATCACTTTAAATAGACTTGCATTTAGTATTTCTCAAGAAACTAGAGTCAACAAAAATTCATACTATGGACTGGAGATTATGAAATATTGAAACTAAAGATAAAAAATTTTATAAGCAGCACTTTTATTAAAGAAAATTTTCTTAGAATCCAATGCTACATAATTTACAATACAGGTTTCCCTCTCTTTATGTGGGTTCGCTTTATGTGAATTTGCTATTATGTGGCAAACTTATTGCTACCAGAATTTCTTTTTATGTGTCTTTGATTCGCTCTTATGCAGTTATGCGGCCAGTGCAATACAAATGAAAGAAAGTTCTCCACTACACCACAAAGCAACCATTCAGTCTCATTATCTCTTATGCTGTGCATATTAGTACTAAACTAAAAGAGATGAGAGTAGAGTAGATATTGTATAGTGGAGATGAGACAGAGATTTCATGTGGTACTGTTTGAGCACACTTGAGAAGTATCATCTCCTTACCCGCGGAACTTGCGTTGGGCAAAGACAACCCTCCAGCACTTTAAACCTCCACTATTATGTCACTCACAACAGTCACCACTTGTGCTCATCTGCTTCCTTTTATTGACAAGTATAATTTAGTGTTAATTCATTAATAAAATCAGGCTCAACCTTGTGGAATTTGTTCTTTCTTGAGATGTAATGAAACAACTTTGTCACTTCCACACTGTTTAATAAAAATTATCGGTTTCGCTACGAACGTAGAATCTTCAGGTGAAAAGGTGTATAAAGCAGTTCCATATATAGGGAGAAAGGGGGAGGGGGAAAGGAGGGTAATACAGAAAGTGATTGGATGGTAATTTAAGAGACAGGAAAAAGGAAGGGGTGGGAAAAGGAAGGGGTGGGAAAAGGAAGGCAGAAGCAAAACAAAGTTACAAAGTGTATATAAAAATTTTTTGGTAGAAAGAGCCAAAGACGACAAAATTACGATGTACAAAATCTTTAGGTAAACTTAACAGAAGAGAATGACAATGGAAAATGAATTCATTTAAGAGAAACAAATCCTTACAATTAGTGTTAATTGGTTTAAGTTTGTATTTAGCACATAAGAAGTCGTTATGGAGTGAAAGAAGAGCAACTTGGAGGGGAGTTAAAATTGCTTGTGGTACGTATCCCTATCTTTTACATGTAAATATGGTTTCTGTTTATGCAAATTCGCTTTATGCATCACTTTTCTGGAATACAACCCCCACATAAAGAGAGGGAAAACTGTCTTTTTATAGTATAAAATACACCACAAAGCAAAAACAATCACAAATTGTTCAATTATTGAAGATTATAAATAATAGTAGGTGTTTCATTACTTACCTTCACCTAAGAGCAGACCTAGAAAAACAAAGATATATGTTTAAATGATAGATCAACAAAAAATGCAGTTCATAAAGGCAAAAGAATTTAAAATGTAATAGAAATTCAGTACAATAATTTCAAAATAAATCTCAGAATTTTCATCAAATAAAGGATAGATTTGTTGATAAATTTCAAGTAATAATTTAGCATATTACTAAGTATTATATTAAAATATATATAAATTAGGGATGTACAAACACCAAATTTTCAACTCGAGTCGAGTTAGAGCCGAACATTGCCAAAAAAGTTCAAATTTCGAACTGAGCTAGAGCCTATTTTTATAAATAAATTCAACCATTTATTTTTTGTAGCATAAAATTATTTACAGTCTTTTTTAATTTAATATTTATTCTTTATTTTCATTAGTTTCTTCCAAAAACTATTAAGTCATAACTGAAAATTAAATCAGATTGATCCAGAGTCATTATTTGTAAATATACTGTCAACCAGACAAAGACCTCTCTAGCAATCCTCTTATATTTCATTCATTCAGAACAGAATTCAATTTTTCTAACAATGCTGATCCAGAATGCTAACTAGGAAAGAGAGAAATGACAAGAACATAGAGTTCCATTGAAAAATCTTTCTTCATAAAATGGCAGGTAAGAAAAATGTAGCTGTCTTGTGCTTGTAATGTCCAGATGTCCATAGTTAAAGACAATGACTCAAGTGTATTGAATTCTTGTTCAATATCCTGTCTAATTTGCAATTTCCTTTCCTCATATAAAGCTGGAATAACTTTTCTTGAAAAAACACTTCTAGATGGCATTTGATATCTTGGTTCCAATGCTGTAATTAACAACTTAAATCTCCTATCATCGACAAATAAATTCTCACTGCTGTTTTTAACAAAACAAATTTTTTCATCTAAGATACATATGTCAAACTGGAGCATTCAGCCCTCTCTGTGCCTTAGTGTGGCCCGAATGTGAATTTTGGTCTCGACCACATTGTTCCAGATTTTATATATATATTTTATTTTTTGAAAAAGGAGACAGGAGTTTTTCATAGTTATTGAGTAAACAATCGAACGCAGTTTCTAAATCAACTTTTTGCTTGCAAAACAGATGTCCAATCTTCTACAAAAAGTCTGTTATTTCCAATTATTATTAAACAACTGTAATCCTAATGCGGCCCTTCTTTAATATCCATTGCATTAATGCAGCCCTGATGCCTCTGAGTTTGGCATCAAGTAATAAAAATTTAAATTTGGAAATTTAAGCAGTGTTAACCAAATGCGATGATGAGTACAATTAATTACTAAAAATATTCCTGGAAATTTTCATTATTTACTGACTGGAAAACGTTTTATACATTTGTTACCATGTATATTACGCATCCTAAATCTTTGTCAGTTTTCAAGAAAATAATTCCTATTACATATGGAAAACTGCGGTATATATTGGTCATGTTGATGTAATTTCGTGAAAAACTATACTTTTCTGACAGTTAAAATTTGTTTGAGTTTTCATTTCAGAATTGAGCTGAGTCAAGCTTTGAATTAAAACTAGACTCAGCTCAAAATTTTGAACAGTTCACATACCCCTAATATAAATAGATTATAAATTAAAATCTAATTAACTTAATAATATTCATTTAATAATTATTGCTTGACTGACTCAATATAATATACTACCTAAAGTAAAATGAAACAATATCAACCAAGGGTTTATCTTTTCCTAAAAAATACAAATATTTTTCACAGATTTGTTATAAATCATAAGACTCACCTTCCATCCTTCTTTCAAATAGGGAATTATAATCATCTATCAAATCGAATAATGCAATTATCTTATTGAGTCTATCACAAAATGAGTCAAACTTCCCAAACACATAATTTTCTGAAAAACCAAAAGGAGTGCGACCAGGCAGGAATTGCTGCTCCTTCACAGTGATGTAAGTATCTCGGTAAATGCGATTAAGCTGTACACAATGCCTTAACCTTTCTCGAACATCATCTCTTGCTTGTGTCCAAATTGTTTCCTTTCCACGGCAGGTGATATAGCTTTTACATGTCTCAATCATTTGATTAGTGATCTAGAATAAGAAAGGACACATAATACAAAAACTAAGAATTGTATAGATGAAATTTAAAATGTCTCTAACTAAATAATTGTCATTGTATAAGGCCACAGTAGGCATTTAATTTTTATTATGCTCACATTTTTATAACAGCTACATAGTCACAAATAGTTTCAAATACTATGAAAGGTTATCATGAACCATCTATTCTTATTCAATCTAATTTAAACTTCAATTTTAATTCACTTGTCTTATCTTCTTCTTGAAACTATAATATTTTATCAAATTTTCGTTACCATCCCTTTTATTTGAAAACTGAATTATCAGTTGTCAGGAGTTCTACTAAAATAATTAGAACATCCGAGTATATAAAACTAAATTTCAACATACATATATACTCAAAGGACAAAATTACCAAATTTTATTTGTCAAATATAATCCTACAACATTACTTTATAAGCCTTGGATGATATGCTACAAAGACATAACTGTATCAAAACCCAATTCCAATTCCATTGTAATTAGAGTGCCACAATATTTATTCCATGTTATACAAAACAGAAGGGTCACAGACATATTCTTCAAGATTCTGGGAGATATGATCTTTAAGAGCTCCTTGTATAAGCTAATGAAAATCTTATGGAAGAAGCTGACTTGAGCCTCCCTCCTCCCATATTATTGGCATATAGTAAGTAAAGGTGCCATATATATCAATTAAAAATACAGAAAAAATGTATTAATCAGTATTTCAGCATAAAAACCTAATTGAAGTAAAGTTTGCAGAAGTTTTGGAAACATAAAGTTATTGAAAACAGTTCATTCTTTTATGAGTTCATACTCGGTAATCACACATGAAAATATACAAAGTAAAAAACAATGATGGCTGGCCAAGCATTCTTTTTACCTTTATCATGAGTGAGGATGTTCTTTCAGATGTATTGTAAAATTGTGATACACAGTGGATTAGTCGAACCGTTTTCAGTAGGCTCAGCAGGGAATCTTTCATTTTGACCTGCAAATAATTCCTTCATTAAACAGTGTCTTACTTATAACAATAAAATGACTGCAAAAGGAAATTGCAATGATTAAATATCATAATTTAATTTGTTTAAAATATATGAAATTGCATTAAATAACAGTAATTAATCTTCAATGATACTTACAGGATCATGCAAATACAAGCAATGACAACACTTTTCCATAGCTTGGATGAATTTGGCATTATCTCGAGCTTCATTATAACAGAAAGTTATTTTCCGATCCGTCTCCTGCCATAACTTAAATACTCTTGAATGTGCAAACTGCAGACACATTAGCACCATTTGAACCTGTAGAAGCAGAATTCATGCAGAAAATTTATCTGGTAATAAGTAAAATTATGAAAATAGAAAACATAAAAGAAACACCAATAAAACTAATGGAACGCTTAGTATATGAGTACTGCAGGAAGAGGTATCTTAATTTACCTCCTGTGCTTGCAGATGAGCTACAATTTGTGAGAATTGTGCACCTCTACGTTTCCAGTATTCCAGCTCATCTTGAGGTCCACTGGAGTCATTCTCTCTCCTTAATTGCTCACTTTCCATCAGCACCTAAATTCAGTCACAGTAAAAGTTCGCTATAACAAGGGTCAATAACAGTCAAGAAAATAACATTGACTGAAAACAACTCAGGTACCGTCAATGTGTAACTTTTACATTTTGTTTGTAAAACAATTCTCAGGTAATATACGTTTCAGCGATCTTAAGACGATGTTAAAATTGAAAAATAAGGAAAATAATTATCCTCCGATTTTAAGTTATTTACATCTTGACCTACTTAACCCTAGACTACTAAACTTTCATCTATCAGACTACTCCAGTTGCAGCAAAAAAACTTTTAACACAGTTTCGAGTAAAATAGGAGGTTGCTCGTTTGTTTACTCTACAGGCGCCTGGCAGACTTGCCAGGAACGAAAAAAAATCCTATCCGTTTACACGTTCCCATTTTCGTGCCAGAAAACAGGCGCCTGGCTACGCGTCAGAACCGCTGAGAAGCTCCCTCCCTACACGCCTTTCTCCCTCGCTCTTTTTCAACAAATATAAAAATCACTATAAAATATTCCATTCATTTCAGGCTTATGCCTCTCTCGAAAAATCCAAAAAATTCAAACCTACCCTTATTCATAGTGGGATTAAACATGCCACACGCTGATATGCCTCCTACCAAAATTAACGGAGCCTTTTCGAGATATTTAGCCTCAAACTTGGGTTTACACACTTTTGATGCCGATAGTAATCTGCCTGCGGTAGCGTATGTAGTAAAATGGATTCACAAAAAGCTGCCCTGCATATATACAGGTAAAAATTATCCATCAATCTTGATCAGTAAAGGCACATTTTCACGGTTCAATTCCATTGAACTATCCGGTTGAATCATCTAAATCGAATAAAAATTGAAAAGTGTAAACAATAATTCAATGTCATTGAGCTATCGCATTGAACGAAGTAGGGTCGAGCCAAGAGGCCTGCCACTGGTGGCTCAAAAGCCCGCTGACGTCACAAGAGAAATCGGAACGCAAGCAGACTCGCATTTGTTTCACCAATGCTTCCGTAGCCTTTTGAACAGTGGCGGCTCGTGTATAGGCACTGCGGAACTGCAGCACCCCCCATTTCCACTTGATATTATCGATAACATTTAATATAATGAGTCCTTTTTTCTTTAATTCTTTCTTTATTTTTGTAGTACAATATATATTCCTTAAGCTTAATGTCAGTACTTCAGTAGCCATCCCCCAGTTTATGAAAAAGATACAAAAATCTTTGTATGGAACTGTGCGCTTCACAGTGCCAGCGACGTGGTGTTTGACTGTTGTGCGCATGCGCACATAGGAGGGGGGTGGGGAGGAAGGCGGGACTGCCAGGTAGAGAGAGCACTGTTGCTCTCGCAGTGCCGGCTCTGGCATGATGGTGGGAGGAAGTTTTTTTTACTCAGCGTGTGTTGTGCTTAAAAACCATGTACCATATTCTTGAATGTGATAAAGTGCAGAAGAGTGTAGAATTAGATTATTATTCTGCTTCCAGCTATTCTATTTGATTCATTTTTTTTCGGTTCTTTTATTTAACAGAAAACTTTAACCATGGCCTTGCATCCCCAAGAAATAAGTTCTGTGACTGTAAGTGAACTTCAACAGCTTAAGTTTTCACAGCTATCTCTCCATGAGAAAGTTACAGTTAAGAAAAGAGGTCGTTCAACACCTGATATTCTAATATCTCAGCCAGGCAAAAGCAACAACAAGAAATATATTCGTAGCTTTAATTCTGAATGGTACCAACAGAAAAGTTGGCTTTGCGGCTGTGAAGTAAAAAATGCACTGTTTTGCTTCCCGTGTTTGCTGTTTGGAGGTGATGTACCGTGGACAAAAGATGGTTTTAGAAATATAAACAAAATGAAAGAAAAACTGAAAAGCATGAGAAGTCAAAGAAGCACGTTGATAATGTTGTTTCACTGTCACTTTTAGGAACTGTAAGTATTAAGGAGAAACTTAGTGAGGCATACAGACTTTCAATCAATGAGCATAATATAAAAGTTAAAAAGAACCGTGAAATTTTGTCCAAAATAATAGACTGCATTTACTTTTGTGGAAACTTTGAAACTCCCTTACGTGGACATGATGAAAAAGACGATTCAGTAAATCCAGGGGTATTTAGAGGATTAGTAAATTTTGCATCTAAATTAGATTCAGATTTGAAGAATCACTTAGAAACCAGTGCAGTCTTCAAAGGTGTTTCTAAGACCATTCAGAATGAGATACTTGACTGCCTGCTACAAATATACCATGAGGAGATAAGGACGGAAATTAGAAAAGCTTCCTTTGTAGCTGTCATGGCTGATGACACAACAGATGTTTCGGAACACACTCAAATGGTCCTTGTTCTACGGTATGTATTGAATGAAGAAATATTTGAGCGTTTTTGGGGATTCTTTATTCCAGAAAATCAAACTGCAGATGGCATATCAAAACGTATTTTAGAACAATTGGACATAATCCTTCAAGGAAATGGACAAAAACTGATAGCTCAGACATTTGATGGTGCAAATGTCATGAAAGGCAAAAAAGCAGGAGTTCAAGCAAAAATAAAAGCAGTTTATAGTAATGCACATTTCATTCACTGTTATGCACATCAACTTAATTTAATAATGAGAAATGCAGCAAGTATTACACGAAACGCAAGAATATTTTTCTCTAACATTCTGGCTATTCCAACATTCTTCTCAAGATCACCACAACGTGTGTCCATTCTCAAGAAACATATGGACGTCAGCATTCCACGTCCATCCTCTACAAGGTGGAATTTCAACATACGGACCATAAACAGAGTTCATGAAAATTTGCAACCTTTAAAAAACTGCCTTACTGAAATTCAGTCAACATCAAATGCAGATCAAATCATTGCAGAAGCAACAGGAATTTTAAAATACCTGAATGATGATAATTTCAAGTTTTGGTTAGAGCTTTTTCATCAGATTATGCCTCATGTTGAAATAATTTACAACCAAATGCAATCTCGAGAAATTAGTGTGTTTAAAGTTAATGAATATATAACAAATTTCAAAACTGCTATTTAAGAATTGAGAAACTCAAAGTACTGTGAGAATCCTTCAAAGACACTCATGGCAGAAGCTAAGGAAGTGTGTGACTATATATGTGTTGATATAATGGACAGATATTCTTCCACTAAACACTTAGTAGCTGCTAAATTGTTCAACAAGAAATGCTTCACTAGATTTAAGAATGAATATCCCACAAAAGAGATAGTACTGACCACTGAAGCTTATCCCATGATTGACAAAGAAAAGCTTGAAACTGAACTAAAAGTATTCTATTGTAGGACTGATATTCATGAATATTGCAAATTAATTGAGCTGCTGAAATTTATCTTGGAAAATAATCTAGATGATGTTTTTAGTGAAATTACGAAACTGATAAAAATCCTCTTGACAATTCCCATGACTACATCAGAGGCAGAGCGCTGCTTTTCAACATTGAAAAGAATAAAAACTTTTTTAAGAAGCACTATGAATTCGGAAAGACTCAATGCGCTTGCAGTACTTTCAATGGAGAAAAATTTCCTCAATTGTCATCCAGAGATCAAGGAGAAAATTATTGAACTTTTTGCGCAAATTAAAACAAGAAGAATGGATTTCATTTTTAAATGAATAGATCAAGCTTGAACTGTAACAATTTAAGTTCAAGTAAGTAAAAAATGTTTGGTTTTTTTTGTTAAGATTTTATCAAGTTCCTGAATAAATTTTCTTTTTATACATGTTTTTCTCCTTTTACACAATTTTAAAACAAAGGCTAAAAATTTTCTGGAGCAGCACCCACACTAATTTTAGCTACGAGCCGCCACTGCTTTTGAAGGAAAGCTCATGTAGCTAAGTGTTGTGTTTAAGGTAACTTCGGTGGTTTACTGTGAAAAGATGTAAGTTGTTCCTGTTTTTGGATCCATATTGGACACCAGTTCGAGAAGAATTACAATTGAGGAATAAATACTGAACGGTAAGTAATTAAAGTTAATATTATTTGAATTAGATTCCGTTGACAAGATGTTTCGCTTTTTGATTTTTGCGTGGATGCATAATATAATTAGAATATGATTAATGTAATGTATATTTTATATGCTTAATGTAATATTTTTAAGGACATTTAAGAGTTGAAAAAGAATAATGTAGTATTTGCTCAAAATTTCAGATGGGAAGGAAATGCTGTATGCCTGGATGTAAGTCTAACTATGATGGACAGGCTTATACTCCTTGCTTCTCTTTTCCAAAAGATCCAGTGCGAAGAGCCAAGTGGTTACACAACATCCATAGGAAGGACTTCAGTCCCAGTAACATAGCTGTTGTTTGTGTAAAACATTTTTCGGAGAACTTTGTTATTCGTGAAGACAGGATGAAACGGGATGACAGCAGTGAGCTTGTTGTTCCTAGGAAACACTTAGCTTCGAAGAATGATGCTTACCCTACAATTTTCGAAGGTCAGCCATCATATTTATCTTCAGAACCAAGTCAACCCAGACGACGCCCAGAAGACAGGGTAGCTGAAGCGAGACTGGCTGAAGAAAGGAAATTTAGCCAGTGGTGTGAAGAAGACACCATTAAGTCATTTGCATGTTTACAGAATGGCTATAAAATGCGTTTAACTTCAGGTTGGTTAGGCCTTAATGAAAGTGATTGCTTAATTTTAGAAAAAATGTGTTTTGTTGATTATCCTAAAATAATTTTAAGTGTTAAATTTTTTCATGATTTAAGTGTATCTGTTTGGCATAATAATGTTCGTCTGCCTAAAATGTAATTAGACTGGGTTTTGGAGAAATATTCCTTATGTGATGTGGACAAAATTTGAGTCTTTGCTAAGTCATTTATTTTCATATGAACTTAATGATGCATCTACAATGATTGAAATGGCTTTACAGTTATTAATTTCATCTGTGGAAGAGTTTTCAGATAAAAATTCCAATTTGAAATTTTGTATAGAACAATTGCAGCTTTTAAATTCTAATAAGCCGAAATATTCTTCCCCTTTTTTAGTCTGGTGCTGCACTGTTTACTTTTGTTATCCAGCTGCTTACAATTTCATCTGTCAGTCAAAAGTCATTCTTCTTCCATCTGTTTCTTACATGAGACAATTGGGTTAAAACTTGGGGGTTGGAAAAGTTGGGAAAAACAATGCACATGTAAGTTATTTATCTGAAAAATTCAAACTGCTTGATGTTAGTGAGCACCTTATCTCCATCATGTTAGATGAAATTTATGTGAAGCCAGGCCTGTCTTATGTTGGAGGGAAAGTTTTGGGCAAAGCATCTGACAATCAAGGTGAAGCAACAACACTTCAGTACTTTATGCTGTCATCTGTACTGCTGTCTATCCTGTAAAAAAACTTACAGCACACCATTTAAAGGAATTGGTAATAGAAGTGTTGCAGATTGTGGGAAAGATTGTATCATTAATCTCAGATAATAATAGAGTAAATAGAACCATGTTTCAGATGTTGTGTGGAGGGACTTTAGGTAAAAGTTTTGTAAATCCTATGGATAAGGATCATAAGGTATTCATTGTATTTGACACTGTCCACCTTTTGAAATCAATTAGAAATAACTGGCTTAATCAGTGGAAAACAAATCAAACATTTTATGTTCCATCTTTTAATGATGCCACTCAGTTATTGAAGCCAATTGTGCAATATCTTAAAATGATTTATAATAAAGAGTTGGGTAAAAATATAAAAAGTGCTCCTGCCTTATCTCAGAAAGTTTAATATCCATCCCCTTTGGAAAGGCAGAATGTAAATGCTGCAGTTAAGTTTTTTGATGAAAAGAATATTGCTGCTTTGGAACATTTTTCAAGTGAATTTGGGGATGGTTTCCTTGAAACAAAAAGCTTTATGGAGATTATATTGTGCTGGTGGAAAATCATGAATGTCAAACATCCTTTCAAAGGTGTTCACTTAAGAGAAACATTTTGCCATCCAATTCACAGTGTTGATGATTCAAGTTTAGAATTTCTTAAAAAGTTTTGTTTGTGGTTAGATGAGTGGCATGCCAAGGAATCCCATCTGGGATCTTCTTGTCTTGGAAAATTGTCTAATGATACATATATAGCACTGAGGCATACCAGCCAATGTTTAATAGATCTCTCCTGCCATTTGCTTCTTAATTTTCCTGCTAAATATGTTCTATTGGGGAAATTCCAGACTGATAAGCTGGAATCCAGGTTTGGCCAATATCGCAGCATGAATGGTGGGAACTATAATGTTGGTATAAAGCAAGTATTAGAAACTGAAAAAAACTGGAAATCATTAGTATTCTAAAAATGAAATCTGCTATGCTTGGTGAGTTACCATTAAAAACATTTTTGGTTCAGTGCTCTGATGATGTAAATAATAAAGGATTTCCAGATTTTTTCCTGATATTCTTATGAAAGAGGGTGACACACCATCTGAGGACTCAATGCAAGTGATGGTGTTCATAGCTGGTTATGTTTCCAAACAGATAAAGAAAATTAATTGTTGTGAATGCAAATCAGTGTTCTGCATTGATAGAGAAATGATTGTGGAGATGCAATGTGAGGGATATTTCGAATATTTGGAGTTTTTAGACCGAGGACGACTAATTGTGGCCTTCGAAATTTGTTGTGAATATTTGTCTTATTACATTTGGTGTTTTTGCCTTGTTAATAAGTGAGGAATACGAAACAAAATATATTTATTGTAACAATAAAAAAAATTAGGTAAATTTGTCGATGTTGAAAATGGAAAATATGTGCCTAGATATGTCAAGTGTTTGTAGTTGTGGAGTGCCAATTAAAAAGCTGGTAAAAATTGTGTTGAAACCATGAGCAATATTTTACTAAATAACTATTGTAAAAATAAAACTGATGCAATAAAGAGGGAAAAGAGTGGCACTAAACTAAGGTGACCAAACGTCCTCCTTTTGGAAGGACAGTCCTTCTTTTTCAATCGCTGTCCTCCCTAAACCTTTTGTCCTTCCATGTCCTCCTTTTTGAACATTTCTCTGCTATTGTCCTTCCTTTTACTCAAGCCACGCGTTCTTTTAATTGGTGTATTTGTGTATTCTCAAGTCAACTGGCTATAGATATAGAAGTAATCCTTCCACAAATATACTTACATTTTCATCGTTTCACTGTGAGAGTAAAGAGTCAAAGTAAATTTTGTGAGGTCGCTTCAGTTGAGCATAAGAAATTATTAGGTTACTCAAAAACCAGGTGGTTGGCTTTAACACCTGCCATTGAACGTGTTACTCAATTATTTGAACCACTAAGCTTACATTTTTTAAGTTTAGATAAATGTCCCAAACTTCTAAAAGATTTGTTTGAAAATCCATTAGATGAAATTACTCTGCATATCATGCATAGTAAGGCAACATTGTTTCAGTCGAATATAGAGCAAATTAAAAAGAACAAAATATGTGCAGCTGAAGTAATGTCAATTCTTCACAGTTTTAATGATCAATTGGAATCCAGATTAAATATGAAATGTTTACCAGTAAATGCAGATTATTTATTGAAAAAACTAGAAGAGAATAATCCAACAGTTAGAGGGGCATTCACGGACGAGGTTCAACTATTTCATAGAAATTGCCTTGATTATTTGATCAAATGGACAAAATTTCTGGATGGAATAAATTTTTTTCAGTGGACTTGATTAAGAAAATCGATCGAGTGGGAAAAAGTGGTAGAATCGGTGAAATTTGCAAATCAAGTGTCTCATAAAGATTGATGACATTACTGTTTGATGAGGTTCAGAGACTAAATGAGCACTGCTCAGCTATTAAGTTTTCAGAATGGTCTGAAAATAAAATAGAAGTCTACAAAAGATGGGAGGAAATATTTCAGTTTTTAAAAAACTGAATATCTTCCTTTTATTAATTTAAAGATATTGGTTGAAATAGCTTTATGTTTACCTGGGACAAATGCAAGTGTAGAGCGTGTATTCTCGATAATTAATGATGTGTGGGACTGTGTAAAGAGCAGTCATTCTTTGGAAACATTGACCTTAATCATAATGATAAAAGTTAACATGGATTATAGCTGCGAGCGAGTCTCAGAAATGTTAAATAAAAATGACGATTTTTTGAAAAAAATTTACAGAAATGACAAATATTTCAATACAAAACAATCATGCCATTATTAGAATGAAAACACTTCATTTTTAAAAACATACTACATATTTCAGCCTGTAGAGAAAAGATATGTTTCAGTAAATATATATTTTGAATAAATATATTTTCAATAAATATTGGCTTATACAAAATAATTTTCAAGCAATCAGGATATAATTTAGAATAAATAACAATTTGTAGGATTGAATCTATTATTTTCAATTTTAATTGCTTTTGAACTTCGTTTAAACTTTTCCGTGTTGGGGTTTATTTTTCTCGAATATGTAAAACACATAATTAAATGAACACTTACGTTTAAAATTTGTGCAATTCACCTTTGAACTTCTGAAATTGAAATTCGTTCAATACGATTTGTCATTATGTAATTTTAGTGTTTCACTGTGAAAAATGGTATCTAAAATTATTATTTTTCTTGAAAACTTACATTTTTTTAAAACAAAAAATTTCATGTCATGAGACTATTGTAATGTATGTTCTTTTACAACCTTTAGTTTGTTTGAAAAAATATGAAAGATAGCATATAAACAGTTTTTCTGTCATGAAATGTGTCCTTCCTTTCTCGTTTCTTTTCCCTCCCTTTGTCTTTACATTTTGTAAAAATACGGGATCTGTCCTCCTTTTTGGAAAAAAATATCTGGTCACCTTAACTAAACATAAGTTCACTCATTGCTTATTTTTTGTTTTTTAATTACGAAATTATTAATCAGTTTTTATTGCAGCGTTTATCACAATATTTACGTATATGTTGTGATAAACGTGATCGTGCCGCCATATTCCCGCTTAGTCAGATCACTCGCGTGACGTCACAAATCCTAGTAGCAGGCCTGTACTTCGAGACGGCCTTGGTCGAGCTCTACTTTTGTTCAATTCCATGGAACCAATGGGATTGACTCACCCACATTGAACGATGATTGATTCGTGTAAACAGAGAATATCAATAGCATTGAAAGCAATTTCGTCTCGAGACATCACAGATGGTTGTAAGCCGCGAATGACAAGTGAACTGTTGTATAGTATCGATATGTATCGAACCTCAGTATCGATACTGAGTAAGTGTGCCTCCCCCACTGGAGTGAGAGAGTCTATTGGAAGCATGGAATTGGACCACTTGCGAAACAGAGTGTACAATACGTGTGATTCGAAATATCAATAAATAACAGTTAATAATTATCAGTTTGTTTATTGCCCACCCATACGTAACCTGGTGGCAGCGTAAAAGTGTTGTGCAGTGAAGTAATTGAAAGATTAGTAGATGCCTTCAAAAGTGTAGACAAATGCCGCTCTCCAGACTCCTACAAAAGCAACCGAGACAGCTATAGCAGATATGGCAAGTACGGCTAGCATGGGAGCCACGCTCCTAGAAATGGAATATGTTGGAGACAAAGCCGCCAATTGAAAACAATTTAAAGCTACTGTGATGGTTTTCTACCAGACAATGCGACGGACAAGAGGAAGGTCAATATTCTTTTGCATTTTATGGGCAGTGAGGGAGAAGATATATTTAACTCCTTCGACTTAACAGATGAGGAAAAGACTAACTTGAAAAGTGTTCTCGATAAGTTTGACGAACATTTTCTACCTTCAACAAACGTAACATACGAAAGACATATTTTTAATCGGCGACAAGAACCCCATGAAAATTACGAGCAATACGTAGCAGTGCTGAAAATTTTGAGCAAATCCTGCAACTTTGGTTCCTTGCGAAACGAGTTCATTAAGGACATCTTCGTAAGTGGCATTTTAGACAGCAACGTTAAAGAAGCCTTACTTAAAATTGATAATTTAGATCTAAAACAAGCATTATCGGTCTGCCGGTCCAGGGATTTGGCCTCAAAGCAAGCGACGCATATCCAAATTAAGCAAGAACCGGCAGAAGTAAGCGTCATAAATCGGAATTCAAGCCACCGTGGTTTTAAAGGAGACGCTATGAGTCATCACCACCCGACTACAAGCAAGAGCCAGAGACACCAATCGAGGTTCACGCCACCTTGGGACAGATAACGTAGCGGATGTGCATCACTCACCGGACCGCCGCCGAGGACCCACGAAGGGCAATGACCCCAGGCCGCCCCAGACCACCACCTGCGGCCGGTGCGGACGATCCATTTCCACGGGAAATGTCCTGCCTATCAACAACGTTGCGGAAATTGTAACGCCTTGGCCACTTCGCCAACCGGAGGGTTCATGCAATCAACGAAAATGAAGAAGACGTCGAAGGTTGTGAGTATGCTGAACAAGTAGGAAATGAACAATTCGTAGTAGATGAAATCGGAATAGTGCAGAATCATTGTAATAATTACTTTTGGACAGAAATTTTGATTATCAATAATACCAATGTTCAAGTTAAAGTTGACACAGGCGCAATGTAATATTATAAGTATGTAGGAGTTTTATAAGTTGAATTTATATGCTAAAATCATTAAGAAAACTACCCATTGTAACGTCTTTTACTAATACCATATTTCCGATGTTAGGGGTTTGCTCTCTTGAATGTAGGTTTAAAAGTAATAACTACAAACTTGTTCTTCGTAGCGAGTAATGTCGGTATCTTGTCCTTTGGATTATGTTGTAAATTTGAAAGTTTATTTTCATTCACTTGTACTGCTTTTAGGTTTTGTTTTGCGAAGAGATTCGATAAACCGTTGTGATGCCAGGGACGAAGGGGATTTTTCTATTATCTGAGGGGCATAACCATTCTTCTGACAGAGTTTGCTAGTATATCAGTCAACCAAATGTTGAAATGGTGCAATCTAAACAATCTTGACATAAATATCAATAAAACCTCTTACCTGCTATTTCTCAAAAAAAAATCTATCCCACCCTGTAGCCCCCTTCTTAAAATGAGCAGTAAAAGCATCTCTAGAAACACGTCAACTAATTTTCTTGGGCTACTTATTAATGAAGAGTTGGATTGGCTAGATCACATTAATGGAGTTGCTAAAAAAGTTGCCACTGGTGTTTTTATGATAAGAAAGTTGGCCCCAATACTTCCTATTGAAAGCTTACTATCTCTCTACTATGCTAAAGTGCATTCTTTGTTAAGTTAGGGAATATTATTTTGGGGTAATTGCAGACTGGCTAGTAAAGTCTTTTCTTTACAGAAACAAGCTGTCAAAGCTTTATGTAGAGTGTCTTACCGCACACACGGTAAACCCTTGTTTTCATCTCTCAATATCTTAACTCTACCATCCATTTACATTTTGAGCTGTGCAACTTTTGTTAGATCTAATCAACTTTTTCCCACAAATGCAGAATATCACAGCCATTTCACCCATTCATTATTTGACATTCCCATTAATGATTACAATAATGTACTTTGTCAAAGAGGCCCTCACCATTCAGCCTCTGTAATTTATAACAAATTATCTGGGGACAAAATCAGTTTTATCCCACAAATTGTACAAAAGTAAAGTTAAGAAGTTCCTTCTGAAGAAAACTTACTATAGTGTTTGTGAATACCTTGATGATTGTGTGAAATTTTTTGCTTTTCTTTGATCTTTTCTGATGTATGTTATCAATCTTGTATCTTGCTTTGTATTTTTTTTCTTCCCCCTCTCCCCCTCCTGTCTTGTTTTGTAATATTTAGTGACGAGACCATGCAAATGTATTTGCCAATGGTGAAATAAGTTATATTATTATTATTTATTATTATTGATTTTAGCCCATTTTTTTGTGTTTTAATTCTGTAATGAAATCAACTTTGGAAAGAGGGGCTTGTAAGAGTCTACGTACCATTGAGTGGAATGGGGCCAACTTGTGTGAAATGATGATTAGAATCAGAAGGAATGTATGTATGTGTGTGGGTTTACGGTAAATCTTCAACTTAATTTTGTTGTTTTCTCTTTTTATTAGAAGGTTAAGAAAGGGTAATGTGTTTTCTCTACTTCATGCGTGAATTTAATGGAGGCATATTGGTCGTTTAGTTGCTGAATAAATTGTTATTTTAATATCAATAAATAACAGTTTATAATTATCAGTGTTTGGTTATTGCCCACCCATACGTAACATGAACTGAAGAAAGTGAGTTGTTGGTTCGTTCCAGGAATTGTACAGAAGAATCATGGTTTTTAAGTGGAGAGAGGACCATACACCGTTGTTTTTGGACTTGATAAACATTACGAGTGCTTGTGGAATAGTAAAAACAGTGATTATAAAATCAAGAATGCCAGAGAAAATGCTATTCAAAATTTTATTTCTGATTTAAATTTACTGGGAGTGGCGGAACAAGACGTGAAGGCCAAGATGAAAGTTTCAGTCTGGCACTAAGAGCTTCTATCATTACGGTATCTCATTTTTGAATTAATGGCTAGACCATATCCAAAAAGAAAAGGAAGAGAGAAGAAAGCGAAAAGACAATGAAGGGTTCTCTAGAAAAATTTATTTTAAAACTCATTCAGCTACTGAGACAAATTGTTCTTTAATGGAATCTAGTGACTTTGGTGGTTTTTAGTGTGGACTGTACTGAGCTGTGGATGAGGATAATAGCATAAAATTGTCTCAGGCTTTTAAAATTGGCAACACTGCTGTCGCTAACGTCACTGAGGATTTATATGATTCAGCCAACTGGCCAGATATTGTGGATAATAAAATAATAGATCTTTTGATGGAAAGAGTGCCAGTTAAAGTATCAGGTAGTGACTATATATTTCCCATGAATAATGATAATCAATGCTTTTCAGGTTTTTATATGCTAAGATTGGCAAATGGAGAAAGATATGGAAGAGAATAGTTTGTATACTCCAAATAAGTTGATGCTGCCTTTTGCTTCTGCTGCAAATTTTTCAGCATAAATAAAACAGGAAACTTAATCATGAAAAGCTGTAATAACTGGAAATATTTGAACAAGAGACCACAATCTCATGAGTCGTCCAATGAGCTTATATTGAACTAGGCAAAATGGACAATAACACAATGGATGACTTTAATCGACGAGAAATAAATAAGAAGGACCAACATTTGCGGTCAGTGATAATACACATTCATTCAGTTGTACAGTACCTTGCTAAACACAATTCGGCATTTCGTGGAATGCACGCGAGGCATTATGAAGTTGACAATGGTAATTTTCTGGGATTAATTGAAATGATAGCTAAATTCGATTCTACAATGCAACAGCATGTCATCTTAAAAATGAACAAATCCAGTACCACTATCTTAGACCTCGAATTCAAAATGAGTTAACCTCGATGATGGCATTTCAGGTGAAGAATAAAATCCTTGAAGTCATTAAGAAAGCAAAATACTTTTCCATTATTCTTGACTGCACCCCAGACAGGGCCGTATTATCCAATAGGCACAATAGGTACAGTGCCTAGGGCCTACGAAAAATTTTGTGAACTATAATAAAATTTATTCAAAAATTTGAAAAGCAATATAATGAAAATTCATATCTTCTTCAATTAAATATATTTATCTTAAGTACAAGTTACTATTGTATTTTTACATATATCCATTGTAAATTTAATTCTGTGACAAGATTTAAAATTTTCTAAGCTTTTAAGAAATATGGTTACAATATTAGCAATAGGGAATATATTAAATGCCGTTTTCAATTTTGAACAATTTTTATTTGATATTTTGCTCCGAATGTCATAACTATGGGCCACAAAACCACAAATTTTTCATAATAGGTACAATAATTTTTAACAATAAAAAATATTTCTAAAAGAAATCAGTTATTGTAAGAAAAGAAATGTATATAATTAAATAATCACTTTTAATATATAATCACAATAAACTCAAACAACAAGTAAGTAATTGTTATATAAAGAAAGCTTTTCAGTTTAGTCAACATTGCTTATAAATATAATCACAAACAATGATAAGAAAAAGAAAATAAAAATTACATTTATGTATTTGGCATCATAGTTAATATTCAACCAATATTAAACAATCCAAAAATACTTTTTGAGTTGCATCTTCCACCACTTAATACGAGTAGTATAAACTTAATGTTTTATGTACAAAATAAAATTAAGAAATTTTAAAATATGTTAACTATGCAGCTTTTCCTAATGGCAAATTCTCTAATTATATCATCGAACGACATTTCTCGCAATAAATCACTTTCAATGGAAAGGAGAGATAGAGAACATAATTGGGTTTGTTTAATAGTGGACCGAAGATAATTTTTGAAACGGTTGAGTTTTGAAAACGAACGTTCTCCTTCAGAACTTGTACCAAAAATTGAAAGATATATTCTAAATGTAATATTAACATTTGGAAAACTTGTGACCAGCTAATTCTCTATTTGTGCAGCGATCAATTCGTTCACAGATTTCTTGTCAGCATACATTTGTGAGAATAATAAAAATTCGTCAACAAATGCCTCTTTGAGATCTGACGGATATAATTCAATTAATGCCCTTGCTTTGCAAATAACTTCATCGGGGGCATAGATTTGTCAACAAGGAAATTAAACCTTTCATTAAGTGCTACATATGCTGCTCAACTTTTACTCATTTTTGTTACGAGTCTATCTATTATAGGATAAAAACAGTGTGTTCAAAACTTGTCGTTAGGATTCAGATTTAAGTTCTGGTTGGAATCATTTGTAATTTCATCGAAAAATCTATTTCTTGTTCGTATACGTTCTATGGTTCCTTTATATTCGGATGGTGTAAGCTCTTTTGCCAAGGCCTCAAAATTGTGAAATTTATTTTGCGTACCATGAAAATATGATAAAAGACTGTCATAAAGTTTCATTATGGTGCACAACTTGATTCCAGGCTCCTGTAAGGCTGTAATGGTAGTATTGATATTTCGGAGAATGTCTTTCCAAATTACACACATCCAGGCTGTCTCAAAACATTCAAGTTTTTTAACGAGTGCTTTTGCTTCATGAATAACTGCTGGTGGTTGTCGTTTGCTTTCAATTATATCCAGCGATGCTTGTCAAATTCTAAAATAGCTCTCATAAAAAGCTTTGGTGGCATCGCTTTGAGCAGGCCATCTGATTTCTGACAAACTGTACAACATTGGCATTTTTCTTCATATTTATTTTCATTTTTGAACATCTCTGTGGTGAAACTGCAAAGAATCTATAAACTGAGTGTAGAATTCCAAAAACATTCACTGCTGCTGAGCAACACTCCCCAGCTGCTGCTCCAATCAAATTTAGACTATGGGCAGTGCATGGAACCCATTCGTCTAAACTGTTAATTTCACAAAATCTTGCTTGAATGCCAGAATATATGCCAGTGATATTGCTAGCGTTATCATATGATTGTGACCTGCAGTTTGCAATATCTATATCATGAAGTTTGAGAGTACTCAATAAAAGGTCAAATAAATATTTTCCATCATGTTGTTCAATAGGAATAAACTTGAGAAATCGCTCAACCACAATTCCATGTTTGAGTACATATCGTAAGAGCACTGTAAGCTGATCCACATGACTAATATCAGGAGTTGAATCTGTACTAATTCCATAATACTTAGCATCCTTAATTTCAGATATTATCTGCGCCATTACTTTGGATCCTAATACATCAATGAACTCATCACAAGTAGTTGAAGAAAGGTAGGATACATTTCCTTTTCCTGGATTTCCGTGTCTTCGAATATGTTCTTTAAGAAATGGATCAAATTCAGCTAGAAGGTCAATACATCCAAGAAAGTTTCCATTGTTAGGACAGTTATGCAAGTGAGAATCACCACGGAAATCTAATTCTCTTTCAGCAAGGAATTTTATTACAGCAACTATTCTCTTCAGGACTTCAGTCCAGTATTTGTACGATTTTTCATTTTCCTTCTGTAATTCTGTATCAATTCTAGTGGATTTCCGATATTTTAGCATCGTTGATAGAGCGCTAAGATGATCCTTTGATTTTTCATGTGAATTTATTCTTGTAGTTGCATTTTTCCAGTAATCAAACCCTGTTCTAAATTGATTGCTAAATTCATTGGTACTGGCACTGAAAATTTTGCACACATAACAGTACACTTTACCAGTTGAAGAAGAATAAATCAGGCAGTCTCTCTGTACTATATCTCTATTTGTTAATCGCCTGATAAAATATTCTTTTCGTGCATATCTAATCTTTGTACCCAATTGTCTATCCTTTAATAGAAAATCGGAATCCAAATTTTGTGGAGGGATATTTTCTGCATAGTAATTTATGAGATCTGCTGTGATGTCCCATTCAGCTGGATCAGTGCTATAGTTTATTTTGGAAGATAATTGTGATTTTTTAGATTTCTCTGGTTCTCCTGTACTGGAACTACCAACTTCTCCTAAAACAATTACTACTTTTGGAGTCATCTGACACACTTCCACTTGTTTTTCCTTTAATTCTTGTTCATTAACAGCACTTTCTTTGACATTGGTGTCATTTTGCATTATTTCTGGAATAGATAGATTGGTAGAAGAACTGAAACCACTATTTCTTTCTCTATTTACGGCAACGAATTTGAGTAATTAGCCCTTTATCTTTTTTAATGCTTCTTCCTTATCTTCTTTTTTCTTCCGTTTCTCAAATCCAGACTTGTGTTTTCACTTATATCCATCAGCCATATTTAGCTAAGGATAAAAAATATCATACAATATAATTGAGTTCATTTTGATTTTAGAATAATTAAATGAAAGAGATAAACTATTTATTAGTGTTACATACACTCCATTACGGAATTATTTTGTTATTTAATTATTTTATTTTACTATTATTAGTCATATCATTAGTCATTTTTCCATTTCATTGGTAGTAATATCAATAGATATCTCCTAACTTCCAATTTAAACCTAATATCTGATTTGTTTTGTTGCCTATTTTCCTTCCCCTTTCTCCCGATTATTTTGTCTTTCTATTTGCTCCTTACCCTTATTTCGTGTGATTGATGTACTATGTATGTCTTCTGTGTATTCATTTCTATAGTTTTAGTTATTTTGTTTGATAGTTTTATTTTTTGTTTTATTCTTGTTACTTCATTGTTATCTGTCCAATGTAATTGGCCTTGTGCTGTTTTTGTGCTTTTTCAAATAAAATAAATTAATTAAATAAATAGACGAAATAATAAATTTCACTAATACGTACCTACATCAAAAGAAAGAAAAGTGTTATTCTTTATGCACTAGACAGAAACTACAAAGAGATTGGGAGATATTGTTCTTGTCAATCAAGATAAAATGTCTGTTTTGGCCATTAGCACAAGTGGAAGAGTTAATTCCTTGGTGGGATAAAGAGACAAGGTTTATCAGATTGAAGACACCCTCAGGTCAACTGGTGAGACCTCTGCAAAGAGTTGATCCTCTTTAGGTAGATGTAAATAAAGAAATAATAAAGAACAGATAAAATAAATAAATAAATAACAGCAAAGGGTGGGATTACTATTGATGAAAAGAGAAACACCATCACTAGATTTGGCAGGAAGGTCCAATTACCAGCTAAGTATTTCAGTTCCCAGATTTCTCTTATTTAGTCTACCACGAATTGAGACGTAATTAGAAGCTGGGTAGGCCCTGTTAACGCAAAAACTTGTATCACAATGAATAATTTCACAAATAAACTATTCTAAATTTAATATAAAAATACAATAACAGGCAAATTGTCTGCTGACAAACGAACTCTTATTGATGATCATAATAGTCATCTAATATCCTTTTCTATAAACTAAACAAACTCTCTTGTCTACATTTTTTTATGCCTATAAGTAATATTTTATAAAATAATAATTTGGGACCTACGAAGGCAAGTGTGCCTAGGGCCTATGAAGATCTTAAAATGGCCTTGACCCCAGATCAGAGTCACGAAGAGCAAATGTCCCTTGTGCTGTGCTACGTTGACATGACTTAAGAAGAAGTCAAAGTTAAGGAGAACTTCATTGACTTTCTACTAGTTCAGGACACAAATTCAAAGACTATCAGTATCATATCTGCCTTGAATGGAACTTTCTTACATATTAAAGATTGTTGGGGCAAGGATATGACAATGGGGCAAATACGAGTGGCCAAAATCAAGGTGTGAAGGTGCGCATCCTTCAGATGAACCGCCGAGCCTTTTTCACTCCGAATGGTTGCCACAATTTAAATCTGGTTTTAGGAGATATGGTCAAGAGCAACTCAAAAGCCATGAAATTCTTTGGTGTTGTACAGCAAATTTATAATATATATTTTCTGCTTCCACTCACAGATGGGAAGACTGTTTCATCGGTAAATGAGGACGAGACGAAGTTTTCGGCTGAAAAGGCATTTGAAACTAGCTACTTCTTTGTCACGCTTTTCGAACAAATGGAAGAGTACGCAGGCAATTTCGGCTTCGTATATGATTTTTAAAAACTTTGAGAATAAACAGAAGACGAAATGAAAAAAAAACAGTGTACAAATTTGGACAACATATGGAGTAATAACGATTCGCACGATATCGATAATACAGACATTTTCTCAGAACTGCGTGTGCTTCAACAGTTGATCCCCCAAGGAACGAAAAGTGCATTTGAAATCCTTAAATTTCTCAAGTCTTTAAATGGTTCCTTTCCAGATACAGAGAAAGCATATAGGATTTTGTTAGCAATTCCAGTCACAGTGGCAACAGCGGAGCGAAGTTTTTTGAAACTTAAAATAATAAAAAACTATCTATATAGGACAGCAATGTTCCAAGAGAGAGTGAGTGGATTGGCTATGCTGTCTATCGAAAGAGAAATAGCCTCAGATTTGGATTACAACGATCTGATGGCAGAGTTTGCTGCAAGAAAGTCGAGAAAGCTGAATTTATTAAAGTAGGTAGAGCAATAAACAGTGAGTTTTTATTCTACTCTAGTATTAAGTTGACCTCACGTATTGTATGTTGCCATTCATTTGAGATTTCTCTTCATATCTAAATTGCAGGTATACATGCAGTTTTCTAGAGCCATTTGCGACAGAATAATGAGCATAGATCATTATGAATCAGTTGTAAATGATCAAATTATCGCTGGTTTTCCTAACGAAGGACTTGTTTTTGTTTTTGAACTCCAGAAGCGATTCCTCATTTAAAAACGCAAGAAATATATGTATATTTAAATTGTACAATAAAATATAATATATCTTTTACAATTATTTTTTAGTGCGCGAATTATACCTTGATGATTTTAGACTGTTAATGCTGATCGCCCCGGGCCCCGCAACCCCCTAGGGACGACCCTGACTGTGATGTCACATTTTTAAAATTAATATTTGCTATTGTTAATCTCGTTAAACTTCTCAGGTGCCTTACGTAGAGTAATAATTATCATTTAGACCTTAAATTTAAAAATTCGGTCACCAAAACATGGCAAGTGGCCGGAGATGCGGCCATTTGATGAGTGGTACACCTAACCTCACATTTCCTATTAGCTTTGGATTTTAACATTCGCGTTGATTTCGGTAAACTTAACCCTCGCGAATGTCGACGGCCTACTCTGTTACAAACAACGAACTAGAAAATGGAGAAGTTTAACTGAGTCGTAAAAATCATACCTCATGAACTCGTTTTATCCAGATCTTCACTTTTTCCTCGAAGCGAGCTACATCTTCAGGAATTTTGGACATTTCACTGGCTTCATCAACGTTTCGAGGAGGTGGCTTATCGTCTGATCCTTTGGTTTCATCTTCAAACAAGTTCACTTGCTCACAGACCTCTTCACAAACTGGTGATGGTTTAGAGCAAAGACAAAGAAGATGCTAATGCATTCAAATGAAATGATTTATTTTGTTAAAGTAAAAAAATGAAACCTTACCCCGAAGCGCACTACAAAAGGATCTAAGTCCAGGTAACAATTGATTTTGCACAATTGAACAACATGTTTCATCTTCAGCATCTTCTACACCTGGATGGGCCAATGCTTCCATAAACACGTGTTCCATTATTCGCTCTATTGACGTTACAAGACCCACATTTTCTGCATCGATGACACCGCAGTACAGATCCTTAATTAAGAACGAGGATATTCAATTCATTCATTTCAACTGTGGCATTGACCAAGAGGAGTGAAGGGTTACGGCAAATAACTAAATCTGAAATTCAGAGTATTACTTAAAAAATAACCTACCTTATGAAAACCCTCCTCTGGCAACTGTTTGGATGTGTTGAGTCGAAACATGTAGATGCAAAGGCCTGTAAGCGGTTCATGCCAACCGTCTGTAAGAAAAAGCCTTTTCTTGCGAGGAGGTGTGTGCGAGAGACCAAGAATATTGCCAGCGATGGATGGCCCGCCAGCCCCTGATGGCCCAGCCGCTCCGCTTACTGCCGCTTTTCCCGGAATTCCACCAGGTGCGACGCCAACTCTACTCACGCTTTTTACCTGCAGTAAAATGTGTTGGATGTTTATCATAAAATAACCACAAATAAAACTCGGAATATGTAATTATTTTAATCTGAAGTTTTTTTTACCCAATTATCAACGCTATGGAAAATAAATTTAATCTTATGTTTACTCGTTACCAACTAAACTAACTAAATTACTAAGTTATCCTTTCATTATGTTACTAACATTTGTTTATCGTCTAGTGTTGAATAAAGCTCACGTGGATCATATTGTCAAGAGCTAACGGCTTCATTAGTGGCATTTTTGTGTTAAAAGAAGCCTTTCTGTAACCTGACCGTTATATCCCCAATAGCAGCAGATTGATCGTAATGTTGAATGACTATAAAAATAAAATCGGGTTGTAAATTAAGCATGATCATGGCAATATCTTACAGCGGAAATGAAGACATAAATAATACTATTAATAATGCCATTGTATTGTAGTGAATGTAGCCATGTATTATACAATTGGCAAAGGGTTAAACTACAACAGGCACTCCTACAATCCGGGTTCTTATTACACGTATTCGCTACCATACAGTTTGTTTTCAATACTAATCGTCTTTAATACTAAAAGTCTATACGACGCTGATTATGGTTTTATTTACGCGGTTTTGGTCGAATTTGGGATGAGGGAATCCAGATAGCTGAGGGAGGAGGGATTTAGGAATTTTTGGTCTCGAGCAGGGGTGTCAAACATACGGCCCGCGGGCCGGATTCGGCCCGCGAGGTTGTTCCACCCGGTCCACGTAAACTATCAAAAACTTTAATAAAAACGTAATGAAATAGATTATAAAAATGAATTAGTCCTGTATGTATGCATAAAACCCAGTTAAACTCGTGGGGAAACATCTGCCTTAAAGAGATGATCAGTAACGGAACTATTATGTTGCGGGGGGAGGGGGACAACATTTTATGCCTTAAGATAATTTAGTATTTATTTTTCCGAAGCCGATTTGTGAAAATACGTAGTCGAGTAACTCTGCGGATGAATAGAATACGTAAGGGTGGAACACTGTTACATTAAGTAATTTGATGCTATCGCTAGGAAAAAAGTGAAAACATTTACTTCTCAGTAGCGGTTGACGAAAGCGCAGATATTGATTGTGATATTGTACAGTTAGTAGAGTATGTTCTGTGTGTCGACAAATAGCTCAATGTGACCGAGGAGTTTGTAAAGTGAATACCAATGAATGATACAACTGCAGGGGGAGATATTTTCAAAACATTACGAAAGTATGGATAATTTAGGTGTGGATTGGTCAAAAGCAGAGAGTATAACAACTGACGGGGCGCGGTCAATTGTAGGTCGATGAGCAGGTGCTGTTTCTAAACTAAAAAACTAAATATTATAAATCCATATCGCGAGTTCATTACATTTCATTGTATTCTACGTCAAGAAGCTCTTTGTGCGAAAGTATTAGATATGGAACATATAATGAACGTTTTTATTAAAACAACCAATTTTATACGAGGTAAATCTCTTAACTATCGTCAATTTTAGAAGCTAATTCGAGATAGCGAACATCAGAATGATTTACCCTACTTTACTGAAGTACGCTGGTTGAGTCGTGGAACGGTATTAAAGAAGTTTTTTAAATATGAGAATAACAATTTTAAACAATTTGCTGAAAATGTACTATATGTATATGTATGGTTCGATATATTTGTGTGAACAACTTTTTTCTGTAATGAATATCAATAAATAAAATTGCGTTCAAAATTATGATCATTTAAATTCGCTCTTAAAGGTATTAATCAAACATTGCAACCAGACATGAAGGGTAGTAGCAAAAAAACTTACTCAAGTATCTGGAGCAGTACTTAATAATTAACTTTGTTTATATTTTGTCAAATTTTTATTATATATTATCATATCATATATATAATGAATATTAAACAAGTTAATTAATGTTGGTTTTTGATGTATTTCTATTACTATGATAAAATTGTAGGTTTTATGTAATTTAAAAAATCTAGAGCAGCACTTGATAATTATATTTTTATACATTTTAATTGTATTTTATTATAAATATTTAAAAATTACTTAATTCTGCGTTATTTTCTAATTAAGTTGGTGAAATTTTCGAAATAAACCAATATTTTAGCTTTGGATGTATATTGTTTTTCACCTTAAAACTGATTCGAACAATACATGATAATCTTTGGCCCCGTGGATCTTTTCAAATAAGAAATCTGGCCCGCAAATGGTTTTGAGTTTGACATCCCTGGTCGAGAGGGTTTCCCTCCCGTTTCACTATGTAAATATGAATCTTATTACACGGATTCACATTACACGACGCTTTTTCAACACATTCTTCGTGTATTAGGAGTATTGGATGTATACCTGCCCCCCATCAACAATCATTAAGAAAATGCATTACTTTAACAAATCATAAACAAGAAAGGAAAAGCTGCTGAAGAAAACAGCAAATAAATAGGTAAAATGGAAACTACGGTGAAATTGATGTTAAATAGAAATTAACTTCTTAACCGTAAAATTTTACGGTTAAGGAGTTAATTTCTATTTAACAAAAACAGCAAATGACATTTTTTATTTTAAGACAGACGAACAAACCCGGAAAACGTGAACAACGAAGCGGAATACTGAATCGATTGGCAAAAAACAATGTCTCTGTTTTCGTTTAGGAGGAGTTGGCGCGACAGACAGGCGGACAAACCGAACGCATAAGCTGATTTTTTTTGAAAAACCGCTAAAAATCTTTGGAATGAGGATATAGGTTTTATTTGGGTTTTGTGATAGCGGATTTCAATACACATCCTTCCAGCGCTGATTTAGAAAGTATAAAACCGAATAAAATATATTTAAAATGTTTTTTAAAAGTACAAACTTAGTTTTAAAATCGTATGAAATCGCCATTATTAGCTCTTTGTCCAAAAATACCGTCTTATATAAGATCCAACCATGATTTTTGGACCCTGGTACAAACCCACGTACGGTTTTGCTTTCAAGGTAACATTTTTTAATTGCCTAGCCCAGAGATTTACAGTCTTTGGGACGCGTGCTAAGTGGTGGTATGCGAAGAGATTTCACCAGACATACTATTCATGAGAAAAGTGTGAAAACTGTAGTTTAAAAATAACTTTACATTCATTTCAGTGTTGTTTCATATTAAAATTGTACCTTTTATTAATAGAATGACTCTTGTAAGCGTTACGGACAAAATGAATTTGAGGACGTCACGCACGGAGGGTCACATTATGGATATAGATAATGAGAAGTACCCAACAGAAAAACGCTGCCGTCCAATGTTCCCTCTAATGAGCGGAAATGGAGGAGTCGGCGCGGCCTTTGTAAATTCACAGCATGAACTGAGCGGCCTTTTGTGCAAGAACTTTTTACATTTTTATATGAAAATAAGGTGGAAATAAGAAATCTAAGATTTAATTTAATTTATAAAATTTAATATAATATTATTCTAAGATACTTTTTTTACTTTGTATTGGCCATTTTATGAAAATTGTAATAAAATAGTGCAAATGGGTTGTCGCTTTTAGCGGTCTCACAGGTTACCTTGTGTCAACGGAGACTGTATAAGGCAGTCGTGATAAGGAAATATGTATTAAAAATAGAACAAAATAGGAACCTTAATTTATTAATTATATAAAACTCGTACTCATACTATCGTGTCATACAGTCATACATACACAAAAATAATAATGTTAAATACAATGTATTTATTTTTGAATTTAAGTTAACAAACAAGATAGGTTTCCATTTTACTGTGTAGTAATCACAGAGTGAAGTTTGCAACTAGTTTACAGAGTAACATAGTAAGTACTTTTTATTAAAATTAATTTTAATTAATTTAATTTAAGTTTTGAGAGTAACATAGTAGGTTATGATTCCTAAAGAAATATAAAATAAGAACTAGAATATGAAATATATTGCATTTTGAATAAATGTAAAAGTGAGCAAGAAATATATTGACTGTTTTTAGTCTGTGGTGTGCGGAGTATAGCAATCTGTGCGCGGGTGTTTAGAAATTTGTGCGCGGACCTGCAGCCGCGCAGCTTAGAGGGAACATTCCTGCCGTCCCTTGGCCTAGCTATGGGATGGCAAACATCTTTTTGTGCTCGCGTGTCCAAACTACAACAAGATTGGAAAGGTGCACTCCATGTCAGAGTACACAGAGTTTCCAAATGCGTTCTTGGAGATTTCACAATGTTCTCAATATTTTTCGCTCAGATGAGTATTTAACGAGAAGCTAGCGAGGTACTTTGTGCAATACATGTAGGTCTTCATGTAAAGTAGTCGCGATTATTGTCCGATTTTAACCAAAATTGGAATCGATCGACCAATTTTAGCAAATCTGCCCAATACCAAATTTCATCAAAATACGTTCAGCGGTTCCCGAGTTGAAACAGGAACATTGTGAATTACATGTAGCTATTCATGTAAAGTGGTCGTAATTTTTATCCGATTTTAACCAAAATTGAAATCGGCCGACCAATTTTAGCAAATCTGCCCAATACCAAATTTCATCAAAATACGTTCAGCGGTTCCCGAGTTTTAACATGCGGACGGAACAATTTTATGGTTTTACTATTATCATTTATTCTCATACATAAAGCTCAGAAAACGATGGATTGCTTATATAAAATTCAATTTATCACATAAAAATACTCATTGCCCCAGATCATTTATGGCCGAATGACTATTATGGTGCAATAAGTAGCTCGTGCTCGGGAAAAAGACTTCGTCAATCAGTTATTGTATCAACATAATTACAATCTCTCTATAAATGGTCATTTATATTGTATTAGAAATGGAAAAATATTGTAGAGACAGTCAATATACAATTTTTTCTATTGTGTGCCAATCAAAATCGTCTTGCGTTTCAGATTCCTGGCTTAACCGGTCTTCATGGACATCTTGGCTCGAAGAAACTTCCCCCTTTTCCGCTCACGTAGTATATACGGCTCTAGGCCTGTTATGAAACGCAACTAAAATCTCTGCGTTGGCTTCAATATAAATGGAAGTAAAAGAGTCAGCTTTTCGGTAATCCTAATTTAATTGTAGATCCCGTAAGTAATGCTACAGCTATTCTTCAGATTGCTTGTTGTGATGCTGCATATAAAAACAATATAAGGAAAAATATAAGGAACAATGTTAGGAACAATTTGAAGATATAATGTTAAAATCTCCTTTTAATGTATTCCTAGTTCTCTTTAAACATCCGAAATAAATACTTGTAATTATTTTTCAAAATTACTCGTACCTGCTCAACCTGTGGTGGAAGCTCTGGCTCTTCTGCATCTTGATAGAACCACAGCAATTTGTTGCGCATATGCGGTTGGAAAAGTTGATTTATTTCGTCCAACTTAAAAGGAAATAGAATTGCAAAAAAATCATTCGTATAAATATAGAAGAACCAACTAATTTTAAACAGCCATAGAAATGGGATAATAGACGCGAATGATACTGGTGAAGACTGAGTAAATAAAGAAAAAAACGTTATGAAAGTGGCCATAAGTTAGCAAAAGGTATATCAAAAAATAATTAAGTATATAAAATGTAAAATTTCAAGATGATAAAATCGTTTAGAAGAAATATGGCTCGGATGTTAATTTTAACAGATATGAACGTGCGGTTTGTAAAATCAATTTCAGTTCTGTATTTATTAATAATACGACTAAGAATCCCATCAAAAATGCAGATATGATTGCCTTATTTACCCCACAACTTCTTATAATAGATTTACTTTATATTTTATGACATTAAAGCAAAAAGTTAATATTTCCTTTGCAGTAAAGAGGAAGTCCTGATTGGAGAATTTTACCCGAGTATCCGATTTTCGTCTTCTACTTTGATATAAACACAAAATATAAAATTTCGTCCAAGGTCGTTTAATATGATAATGATCGATCATGAAAATAATCTGTTATTTAGGCAAATTTAGGATATATGCTATGGTAGACGAAGTCTAACTTTAGCTCGGCAAGGAGCGACGTTTGACAACTCATACACAACAAGAGACAGAATTGAGAGGCAGGGGCAGTGGGTGTGCTTCATGTTGCAACGCTGCCTTTCATTGGCCCTGTTTGAAAGCTCCTCCACTAACTTTTATTGGTTGCCATAGCTCAAGTTAAGCTCCACCTACTTGAGTGCCCATGTTACTCAAGGTTACACATATTCTCTTCAATTTCTCCAAACTTTTCAGGTCACTTTTCCCCACTCGGAACTCACCATATCCCCTTCGAACACATAATCCATAATATCAGCCCGGGGAAGTCCTGTTGCGTCGATGAGCATCTGGAAGGTGAACTCCAGTCTCGGGTCCATCTCACCTCGACGAGCCTTCCGCTCGCACTCCTCCCTCCGGCGCTGAAATCGATTTATTCATTAGCGCATTTTGAGAGTAAGATCGAGATAGAATTTTCTTTTACTGGGTATTTATTCATGACAATAATTAACAGGCCAGTCTCGTCATCACTGGAAAGTAAACCACGAAAATTTCCGGAAGCGGATTGATTAACAGCCAATTTGTAGCGACTGAAATTTTGCATTTTTCGCCGAGATTTTTACTCGGGGGTGTAGTCGAGACAGGGCGTCGCCCCGGTACTTTTTTAAGCAGCCAGGGCGCGCCCTGCCTCTTTCCAGTGGTGACCATATATAATGATCCAACTAGCGTCTCCGCTAGCATCGAAAATATGGGGAAATGCGAGCATAGTCATGGTTACATAAACTTAACGTCCTAAAATGTGGGTCGGCACTAAATCTTTCTTTTTCCTTTCACCATTTCTGTCCGCCAATGTCGGATTTATAGTACTCGCTATGGGGTCGGCTTGACCATAGCACCAAAGGGTTATCCAACCCGGACGGCAACCAATGAAGCGGCAACTCACACAGGGTGACGGCAAGAAACTTGAAACTGTGCCTTTCCGTCGCGTTCTAGTACTGTTACCAGGGTCAGATTAAGGCATAGGCGAAGTAGGCCATGGCCCAGAGCCCGCGCGAGAATAATTCAAATACCATAAAAACAATCATGAAACGACAAGCACTATGTCAGGGATCTCAAACTCGCGGGCCACATGCGGCCCCCGTGGTACATTTCTGCGGCCCGCGAAGTAAGCTAGTTTACACTAGCGGCCAAAACTCAAACGTATATCTTATAAAATATTTCACGTAAATCTAAGAAATTTAAGAAGTACGTATGTATATAACATCAGCACTTTTAAAATGTAAGAATTTTGTTGCCCATTCTCATTTATAAAAATTCTGAACAGATGGGGTACTAAGTATGTTCATCCCTCTGCCAGCTTGTTTATTGCGTGTCCGAAGGACCTAACCCTAAAATGCCGAATCTAATATTCTTGTCATGAATGGATTTAAAGCCGCGTCATAGGGTTGGGACGATTTCTTGGTATGGTGCCTTAATGCGGCCCACGGATTTGATGGAGGGCCTTCATGCGGCCCGCAGATCGACGTGAGTTTGAGATCCCGGGACTATATGAAAGAGGTACTGAAGAAATCAAACGGGCAAAGCAAAAAGACGCGATTCATAAACAGGAACATTACGCAATATATAAATAACAAAAAAGGAAATGAGTCTTCTTCCGCTGCTATTGAGAGTTTAGAATCTGGAAAGTACGAGGCAGCATTTTCAAGGGAAAATGAATTGGAAAATGTTCCTAGTACTTCCACAGGGATTGTTGACAAAATGTCGTTGATAAAACTGATAATGCTGTCGCTAGTGTTGCTTACCTAATAATTTTCTCTGAAGAAATATGGTTTGAAAGAAGAGAAAAACATAAGTAGTTCATCACTAAAATTGGATGCCTAGGGTGTAGTGAATGCTCATCGGTGAACAAATTAGGCCCTCATAAAATTCAAGGCGAGTGGGTCAAGTGTACAGTAAATTTTAACGGTTTTGACAGAAATCAACTAAAATCTTTACGTACCACAATCTCCGTCCATCAATCATAAAAACTACACCAGAATGCGAATTTAATATTAGCTAAGGAATAAAAAAAACTTTGGAAAAAATTATTTTAAAACAGCATGAAGCATATTGAATACAGCCATAAACTATTTAACACAGCTTATTATATAGCAAAAAATGACAGGCCTTTTTCCGACTACGAAGATTTTATTTGGTTACAAATAAAATAAACGGCGCATTATATATTTCACAAACTTTCTCATATACGTATATACGTTTGGTCTCACTACACTCTTTGCCCCGAAATTAACTGTGTGCTTGGCAATTCAATGCCAATTATGTTAATAATGCGTAGCAACAGAACTAAAGCGACTGACACCATCAACCTATCACATCCATCACTTCTCACTAATAAGCGCGTGGCGTTAACAGAAAAGTACGGAATTTTAGACTAGTGACTCCGCGGGTTCCTCCTCCCTTCCTCTGACGCATGCGCTGAGAAATAATGCCACTGGACAATGTATAATTTTTGTGACATCAGGTTGTACGATTGGATGGATTTTAATCAATATTCTTATAGCCATTTTTGAGAAAATCGCATTTTGTTTAAGAAATAAAGTACCCTCAATTGTTGCGCAATGTCGTTCCTCTTTTCAGAGTGCCAATTATGAATGATATTGTCCACAAATATGAGATATCATTCGTTTTACTTTAACCGTCTAGGCCAGTGTTTCCCAAACTTTACGACATTACGCCTCCCCTTTGGTTTTCACGAAACCCTCACGCCCCCGTTATTTAATTAAAATAAATTTGCACGCATACCTATATTATTGTTTACATGCCTTTTATTTATTTGTAACATTTTTATACATATTTTGTAAGATTTATATTATTGCGATCAATTAACTCATCATTATTTATCCATCCATCAGATGCATAAATCTCATGCTTTGCACAGAAAGGATTTCTATCTTTGGCGATGAATAATTCTGACAAATACTGAAAATTACTCCAATAATTTAAACATCTGAATTAACAATTCTGACGGGTGATAACGAAAGAAATGATTAAATGCGGTTAAAAAATGCGTTTTTCAACTGAATTTCACACTTAAAATCGATTTTTTTCGAATGCAAGCCCTGAAGGTGAACTCACGAGGTTCAGTTCAGCGCCGTAGGAATTGAAGGTATGATGTTTTCGCAATATTGTTTGCCCATTTTTACTTTCTCAAATGTGGTGAAAGCATTGTAATCTCGAAAAAATCGATTTCGAGATTTTGACGAAATATACGTTTTAGGTCCAAAAAAGTTGTTTTCGCCACGCCATCTGTCTGTGCGTGGTCTAAGAGCCTAGACGGTTCAACGAAATCAAACGATATTTCGTATTTAGGCATTCTATTATCCAGAATAGAAACTATTAAGAGATGAACGATACAGCGCAACAATGAAGGGTAGTTTATTCTTGTCGATTTTCATAAAATGTGAATGTATGAATATCATTTACGTGCAGAAGACGGTTTCCGCGGTTTTTTTAGCGGTGGGAATTTTTTCCAGTCGGGAAAGAGTATAGAGTGAGACCAGATGCCTATGTAGTACATGAGAAAGTTTGTGCAATGTATTTTGTGCTGATTTTTACAATTTTACCTCTTTTCTGACCGGCTGCTCGTTGCATTTTCACTGCTCCATCTTCCCCGTCCATTTGTACAAATTTGACCAGCTTTCCAACGCGCCGCAGCAATTGAAGGCACGACGTTCGTACAATGATTGTTGCCCATTTCAGAGGCGGCTATTATTTTGTAATTTTGATTTTAGCCATAAGACAAGATTGGTAATTCTCTTTTAAATTAACATGCATACCTGCATGCATGAACGTTTATCAGCAGCTGCACGAATTTAAGTCCGGAGATGATTTAGGCTTTGTTCTTTTTCTTGAGAGAGACCAAGGCTTGGAAGACATAATTCAGTCTCAATTTTCATCAGTTTTATTTATAAGCAAATAAATTTTCTATTAAAATGCAGGGATGAGTGAATTATTTAATAATGACCATAAGAAAACCGCAATAAAATAAATCTTTGACCATAAACGAATCTACAGTCAGTTACGTTTACAATAAAGAATTTTTCTAGCAAATTCTTTTTGGAAATCAAATCAGCATTTACTATGGACTATTAATAAATTGCACTAAATCCTAATTCCCAAAATGTGTTGGTAGAATAAATGCATATATGACGCCATTTATATATTTGATAAAATGGCATAAAATGAGAAAGTATAACAACTTCCACTGATAAATATTGAATAATGTCTGCCAAAAATTACATTTTAAAATTTATTTTATTATATCGGTAGACCCGTACCCTAAAAATGATCTAGCCAATATATTATTCCTTTCCGCAAATCCTTAAAAAATATCCATCAGCGATTCCATCTCACCCAATCATATTCCCGAGAATCATTTAATTATAACGCCAAAAAATCTTTTTTAAGAATTCGGAGAACATGAAAAATCCAATTCCTTCCAAATGATAAGAGACGATGAAGTTGCCTCGAATGATAACGCATTTAATCGATTGACACATAAAAGGAAACGTTAGCCGAGAGAAATCTGATCAGTGTTATCAGCTTCGACCGACGGTTTTGTTCGTCAATTTGGCAAATTTAAAGCATCGCAAAAGGCCTTGGAGAAAGCACGCACGAGATCTGCCTATGATGTGTTTGCTTTTAACACGTTTTCTTGGAACTCGGAAAATGTGAAATTCATTCTGGAACATGATGGGGATCAGGAAATATTCGAAAGGTTTGGGAAATGTCAAAAGGTTAAACGGAAAGCCCACCGAGCAAGATATCTAATCGAGATAGTATTTTCAACGGGTGTGGGAAAAAACGTCCGAGGTTTCTTTCCAGTGCTCCTTCCATCTGGCGATGGCACGAGATTAATGGATCTAAACGACAGTGATAAAGGGTAATGTAAATTAATATCCGGATGGAAATCTTGGGCGGATCATGACGCCGTAGGATGAAGGTGAAATACATTTAATTATTTTTGTGGGTTTCGTTAAATGCTTTTCAAAGGCGGCTGAAGACGCAAATGAATCGGCCCTGTGAATAAGTATAGGAATGAAGGAGGGTAAAAAAATTATCATTTTAATTCAATTTAATATTATGATTTAAAAAAGGTATCATATTTGTATAATCCGAGGAACTCCGACGAGTTCAAAATGTTGCCAGTAGCAAAACAATAAACCTTTTAAAAACACCATATCACATCAGTAATGTATTTAACTTCTGATTTTTCTCCATAGATTAATATAACCATCAATATTTTCCAGGAGGGAATTGAGAAAAATCCTTTTACCATTTTAAATTGAATGCCATGTAAGTGGAATGAAAATATGAAAATCGATCCGGTTCAAATTGACGTAAAACTTTAAGATAGAAGGATGCAGGAAATAATTGCCAACCTGTTACCATTTATTCGCCATGTCTTCTTCTTTACATAAATTATTATTCGTTATTTGAAACACGTGAGTGCGTGTAGGAGAGGCGGTGTGAGTTCGTCCGAGTCTCTCTCATCTGATAAAACGCGAGTTAGTTTTTTTGATGCGGATGATCTACATAAAAAATTATCGAGCGAATTCCATTGTCCATATTGACCAGTTAAAATATCTTCTTTACATTGAGGAGTAAGAATGTTGAAGATAAAATGGGCAGAAAGGTAAAAATGGGGAAGTACTAAAAAGAATTTGCGAAAAGCGAATGAGAGTATACAGCTTCGTAGCATGGACGTCTATCGTCCGAGGCAAGAACAAAGAGCGCCATCGCAAAATCGAAGGGATAAAAAAATAATTATTTAATTATATACAAAAATAAGAGACATTAAATTTATTATTACACGCAAAAAATTAAAATCCAAGCCATGTATTTATGCAAATATTTATTACGAAATATCGGCCTGCGATTCGCTAGTTGGTGTCCCTGTCTTTCGCCCCGCTCGCCCCTCCATCGCTACGGTACTGATGCTACAGATGATAAGAAAGCAAGCGAACTGGATCGTATATTACTTGAAGAGAGCCAATCTGATAGAATACGTGTAAGAAGGAGAACGAGAAAGAGGAAGGAAACGGTCCAGATCCTAGATGACCTGAAAAGTAAAGGGGAGCTATCAAGAAATGAAGAAGATTGCGGAAAACAGGAGTATCTGGAGAAACAGGTTTAATCAATGATAATCACGTATTTATCTACGAAAAGGTTACATAAGATGGTGATTATGAAAGACTACATGAATTGTAACTTGTATTGCGTTTTTCATGCACGTATAGCTCATTTGAAGGAGACATTTCTAATATCGTAATTGATATTTCTTAAAAGTGCAAATTTCTGAAAGTAACACGTAAACTATAACAATTGCTAAAAAATTGTTCATACCGGATTTTTTTCGTTCTCCAGTTAGCAAATATCAAAGAATAAGTTTGAAAACTCTGTTCTCTCTCACTTGGAGAACACTGATTATAAAACGTAAATTTAGTCTCCGTAAGTGAGGAAGGCCTGTTTAATCCTTGATTGGGGCAAAGGGACTATTCTTGCCGTGTGTACGTGAAAGTTCCATGAAAATCTTTTTCTATCGGATGGTCCATGGAACATGCTGGCTACGGTTGAATCTATTCCAACATAGTGAATTTAACTTAAGTCAGACTTTTTATCACAAATGAGGACCAAATGAAGATAAAATGTATTTTCCATGCTTAGAAATTTCGCCTTCCACATCGAATTCGAATATTAAACTAGCTTACGTGTATTAGTCTTAATAGTCTGTTACTCGTAAGATTTTATGAACTACAAGAAAAGTTCAATAAATGTTCCATTCTTGTGGAAAATGACTATACAAAATGTACTTTTTTATTCATCCGAATTATAGTAGGACGTTATCTTTTCTCTTAGAATTTATAAGCTTTTAAAAGCAATAGCATAAATCTTCCAAATAGACGGTGCGTGCCGAATCTCAAATTATTCCATGGGAAAGGGAGCAGCTCCCGGACGGGCGTTTGAGCTGACAGGAGGAGGAATCATTCCCAATTTCCGATACGGGTTGTTTGGAGGTCACAAAACTCACAATAATGGTGGAAAGGTCAAATATTCTTTGCCTTCCCATTTTACGTCTACTGCCATTGATTGAAATAATTAGAATTAATCAATAATTTTGAAATTGCCACCCGTGTTAATTCACGTAATTATGTAATTGTAGACATGACTACAGTCTAGGTCAGGTATGGCAAATGCGGGGCACGCGTGCCAGAAATGGCACGCGGGCGATTTTACTTGGCACGCATGAGCTTCTATTTTGTTTATAAAATATAAAGTTCCTTATAGAAGGAGTAAACTAGCGGCACGCGAAGAATAACTCTGATGATTCACAAGACTTTCTTGGCACGCGAAACGAAAACCATTTGCCATCCCTGGTCTAGGTCGACAATAGATAAACATTAAAATCTTAGACTTATGGAGATGGAGTGAAAATTATCACTGGATTCATTTTTTTGCATATGTATATTTTGAGTACTATATTGCACTTTTTTTTGCATAGATTATAAATTTTCGGGCAAATTGTTTAATGTCCTTAAGAGGGTTCAACTTTTTGAATAATGCTTATTAGTTTTATTTGTCTATTTATAATTCTACATATTTACATAATTTCCAAGTGCCCGCCATGATTTTTCGGTGATTTCCATTTGCAAATAAAGTCGAAAAGTTTGTGCGCACTTACAGATTATCGGGAAAGTTGCGCGCGTTCCAGCATCCTGGTGTTTTTTTTGTCCATTGCATTCATGAGTCGGAATATTTTTGAAGATTTTCATGTCAAAAATATAATAAAAATATGTTATTTCTAGTGCGTTTTAAATGTAATATTTGCAAAATATTAGTTTTGGATTAAAAAAGCTAATTTCTCGTCCTTTCAACAAATATGTAGAATTTAATTTCTGCAACCACTTCAAGCACTGCCGCCAATATTCACCGAGTTGAATTCAACTGAGGTTAGCATGCTTAGATTACATCACAACTAACAGCATTTAAAATCGGTTCGGCAATTTAGATCCTATTAAGTAAATTATAGAAAATATAAATATTGCGCGCATTTTAAAACTCTTAAAAACCAAAATCGAAAATTTCAAACTTCGAAATAATGTTGAATCGTGATCCCGAGTACGGACAGTGGACAACTTTTGTTACTGGCAATTGAGGGGAAAGGGAAGGGGCAGGGAAGTGAGAACCTCGGTCCAAAATTAGTTTCTAGTGCCCTGTTGAGAAGCACAAGGGTGATGTAAAGCCGTCTATATTTTCTTGTTATTAATAATAACGTAAATGTATTACTCGAACCGATTAAGTTAAATGTGAACTATTTACATAATTGTAACCACATTCATCATTCATTCTGCGTTCGGTACATTAAATTAGACCTCGAGTGGAGAAAATAATGCGCGTTACACTAAACCGCACCTATGCAATCGATGATTTTGCAAACATCCAAATTTCTCTCATTAACACAGCATAAAGAATCCATTAATTTAATCCTAGAATTAAATAATGCTATTTTTAGGCGAATGATCATCGAATTTAAATTATTAATGCTTGTGCCTATTTTAAAAAGAATCCCGAGTATAATGAACAAAGGGGAAATGGCAGTTGAGAAAGGATTGAAGAGATTCCGAATATGTAATTCGCAAATATTCAATGAAATGTTGGTTTAAAAATAAATAATTTTAAAAGTGTGAATGCACGTTAAAACTTGAACTGCAGCTTGTGAGTTTAAATTACGGAATAAGTGAGTTAACGTATTTTATCACTAGTTTTATCGAAACGACTTCATCTTCCTCTTTTTATATGGTCTTCATTTTTTCATCATCCTGTAAAGTGTGTGAGATGCTGTCAAAACAAGAAATGTACCTATATAGTAGCTCTCAAAATTATTCCCCAAGATGTTATTTCAATTTATTTTGCGCTTTTTCGTTGGTATTTTTAATAAGCCTCTTCAGAAATTGAAAATCTCTAAATCAATAACGACAAATTCAAACTTTTCGCAGCTAATTTTAAAAAATTAATAATCTCATGGATGACGTATATTACGGAATTCGAAAATCTGATCAATTTTCCAGTTCACCTCAATCTACCAATTGGGGTAATTGTAATTTTTTCGCCGGAGAAGTGACAACAAACGTACGTCCAATGTTTTCCGTATTTATGGAGGACATAATTCTACCGAACAGATTTGGAGTAGTTGTATGTACAATATATAAATCATTAAATATTTCTTATGAGTAGATATTTACAATTTGAAAATTAGGACGAAGATGGGTTTGGCTTTAACAGCTTCAGGAGTTTTGATAAAGTAAATACAAACTATAAACGCATAAAACTAATGAATTAACATATGAGATTATAAGATTACCGAGAAATATTATTTATAAATTTAAATACGAACCTAAGCCATTTGAAACATTTATTTATTTACGGCGCAGAGAATGAGGAGAGAATGAGAATATATTGTATTTCTAATAGAATTTCGAGGATATCTGCCAAAGACAAAAGGTCCCATTCATATTTTTGATAAATATTTTAAAGTAATATAAATACAAGAATAAATTATTAATTCGTGTATGAAATATAAAATTTGGTGGCACACAATGGTGTTTAAAATTTAAGTTTTATAGATCTGTAAATTAGGAGTATATGTCCCATTTAGCGAGTACAAAAACAAATAAAGAATCCAGCATCCATTTAATTTTAAAATTGTTAATTTAAATATATCATTATTAAAAAGATCATTTCAAGTCGAGCATGTTTCGTGTTTTAACTTGAGGCGTTTGAAAAAGTTGGCTTTATCAATACATAAAAAACAAATACCGATTTAAGCTGCATTTTCTTTGCAATCAAATCATTCACAATAAAAATTGTTTCGAATTAAATCTACCTTCGAAAATATAAAGCAGTATGAAACCATCAGTTGCAAAATGGTTAAATTCTATTTCAAATATGGCGTTAATATCAAATCGTTATAAAATGCTAACTATTAATACAAACACGCTTATTTTATATTATAGGAACAAAGAAATAATTTTTTTATTTCGCGCCCAATTGCGTTAACATGTTATTCAAAATGTATAGAAAAATTGATTAAAAATAATGTCAATGTATTGTATCGAATATTTGAGCTAAATGTATATAATAATGACTTGTTTGTGACGAAACAGTCGATTTCATTTTGAATTACACTCAAAGCGAAAATTAAAAAGGAAAAGAACAGACGACAAATGTTATAGAGAGAAAATCGCAGAAAATAATAATGGGATAATGATACTAGTGTCGTTAGAGCAGAAATTTTCAATCGTTACGTGTGAAGTTATGCATGGCACAAGACAAGTTTTTTTCTGGGAGGTACGAATTTCCAGACACGATGTTGGAAATTCTGAGATTGCTATCAGGAGTGAAATGATTGTGATTGCGGACACTTTCGCCACTATCGATCGATCGCGCGAAATTGAATTCGTAGGAAGGCTTCTATTTCAGTAACGGATGTATAATGGAATTCAGAAAATGAAACATGATTTTAAAAATGTATAAATTTAGTTTCACTCTCTCGGCCACTTTGCAATTGTTTTATTTATTTCCTGCTTTATTTTATTCCTAATATATAAAGAATTTTTTTGGAAAGGATCATTTTCTCTTACGTGAGACAGAAAATATGGATATCTCGTTTGAACAGAAATACATTAAATTTGTTTTTGTTTTACTTCTCAGGAACCCTTTCTGCGTAAGAATAGAACTTTTCAATATTGAAATAAAATATCTGAAATTATTCTTTTCATTTTTGTATTATAACTCCCTGAAATGCTCTTAAAAAGGCTATGAAAGTTAAAGGTAACATTCATGTAAATATTTATATAAAATTTAACACCACATTAAATTAAAGAACAATCATCGGAGACCTAATCTGTTGCTGACCTGTATCTTATCCCCTTCATCGTCGCTCGGATCCAGGCTGTAGCTCTCTTCGTCGTCGTCATACTCCCGAGGAAGGAGGGTAACTGGTTGTACGAACATGTTTCACAAATCTAAAACCCCCCAAAAAAAATCTCGCAATATTTCCTCTCTCAAATCCGCATCCTGGGACTAGCGACACACACCGGCGGGAATCTCTTCTTATAAATCCACAACCGAAGAGTCATGAAGAAAATCAAATGGAACCGTATAATCACTTGAGTTAGGCGAGAGTTCGAACGTCCGAATCCACTTTCGATTTCACTCGAGGAAACGCCGGAATTCCGGAAAAAACGGATGGGATTGATCGCGGTGTCGGAGGAAGGCGCAATTATCGCACTGGAAACTCCATTTCGGCTCTCTCGCATGGGAGTGAATAGAAATATTGGGGAGGGGAGGGGGGTCCTCCGTGTCTTCGTTGGATGGTGCTAACTTTCCACCGTCCTCTGATGATGTGAGGGAGCTTTGAGTATCTTCGGGACACTGCGTTGTTTCCACCTTCTAACACGCCTCCTTCACCACTCTCGCACCACGCCTTTTCATCCCTCTTCTCCTCTCCTTCCCCACCTCTCTTTTCCTCAACTTTCCACCGCCAGATAACCTTCCCACAACACTCTCCCTCCCCTTATCTCTCTCTCGCTCTCTCTCTCTCTCTCGCCCTCGTAAAACCACGCGAGGCGAATCTTCCCACACGTCACTTCGGATATCTCCAAGATTTCTTCGGCGGGACGTATTATCCCTCATCCCTACCCCAACCCTTCGCTTCCTCGAGAGAAAAAAATAAATTCCTTTCCTTCACGTGCCACGCGCGTATGATTCTATAAGATCCCACGGAAAAATTGAACTTCGGATATCTTTCTCTTTGGTCCCGATGTCTCGAATAAAAAATATAAAGAAATACCCCAACCGTTCCTGTGTATATGAAAAAAAATATATTTTTTCCTCGACGTCAAGTTTTTTTTCTTTTGGAAGGACTTTATATAAGTACGATATGTCTTTCCGATCCGGGATTCCCTTTTTTGTTCCCACGGCCATCCCGTGCACGAAGAGAGAGTTTTTGAAAAGTTCTCTTTGCTATTTCGGATTTTCCTTTTGAACTGAATATCCTGGTCGTTATACCGTGGCCGATGGGACGGTCCAGAAAAATATTCGTACGAACTTTGTAGTAGCTGGGTAAGATAAAAGCCATTCGAAGTCAATTTAAGGGAGGAATAATATTAAAATGTCAGGTCAGGAGGGAACATTCATAAAAATGCGGTCCTATATTCAAAACAAAAAATGTTATTCCTTTTATATAACAGATAGCCATAAAACGGACGAGCATTTCACGTAAAAATCCACTTCTTAGAAAAGATGGTGGGACTCGGCTTTTTTTTTACATTATGGTTGGTGGGCGTAAGATGCCAAAGGTAGGTAGGTAAGCAGAATCGCTGCTCTACTGATTTTTAGGCGTATGTCACACTTTATTGACTGATGTGACACAACTCAAACCTTTGAAACTAGAAAGTCTACAATATGAATTTCTGATAACACATACAGGACGGCAGTCAACCATGTGATTTTTCTTCTGAGGTCGGTATTGTTTTTAGAAAGGAGTAATTTTCGGATTAAAAAAATGGGGGGAAGGGCCCAGAAATCGCTCCAAAATCTAAATCGGTGAACCTAAGTTGCTTCATAACTCTTGCAATTCTAACTCTAGATTTGTATCAGAAACTTTGTATAATTTGCTGTTTTAATATTTTTGCTCGTCATTCTATAGAATAACTATGGATTTTTATAGCAAAAATGTCACTGTTTGTAAAATCCACTCCGAAAAAGCAAACAAAATCCTTAAGGATCATAAGGAAGTGATTTTTTATAGGTATCTTAGGAATATATTACTTATTTATACGAGTTACATCTGAATTTTTAAACAGGGACTTGAGTCAAATCTGCTATAAAGTTGTAATAGTGAAATTGTGAAAATGCAAAAATATCATGCTTGCTGATAAAAATCTTATTCGGCAAGGATAATGTCTACTTAAATGATTTTACGTCGATTAAATGTACCCTATTTAATACTGACCAAAACTTAAAAAAAGGTGTAATTAAATTTAGTAAAAAATAATTACTTGTCTTCGTCAGATGTATCGCCTTCATTCCCTACGCTTGTATTTTTGTTTTATCAAGTTTTAAACGCATGTTATAGTTTACAGGTCGACAATATGCTACATCATATTTCATTGCAAATACTATAAGAGTTACCCTAATGTATCTCTAAGAAATATATCTCAAGATATTTTGAAAAATAATGATTATGAATGCACTGAGGATAAAAATTCAAGTATTTATCCACGAGTTGTTGGTGCATACTGCAAGTGCTTAAATAAATCACCATACACCAAGATCTAAACTCGTAAATATACCAACGCGACATCATTTGAACTACACAGAGCCCATTTAAATAAGATAATAGTTTTCATTATTCCAGAAATTAAGGCATCTATCCGGAATTTCTAATTTCCCTGGCAATCGGCTCGCGTCCCAAGTTTTCGAATTTCAAGTTTCATGGCTCAGATCACCCTTTTAAAACAATAACTATAATCATCATTAAGACAATAGCTTATATGTTACATTAAAATTTATCTAAAACTTAGGATATTTTGTGTTATGATTATGGTGTCATCATCCGTGCCTTTTATTACGTATCCGGATACAAAAATTAATTTAAATTTATCCCATCATCATATATATACGTCGTTGGCTGAAATCAAATGGATTATAATGCATTCTAAACTTTAAATCAATGCTCTTGAAGTGTGGAAAATCAATTCCCATTGAAAGGCATTGGAGTCGTTGCTATGGTAGTTCATATTTTTCATTGTTGAAAACCAAAAAACTTTTCATAATTTTATGATTAAAATCAAATTTTTACGCAAATTCAGCATGGATTTGAATTTTGTCTTCAAGAAAATTAAACTTAATTTTTCCATCCACAGTATGGTATGTCCTGACTTTGTATCTTAATTTTAAATAATTTAAAAAAGCAATTTTATATAGCCCTGCACAGTTTTCAATGCTTTTCTTATGGGTGTTTAAAATTGAACAAATATAACTTTTTCTGGAATTTCGGAATGTTTCCAGAGGTTGTACCCAATGACCTATCTTCATGCCAAATTTCAGCTCTATAGCTTTTCTAGAAGTACCTTAGGTTTTATATGATATATCCTATATGTAAGAAGCAGCTATTTATAATGATTAAGTTTTGACCAGAGCAGCAAAATGAACCAAACCGGACCGCAAAAATTTGCTAAAGCGCGAACCGAACAGTGGCGGATTCTAAAAGAACGTCTTTTTAGAATTTTTCGGTGAAGTACCTCTGAAGACGGATGCTTTGTAGCCGAAATCTGTATCTGTTTCTTTATAAATTTGTTATAGCTATTGGAGATACCTGATTTAAAAAAATACCTGAGGCAAGTATGTTTTATGTGCTTGTTCTTGACTTTTTTCAGCCATAAGACGAGCTCGATAATTCTCTGTTGAATTCATTGTGTAGATTTTGTCGTATCTATTAAAGAGTTTGCATTTATCGGACAGTAATTGGTTCAAAATTGAAAATATTGTAAAGGTATTGGAAACCGAAACATACCGGAACGAAGTATTACTGTCTGAACAGCTAGTTCCTTTTTCAATTTATCCATATCATTGCAAGTGAATTATTGAAAATATTGTAAAGGTATTGGAAACTGTATACATAACGGAGCGAAGCATTGCTGTCTGAACAGCTAGTTCCCTTTTCAATTTATTTATACCAATGCAAGTGAATTATTTTTATTTGCAAAGCACATAAAAGGCTATTAAATTTGTACTTTTTCATAAATACAAAGATGAATGGCTCACATTTTTGCTTAAACTGAACAACGCGCCTAAAACGAGAAAATATTTTGCCAAATTTATAGAGGACAAAATAAATATTTCTCATCTTATATATTTTTTGACAGGATAAGATGCCATTGAGAAAATTATCATAAAATATCTAGTTTGTGAGTTAGTATCGTATGGACTCATCCATTATACCCTAATTTGAGGCATTTGTTAAAATACAACGCTGTAACTCAAACAGAACTTCCAGTATTGAGACGGGGATGAAAAACGACAATTTGGTCGTATAATTCAATAAGGCCAACAAAAACACAAATATATTTTGAAGTTTCCGCTCTTAAATCATGTTATAGCAATTCATTAAATTTGAAATAGTTATATAAGATAAAAGAACGTTCGTAATATGTTGCACTTCAGGACTGTCATCTTACTATTAAAAAATCTGGAATTGGAATTCCTAAATCTGCTGGATTAATTTATGCTATGCTTCTAACGTGCATTACTCTTAGTAGTTTATTTCTTATCTTAACGGGGGGAAGTAACACGCTTACAAATTCCTAAATATGACACTTCTTAAGATATTAAATTTTAACCGAAGAGTGGGGCCGGCATAATTAATTAAATGGAGAAGAAACAAACTAGGAGATTAGAAAAATGCTGGTAAAAAGGTACGAATAGCATCCGCAATTAATCTCAACAGAGAATACTGGATGGGTTAATGGAAGAATGAAATATAAGAAATGAAGATTTGTTGTCATGTTGATATTCACAAAAATTATCTGAGAGAAAATGTAATTTTTGAGTAAAAGGAAATATATACACTAATGCTTCTGACGCAAAAAATCCTTCAAATAAGAAATATTGTTCTTTAATTGTATACCATACTAGACAATATTTTTTGGTTTGGCAATTTTATTGTATTAAAAATGAAATTTAACTCTATAAAAATTAATATGATGTTAGCAACTAAAATACAATGCTGTTTTTACCTGGTTTACTTTACTCGAAATAACAAACAATCATTTTCACTTTTGGCATTTGTCATGGAAACAGAGATACAGAATGAATCTTTTTAATTATTCTCATAAATGATTTTTTAAATTTTTTACATATCGGTGATATTTCAACCCTAGTTCAAATTGCCTAAGTTAATCGCTTTTTAATATTTACTTTTGTCCAATTAAAAGCTTTCATTTCAGTTCAAAATATTTTATTTAATATTCCAATGATCAAATTACATCTTCTTTTCAAATAAAACAACATTTATTTCTATCGACAACATCAAGAGGAGGAATGCAATTATTTTTAGATTGTGAATGTAGTTAACCAAACGTTCATTGATCTATTTCAACTTAATATCATCAATATAAAAAATCAATGGTTTCCTTGAATTTTTAGATAAGATGTGATTAAAGTCGGATTAAGCAATTGGTTGCATAAAAGTATTACGAGATTTTTATTCGTTAACGAGTTTTGATTACAAGAAATGAGTCTTTGAAAGTTTTATGCAGATTAATTACATTCATAGTCCTGTCCAAAGATTTTCAAAGTAATATTTTATACTATATGTAATCATAAATACCATATAACGACATTAATCACCACTCCAAAAAATGAAGATAAATAAAATAGGCATTTATTAAGAAATTATTATATTGTGTAAAACAATTAAATTTTATTAATTATAAAAATGAGACTTTTAAATAACTTGGTTTACTTCTTGCCACTGAAAAATTAATTGCACAACTTCACGTCCAAGTTTAACAAGAATAATAATTTCTTTATGAGTTGGCAAATAAATATTGCAATTATAGGAGTCAATGGACTTGTATAATTCTAACCCAACCACACAACGACTACACTGGTTAGTTTGTGTAGTTTATTTAGATTATGCAGAATAATAATTAATTCAGAATTTCAAATTTTACTTTATCGTAAAACCGGAAAAATTTCGATAAATGAAATTTGGTTTGGTAAATGATTCCAAAATAATCTCGTCGGGGAGCCTGGGATACCAAACGCGGAAGTGTCACACGTTTTTGGTATTCTTTCTAAATCTATTCAGCAAAAAAACTCGATTTTACGGAAAAATGACAGTTGATATTAAGGCATCTTACCTTATCAGAACACCTATTTTTTCCAAGTCGACTCCCGCAGTTATGTCGCGGAATATATTAAAGCACTATAATGAGGTCTTTCTCTGACCTCACCAATCTCGAGAAGGAAGTGACGAGTTCTTCTGCATTGATTTTTATCTTCCCGCGATTTTTATGGCACATCTGCAGTGGACTACGATATATAAGGCTCGATCGCACTTCTTTAGTGAAAATAAGATTTTTCCAGCTTAAAAAATTGCCGCGGGAACCCTCCGGAGAAATTTTATAACAATCTAATTCGAAATTTCATGATTATAGCCATTATTTAATATCATTTTTTTTTCAGATTTTCTACGCATTCTTAATTTAAGAGAGATGGATATGTCTATCTATAATTCAAATTATTATCTATTACTGTAAAAGTGTAGATGAAAATAATGTTTTAATTAATTTAATTTACGATTAATTATGGATCAAAATTATTATTTCTTTCAAATGAATTTATGAAATTTAATGCATGCTACTTATACAATAAACAAAAGATAACGATATAAACCCATCGGCGATCAAGGATTACTAAGATATATTTTTCTTTTCCTCGAAATTGAATTTTAGCTGAGAAAAATTGAAAATATCATTAACGTTAGTCTAAATTTTAAAAATTACGTTTAAATATTTATTCAGTATCATTAGCTATAGTCGTCGATAAAAATCAATGAAATTAATTTATCATTTAAAAGAGAATTATGAATGTTGTCCCCCTCAACCAGCTATTGAGAGAGCAGTTACTCATTGCTTCATTCTACCTGGAATATAAATCTGTAACTTTTCCTTACTTAGCGAAGTTTCCTTCTATGAATAATATTGTAATAATTTTATATTAAACTTCACAATTTGATAGCAACCCAATGCTGAACTTGAATGATTGGCTATTAGTTCGTGTGATATATATTCTGACTGTCTCACATTTTTCCTGATAATATTAATTATTCGCACAAGGCCGATGCATTTTTCAAATTATATTATCTAATTAGAATTGATGACAAGGCTACTTCTGCGTCTAACATAACAAGGCATATCTATAAACTATTCCAGCATTTGTTTTACTATACAAGAATAAAAATTATATGATGCAAGGATGCACTCCATCGATATATTCAGTGCATTTGCGCAGCTGTTGGATTGGGGGTTCACTCCCGTTGCACTTGCGCAAACAATAGTCTTTCTCCAAGCACGATAGAATAAATCACGGCAACTAAAGATTGTTTCCAAAGAAAGATATCGCAAGAATTCCTCTAAATCCCTCCTTTTTCAAACTGAATGTTGTACATTCGCTAAAAATAAGAATAAAAACAAAACACGATAAGCAGGAGCGACGTTTTTCGTGACGCTGTGAGGTATTTTTAAATCTCATCTTTTGCCCTTTCTGAACACATTCTCAAAACGCAGCTCCTTAAAATTAAATGTCTAAGAGAAGTCATCACGACAAATTCCGTACAAAAAGCCACTTACCTCCGCAGAACTCCGTTTCGGTCGGAGTCCTCTCCTGATAAGTGCATATCGAAGGATTTTCTTGCGACATTCGTTCCGCACTCCCATCTTCCTGTAATATTTACCGCGAAAAAACCGGCACGATGCGTAAATACCGGGAGAGATTTGCGGACGCGTCCCTAGCAACAGTTGCCAGAGCCGCCGCCGTGAACCCGAGAGGGTCTATTCGACCTGATGCGTGAGTAGGGTCTTAAAATGTCGAAATAAAGGAAAGGGTGTTTCATTTTGTTCAACGGGATCGTTTTGTAAAATTTTTCGAACATCGTTTAGCCGTTTTTATTACGTCATATAGGAAACGAGCCATTGAGAAGTAATTCGTGGTATTTTTTCGCATGGTTTACATAATTTTGACGACCTTTGAAACGTCATCTCGAACGGGATCGATGGCCGAGTGCGAGGGATAACGGAATCGTTTCGTACCTGGCACAGGTAGGAACGGACCACTATGCTCCCCTAAGAAACCTTCCTTCCTAGGGAAATCGATGCCATGGAGGGTTTGAAACGACGGAACAGAATGCTCGCGCGATATTGTTAACGGCGCAAACACCATGAAAATTAGATGAGCGCGACGCCATTTCACGATGCGAAAATCCCTGCCTCTTGGTGATAGTATGGTGGGCTAAGTAAAAGCGAAAAAGAATTCTCGCAGGGAAAAATGTATATCATGTAAGAAAAAGTCGTCAAATTGTGGTCTAAAACGCATTTCCTTATTTTTATTATCTACTTTATAAATCCACTGAATAAATTTAAAATGATCTATAATTCGATGCATGGCTAAAAAACACACCTCAATGGATAAAGAATTGCACGTGACAGGTTTTAGTCACATTTCCCTTTTTAATATCTTTATTTATCGTCTCCTTTAATGTGGGTAACTTCATGTGTGATGTGATATCGAACGTACATTTGCCAGAGAGTGAGAAACACTAGCAATCCAATAGTTTTACGCAGGGTATCATACTAACATATGAGCTAATGAAAATGATATAATTTTATGCCAAAATTTTAATTTAAAAGAGACAGGGAAGAAATGCTCGAAGTAATCTACCAAGTACAAATACCAAAAAGAAAATAAATCTTTAATATTTCTCGAAAGATATAAGAATGCATTTTAAATAACTTGCTTTCACTCATCTCCCAACTTAGGTTGTCGCAGGAATTATGAGCATCATTTCAAAACGAAAAAATAATTTAATCGTTGTATTACATGTAGGTATAAAATTTCTGTGTTTTTCCGTGAACTCCTCCCACTATACGCGACCGATTAAAAAAAAATAAAAATCAAAGCTAAGATCAACCGCAAAGGATGGTAGGTTTTAAACGTTTGCATTTAACGGACGCCTAGAAGCATCCCTATTCTCCATAAGAAGTACGCGGTAATTTTGGCAGGAATGTTTAAAATATCATTTTTATATAGGTTATGGTGAAGGCACGAATTTTCTATATTCGTATACCAGAAAGAACAAATATTGTTGTTGTCGACGAGAGAATTCGAATCCGCGCCGACTTAGTGCGAGCGAGATGTTGGAATGAAATCGACGACTTTTTTTCGACATACACTGATTTATAATTCCGCGTGATGTCTTTTTGCTCACTTCATTCCATATCATATATGTAAGGCGTTGGATTTTAGAATGTACTAAAGCCTCACAAAAATCCTTCGCGGGCCGCATTTGGCCCTCAGGCCGTGGATTGGGCACCACTGATCTATACCTCACAGAAAATATAAAAGCATAGGAGAGAAAATATGGATTTTTAATTGTTTGCCGATAGAATTGTCGTAGCGATCGATTTAAAGAAAATGTGGCATAATTCTTGGGATTTTCTCGAATTTTTATCTCCGAAATTATAAGTCGTAATTATGTGGTCCTCCTACTGACTCTTTTGTGGTAACTGTTGTCCTCTATCCGAATAAAGTTTTCAATCGATATCATATCGATCATATAATAGCTAGGGAGAGAAAAATATGGCATTTAATTGTTGTCTTACGGATGCCATTTAACGAGATACGAGAGTAAGTTTATTTAAGTGCTTATATAAAGTAGAAGTTCTAGTTGACGGACGCAATTCAAAATCATAATTCGGTGATAAATTTTAATGAGGATCATTAATACCTAATTTAATTAAAATCCGACTAGTAGTTTCGGAGATTAAACATACGGACGGAGGCGACGTGCCCATGAGACGTCCGTTACTATCGCTTCGCTGGTAAAGAACGCCTAATAATTACGCGATGTTGAACATTGTCCTCATATGAAGACGTCATCTTCATTTATATTTCAAACGACGTCGAATAACTAGAGAACGGCTGCATCAATTTCAAATATCTATCAGTTTTCATTATATTCACACCACATAAACGTTTTTCACCATTAGCCGTGTAAAACAAAGGTCAGAGTTCGATTCCACCGACTTTTCGTTTTTCCATTTGATTAATGTGTGATCGGCAGGAATATTAGTTGCAGAACTGTTCTTTTTAACATTTATAAATATCTTATAATTGAGGCATCGACGTGAGGTCATTGGAAAAAGAATGGAAATTCTTATTCTTATCGTCGATTCTGTTATCTAATTCGTATTTTTCACATTTTATATTTATATTCAAATTTTTGGAATTTTAACTTTCAAAAAACAGTTACCACTGAAAACTTCTAATCAAAGTCAGTGTTGCAGAAACTTGGATAATATCTATTGCCGATAAATTAGCATGCACTGTATCTTAATTGCTTAATATAACATCTAATGATATTAAATGGGTAATAATCGTATAATAATTTTCCGATGTACTAAGTTTGATAGTATGTTTTTCTGTCAACAGTTAATTTTAAATAGAGGGGGTCAGAGGGAGGGGTTCTGTTGTTTTATTTCTATATTGCTGTATATTGTCGTAAACTACACAAAAGTTCTTCTCATTTCTGACGACTGAGTTGGCCGAGCTATATTTAATATGCTTGCAGTATGCAAGCACCAACTACTAGTCATTATATATCAACGACTCTTACAGAGGATATAACATCATATAACATATTACATATAGGAGGATACTAATGTTTAGGCAATCCAGTGTGTAGACCAATCTAATAAATTAGGAAGGTGAAATTTTGCAAGATTATAGAACATTTCTCATAACCAACTATAAAAATGGAAAATTTTTAAATTGTAAATTTTAGGGGTTGTTTTAACTCCATTTGAACATTAAACTTTAATAATTTTTTTAGGTACTACGGGATGAGCTAGGAAGCTGCAATTTTCAAATTTTTTACAGAACAGTGCATTTGCACAAATAAACATTTCAATCTCTCCATATATATATTGCGGCAACCGTTAAAAATGTTTAAATTTTAAACAATTATAAAAATATTATTTTACTTCTATAAGTGCTACAACTTTAAAATTTGGATGAAATGTGTACAAGGTAGTAAACTAGCACAAAAAACATTTCAATTTTACCATACATGATTTTCAGCGGCCGTTAAAAATTATTTAAGTTTAAACAATTAGAAAATATTATTTGACTTCTAGAAATGCTACAACTTTAAAATTTTGCTAAATTGTGTAGCATTAGTACCCCATAGTGGAGAAAGTGTAAAAAATTTTAAATTGCAACATTTGGGGATTGTTTAAAACTATTATTTTTACATTTGGGGAAAACGGAAATCGCTGCGGAGGTGAAATCTTTAGAATTAAAAGAACATTTGTAATGATGAAATGTCTGTCCGAAAAATGAATGTTTTTTGAAGATGATATGAAATGCTTGCAGTATGCAAGCACCAACTACTAGTATGTTATATCCTCCTCCTCTGTAAGAGTCGTCGATATATAATGATATATAACATATAGGAGGATACTAATGTCCAGCCCAAACTACAAGAGCTAGAGAACTGAGAGTTTTAATTTTTGTAGATATGATGGAGAAAACAATTTTAAAATTGTAAATTTTAGGGATTGTTTTAACCCCATTTGTACATTAAAGTTTAATAATATTTTAGATAGATAGATAATCGTCTTTATTCGGGCGAAATTTAGACCATAAGGTCCATTCTTACATTTAATTTTAGGTACTAGGGGATGAGCTAGGAAGCTGCAATTTTCAAATTATTTACAGAATAGTGCACTTGCACAAATAAACATTTCAATCTCTCCAAATATATATTGTGGCAACCGTTAAAAATGTTTAAATTTTAATCAATTAGAAAAATTTTATTTTATTTCTAGAAGTGCTACTACTTTAAAATTTGGCTAAAATGTGTAGCATTATTACCTTATAATGAAGAAAGTGTAAAATTTGTAAAATTGCAACATTTGGGGATGGTTTTAAACTATTATTTTTACATGTGGGAAAAACAAAATCGCTGCGGAGGTGAAATATTTAGAATTAAAAATATATGTGAAATGATGAAATATGAAAAATGAATGTTTTTTATGTTGAGAAGAAATGCTTGCAGTATGCAAGCACCAACTACTAGTATGTTATATCCTCCTCTGTAAGAGTCGTAGATATATAATGATAACATATAACAGGAGGATACTAATGTTTAGGCACTTCCAGATGTGCTGGAGATTCGAAATTTTTTTCTTAGGTAGGATTTTGTGCAAAACCGACTAGAAAAAACGAAAATCTTGAAAAGGTGCAACAATGCGGCCGCTAAAAATTATTATGTATTTCCACTTGTGCTACGGAGTTGAAATTTTTTTTATAAGTAGAATTCTTAATATAACCAAATAGGGATTATACAAATTTTGATATTTTAATTTTTTTGGCAGTTAAAAATTCTTAAAGTTTAAACAATTATATAACTGTTTAGGTACTATGGGATGAGTTAGGAAGCTGAAATTTTCAAATAATTTACAGAGTAGTGAATTTGCATAAATAAACATTTCAACTTTACCATATATGAATTGCGGCGGCCGTTAAAAATTATTTAAATTTAAACAATTAGAGAAATATTATTTTACTTCTAGAAGAGCTACAATTTTAAAATCTGGCGGAAATGTGTAGCATTAGTACCCCATAATGGAGAAAGTGTAAAATTTTTAAAATTGCAACATTTGGGGATTTTTTAAAACTATTATTTTTACATGTGGGAAAAACGAAAATCGCTGCGGAGGTGAAATATTTAGAATCAAAAGAATATTTGTAATGATGAAATGAAAAATGAATGAGTTTTCAAGGTGAGATGAAATGCTTGCAGTATGCAAGCACCAACTACTAGTATGTTATATCCTCTGTAAGAAACGTCGATATATAATGATAGGAGGATACTAATGTTTATGCACTTCCAGATGAGCTGGAGATTCGAAATTTTTTCTTAGGTAGGATTTTGTGCAAAACCGACCAGAAAAATCGAAAATCTTGAAAAAGTGCAACAATGCGGCCGCTAAAAATTCGCAATTGCTTAAACAAATTTTCAAGGTTTATGTATTTCCGAATGTGCCACGGAGTTGAAATTTTTTTTAAGTAGAATTCTTAAAATAACGAAATAGGGATTATACAAATTTAGACATTTTATTTCGTTTGGCAGTTAAAAATTCTTAAAATTTAAACAAATAGATAACTGTTTAGGTACTACGGTATGAGCTAGGAAGCTGAAATTTTCAAATTATTTACAGAGTAGTGAATTTGCATAAATAAACATTTCAATTTTACCACATACGATATGCAGCGGCCGTTAAAAATTATTTAAATTTAAACAATTAGAAAAATATTATTTTACTTCTAGAAGAGCTACAATTTTAAAATCTGGCGGAAATGTGTAGCATTAGTACCCCATAATGGAGAAAGTGTAAAATTTTTAAAATTGCAACATTTGGGGATTTTTTAAAACTATTATTTTTACATGTGGGAAAAACGAAAATCGCTGCGGAGGTGAAATATTTAGAATCAAAAGAATATTTGTAATGATGAAATGAAAAATGAATGAGTTTTCAAGGTGAGATGAAATGCTTGCAGTATGCAAGCACCAACTACTAGTATGTTATATCCTCTGTAAGAAACGTCAATATATAATGATAGGAGGATACTAATGTTTATGCACTTCCAGATGAGCTGGAGATTCGAAATTTTTTCTTAGGTAGGATTTTGTGCAAAACCGACCAGAAAAATCGAAAATCTTGAAAAAGAGCAACAATGCGGCCGCTAAAAATTCGCAATTGCTTAAACAAATTTTCAAGGTTTATGTATTTCCGAATGTGCCACGGAGTTGAATTTTTTTTAAAGTAGAATTCTTAAAATAACGAAATAGGGATTATACAAATTTTGATATTTTATTTCGTTTGGCAGTTAAAAATTCTTAAAATTTAAACAAATAGATAACTGTTTAGGTACTACGGTATGAGCTAGGAAGCTGAAATTTTCAAATTATTTACAGAGTAGTGAATTTGCATAAATAAACATTTCAATTTTACCACATACGATATGCAGCGGCCGTTAAAAATTATTTAAATTTAAACAATTAGAAAAATATTATTTTACTTATAGAAGAGCTACAATTTTAAAATCTGGCGGAAATGTGTAGCATTAGTACCCCATAATGGAGAAAGTGTAAAATTTTTAAAATTGCAACATTTGGGGATTTTTTAAAACTATTATTTTTACATGTGGGAAAAACGAAAATCGCTGCGGAGGTGAAATATTTAGAATCAAAAGAATATTTGTAATGATGAAATGAAAAATGAATGAGTTTTCAAGGTGAGATGAAATGCTTGCAGTATGCAAGCACCAACTACTAGTATGTTATATCCTCTGTAAGAAACGTCAATATATAATGATAGGAGGATACTAATGTTTATGCACTTCCAGATGAGCTGGAGATTCGAAATTTTTTCTTAGGTAGGATTTTGTGCAAAACCGACCAGAAAAATCGAAAATCTTGAAAAAGTGCAACAATGCGGCCGCTAAAAATTCGCAATTGCTTAAACAAATTTTCAAGGTTTATGTATTTCCGAATGTGCCACGGAGTTGAATTTTTTTTTAAGTAGAATTCTTAAAATAACGAAATAGGGATTATACAAATTTAGACATTTTATTTCGTTTGGCAGTTAAAAATTCTTAAAATTTAAACAAATAGATAACTGTTTAGGTACTACGGTATGAGCTAGGAAGCTGAAATTTTCAAATTATTTACAGAGTAGTGAATTTGCATAAATAAACATTTCAATTTTACCACATACGATATGCAGCGGCCGTTAAAAATTATTTAAATTTAAACAATTAGAAAAATATTATTTTACTTATAGAAGTGCTACAACTTTAAAATTTGGCTAAAATGTGTAGCATTAGTACCCCATAATGGAGAAAGTGTAAAATTTTAAAATTGCAACATTTGGGGATGGTTTTAAACTATTATTTTTACATGTGGGAAAAACGGAAATCGCTGCGGAGGTGAAATTTTTAGAATTAAAAGAATATCTGTAATGATGAAATGTCTGTCTGAAAAATGAATGTTTTTTAATGTTGAGATGAAATGCTTGCTGAATGCAAGCACCAACTACTAGTATGTTATATCCTCCTCTGTAAGAGTCGTCGATATATAATGATATATAACATATAACAGGAGGATACTAATGTTTAGGCACTTCCAGATAAGCTGGAGATTCGAAATTTTTTTCTTAGGTAGGATTGTGTGCAAAACCAACTAGAAAAAACGAAAATCTTGAAAAAGTGCAACAATGCGGCCGCTAAAAATTCGCAATTGTTTAAACAAATTTTCAAGGTTTATATATTTCCGAATGTGCCACGGAGTTGAAATTTTTTTTATAAGTAGAATTCTTAAAAAAACGAAATAGGGATTATACAAATTTTCATACTTTAATTTGTTTGGCAGTTAAAAATTCTTAAAGTTTAAACAATTATATAACTGTTTAGGTACTATGGGATGAGTTAGGAAGCTGAAATTTCTAGAAGTACTACAACTTTAAAATTTGGCAGAAATGTGTAGTATTAGTACCCCATATTGGAGAAAGTATAAAATTCTTAATATTGCAAAGTTTGGGGATTGTTTTAATATAATATTTTTACATAAAGGAAAAACGAAAATCGCTCCGGAGGTGAAATATTTAGAATTAAATAAATATTTGTAACGATAAAATATGAAAAATGAATGTTTTTTAATGTTGAGATGATATGCTTGCAGAATGCAAGCACCAACTACTAGTATGTTATATCCTCCTCCTCTGTAAGAAACGTCTATATATAATGATATTCAGGGTGTCCGGGGACTTTATTTCATAACTTCGGAATCTTATTCCTTAAGTGATTTTGAGTAAAAAAATGTCATATGAACATGGATCCGATTCTTATTTCTTAACGAGTTACGGGCAATTGAAATTATCTCGTCCTTTGATTTGTACAACTCAATGGCTGAAAATGGATTGTTTAAATAATTATTCGTATACATTTTTAATTGTTTAAAAATGTATTATTTAATTAATCATCCGTTTACATTGGTACTTAATCCATTGTTACAACAGTGAGAAGCTTGACGCTTGCACAACAGACGTGGACGTAATTTGCAAGCTCGCAGGCTGAGTAGAACGTAAGCTAGCGTTCAGTGTAGTGCGCTGTGACACGTGTGGTATCGTCGACTTTTAATAATGCCGTTTACATTTTCAAATTAAGAGTATGCGGATATGTACTTCGTGTACGGGTTTCCGATGGAAATTCCGTTTCTGCCGTTTACGAATATTGACGACGATTTCCACAAAGAAGAACACCAGATCGACGTACTTTTATTCAAGTTCTCCGACATTTACGAGAAAATGGCTCATTTCCGTGTCTTTGAGAGCTGAACGTTCAGTACAAGTTAATGTGGATGAGGAGGAAAACATTATTCAAATGGTTCAGCGAAGTCCACGTCTTAGTACACGAGGAATGCCCGCCCGCCTCAACGTTCCGCGAATGAGAATCTGGCAAACATTACACGATGAGGGACTTTATCCATACCATATCCAGCAAGTTCGGGATCTTCAACCCGGGGATATGGCTAGTCGGTTGAAATTCTGCCGTTGGTTAAATGCACACCCCCGCCTGAACCGTTACATCTTGTTCACGGACGAGGCACAGTTTACTCGTGATGGAATACGAGAAACTACCATTTATGGGCTCGCGAAAATTCTCGCTGAACAGTTGAAAGCTACTTCCAACTCCGTTTTTCTGTGAACGTGTGGTGTGGTGTCATTGGGAACCAGCTGGTTGGATCGTACTTCTTCCCGCCACGTCTGACAGGTACCATTTATGCTGATGTTTTGGAAAATGAAATGCCGGGTCTCTTAGAAGACATTTCTCTGCAAACACGACTTCAGATGTACTACCAGCATGACGGGAAACCCCCCCCCCTATTTTAGTAGGAACGGTAAGCTGTATCTTAACAAGAAGTTCCCTAACCGATGGATCGGTCGTGGCGGTGCGCAGGATTGGCCAGCGAGGTTTCCGGATCTCACTCCGTTGGATTTCCATGTGTGGGAGCAAATGAAAAACATTGTGTATGAAGCCAAAGTGAGCACGAAGGAAGAACTTATTCAGCTAATTTTTGATGCTGCTAGGCGCGTTAATAACGCTGCAGTTCTTCGTGCTGTTGCACGTTCCCTACTCAAACGGGCCAGATTGTGCATCCAAGCTGAAGACGGTCATTTTGAACAATTGTTGTGGCAATGGATTAAGTATCAATGTAAACGAATGATTATTTAAATAGTTCATTTTTCAACAATTAATGTATACGAATAATTATTTAAACAATGCATTTTTCAGCCATTAAGTTGTACAAATCAAAGTACGAGATAATTTCAATTGCCCGTAGCTCTGTAACAAATGAGAATCGGACCCATGTTCATATGACATTTTTTACTCAAAATCGCTTAAGGAATAAGATCCCGAAGTTATGACATAAAGTCACCCGACACCCTGTATATGTGGGTGTACACAATAATAGCATATTTGGACCGGATCAGCCAAACAGGGGTGCCACAATTACAAATTAAATTCTTTCAGTAATTACGGATTTGGAAGGAATTGGTTGAACTAATTTCAAAGAAATTTCGTGTTTAGGGCAAGTATAGAATGGCAAAACGAAATGGACATGTTTAGAACTGATCTAAAAAGCAGGGCTACCACAATATAAGGAAAAATAATTTTTCTTTTTCAAACTAGAATGAATTTGACGAAAAGCACTTCTGTACCAAGGAAAACCCGGCAATGGCTGAACCGATTTAAAAGAAACACATTTACATACGTGCTTATTTCTCTAAATTTTTCCTCAGAAGAACTGAGGGCTCTCTACTAGTATTCAATATAAAATAAGATAAAATTATACCCATAGCATTAATGCGTTTGGATTAATTTAAAAACTTAATTTTTTTAGGTTTTTATTAACATTTGGCGAAAAATCTTTCTTAAAAATTGAACTAGAAATAGCAAGATATATATACTATACCCCGACACGATTAGTGACAGATATTTATTTTCGGATTGATCTGATGAAGATACCCTTTCATGAATCAAGACCATGTTAACTTTTGTTAGACTCTAGATATACCCAGGGCCGGCCAAGTGGGCAGTGCAGCGGATGCAAGGCATCCGGGCTCCCGATTTTTAGGGGCTCCCAAATGTTGAGAATATATAATATATTTACATCTTTAAACAAATTTTTGCTTTTTTATGAAATTAACTAGGGAGATTCCCGTTGAAAATCAACGGGAAAGTTTTTTGTGAAATAAAAACTGAACCTTGACTTTCTTTGGATGGCAAGAAAACAAACTTTCGTTCTTTTAGGCGTTCGTTGTTTTAAGTTTCGAACTCCTACGATGATTCTAAGTACCTAATTTTAATATTCGAATGATTAATGTTCCACATGCAAATGTACTCCTCGTAAATAACCAATGTTGTGTACATTGTTTGCTATGAAAATAATTTCTCTCTCCTCTCTCTCGTACTAATTGTAAGAGCATTCAAAGCACACTTTCACCCATAAGGATTGAAATGACAATAGGATTTCGACATTTAACAATATAATTGGTTGGCAAGGCAACATCCCAATTAAATGCCAAGATTTCCCCAAAATATGGGAATTAAACGTTTAACATCTACATGTTACCCTGCAAGTCACCTAATTGGTTGGTGGCAGGGGGTGCAATGCACCATGACCTACCTAAAGATTGTCTATCACAGGTTAAAATTTTCTATTGTGATCTCACGTATCTTATCGTCACGGTCTTTTATACATATATACGTTGGTGCTTCAATTATTCCCACAACCTCGTCTTTTAGACATTCCGATCTATATTTCTCCAGAAGCCGCAACCTTGAGTTCAATCTACGATCCTCCACTGGTATCCCTCAATAATGAAGTGACGCTTTCCTTATGTTCGTACTTTTGTTTTACGAATCTGACTGCTCTGCGTTGAACTCTTTCTAATTGAATTATATGTCCCTTCTCGTACGGATCCCATATGCATGAGGCGAATTCCACTTGTGGTCTAACCAGTGATAAGTAACATGTTTCACGTACTTTTTCTGTAATGTTCCGTACTATTCTATCTATGAAAGTCAGTTTCTTGTTGGCCGCGCCTATAACTCGACGAATGTGCATGCCCCATGAAAGATCTCGACAAATGGTTACTCCTAAATATTTAACATACTCGGCTGCTCGAATATTTATTCCATCTATTTTATACTTCTATGTTTTTACTTTTCCAGAACGTAACTGCGGCACATTTAGTGTAATTAATTTCAATTTGCCATTCTTTGCACCACGCTGAAATGGCTCTTAAGTCTTCACACAGAGACTGATGGTCCTCCTGGTTTTTTATTTCTTTATATAGAACGGTATCATCTGCAAAAAGTCTAATTTTACTACGAACTACCGAGCAGATATCATTCACATAGATTAAGAAAAGTAGAGGGCCCAATACACTTCCCTGAGGAACACCCGACACAACTTTAACGGGGGACGAGTAATTCCCATCGATGACAACTATCTGTTCTCTATTCGAGAGGAAATCTCTCACCCAACTGACAACTTTCGGATTGATACCATATTGTCCTAACTTTGCAATTAATTTCTTATGAGATACTTTATCGAACGCCTTTCTGAAGTCAATGAATATGGCATCGACCTGAGTATTTTTCTCTCCGCATCGCAACAAATCATCCACAAACAAGCCGAGCTGCGTTTCGCATGATCTACCTCTCCGGAATCCGTGCTGGCATCCGCGAAGCAATGAGTGACTATCTAAATAGCGCATTACAGAACTAAAGATTATGTGCTCAAGTATCTTGCACGATAATGAAGTTAGGGAAATTGGACTATAATTTTCGGGGTTCTCTTTGTCGCCGCCCTTATGGATGGGCGTAACGTGTGTCATCTTCCAATCTTTAGGAACTACACCTTCGGTAATGGATTTCTCGAATATAATTTTTAAATACGGCGCGATTTTATACTCTCAATACTCGCGCGGGTATTTCCTCCTGCCCAGGAGATTTATTTGTTTTAACTGAATGATGTTGGAGCGCGATACCATTTTCGGAAAATATCAAATCTTCCATCGAGTCGCCCTGATGCATAGGAATAGGAGTTTCACATTCATCGTCATTAGGAGTAAAAGCTTTCTGAAAGTGTTAATTTAAAAGGTTTTCTTTCTCCGCACTATCGTGAACTACATTTCCCGTTTCCGATCTCAGTGACGCAATAGTGGGGCCTCTACCTTGGACTTCTCTGACATAAGACCAAAATGCTTTCGGGTTCTCTTTCAAGTTATCCTGTAAAACCTTCTTTTTTTAATTGTTAAACGCATTACGCATTGAAACTCTGGTTATGGAGCGCGCCTCCTTGTATTGCTGCCTTAACGTTGCAATCAGTTCGACCGTAGCTGTTGAGGATGCGTTATTTACGCGAGAGTGGAGTTTTTTTTGCCGTCGGAGAGCGCTCCTAACTTCCTGGTTGTACCATCTAGGTTCTGCATTTTCACGCTTCAGTTTGCTTGGAATAAATTTATCTGTACACTTTCGCATCATATCTCTGAACATGCACCAGGATTCTTCCGCGTCTGCAATATCTGTTACCTCGCAGAAATTAGTATGTATATTTATTTCGCAGAAAATACCTAAATCTAGTGAAATCGGCTTTGGCGAATACATAAAGCTTTCTTTTAGCCTTAACCTGTTTCTCAATGTTTAGCTGCAACTCCACGTACACTGCCTTGTGATCGCTTATTCTCTCAGCAACAGATATCCTATTCATACGCTCAGGAAGATTAGTAGCCAATAAATCTAATATATTATTAAATCTCGTGGGAAATCTCACTAACTGATACAATGAGTGTTTGCCGAAAGTTTCAAGTAAAATCTCGCAAGATTCACGCTCTCTACCACCGGGATAAAAGCAATTATGCCTCCAATCAATTGACGGAAGATTGAAATCGCCCCCGATTATAATGGTTTTATCTTTATTAATCTAACTTAGCGTTGCCACTTGTTTCTCTAGATAATAAATAGTTTCCACGCTCGCATTTGGTGGTCTATAAAAGGCGCATATATTTACAGTTTTACAGTCGCCCCCTTTCACACTACACCAAACACTTTCGACTTCGTCGTCATTAATCTGTATTCGGTAACTTTCGTATTTATTGCTAACTGCTATAAAGACTCCACCTCCAGACCGGCTACATCGATCTTTTCTAAAAACGCTATAGTCACGAGGAAAGATCTCCTGACTGCCTATGTCAGCCGTTAGCCAACTTTCTGTACCTATCACTACATCAGCACGCAGACTACGAATAAGATGTTCAAGTTCGGCCTCCTTCCTGCTCAGTTAACCGTGATGATTTTTAGTTTATCGCTATTACTACGTAACGATGCCTCGCGCGCTACTGAATTATTATTATTATTATTATTATTATTTACTGCCTCCTTGTCCTCCCTATTACGTCGACTATTTCTACGCTTAGAATGTATTCTACTGTTAATTAACATCGCGTTTATAGTGGAATGACGGTCGGACGTATTACTACTATTGACGTGCATCTCGACGCTTGGTGAATAATTACCATTCCTTAAATTTAACATAAAAAATCCCTAGCATGCTCGAACACCCTACGCGCTACCGCCTTAGCAGCCTCGGCAGTGTGGTGCACACCAGAACCGTTTAGGGATGCCCTACATGAGTCCAGGACCGGCCTCAGGTCAACGAAGTCCACTCCATTGACCCTACAGAAGTCGAAATTTCAAACTGTAGTTGGGAAAAGATAAACAGAATAAGAAACTTCAGTTTTTTATTTAAAATGGGCTAGATCCGAAGATCATAGGTTAATTATTTCTAATTTAGATCTCAAAAACAATAAAAGCCTGCGAGTCTAATAGTCGATTTTTACGTGTTATCACATGGAAAATGCCTACCTTGGAGTCGAACCTAGGATTTTTTTTCGAGGTTTTATTTCGTCATCACCTTAAAATATGCAAATCTAGCAGATTGTTTTTCAACATTATTATATCGTCACATACATGTTGCATTTATTTTTTGTAATGGTTATATGATTTTCTAAAGTTCAAGATTTGATGAATAACGTATGACATGGGAACATAATAGCTGATCGTTCAAGTAGGATGACTTTCAAAAAAGGATTTTTTTCGAAACTTGAAGGAATGTGATAACAATATCTTACTAAATACTACGACTTTTGCGTGGCCTCTCAGATACTAACAGTAGATAGATTGCGCCTGAGTGGACAATAAAAGGTTTTTTACCCTCCTGTCGTATTTCATCCAAGGTAAGATCCAGAAATAACAAACGATGAAATATAGGTTGAAGCAATAGCTAATAATTTATCCCCACAATAAGAAACAAGTCTGTGTGTTTAATTTTTATTTATAAGCTGTGTTTCTCACACCTCACCACGATGTACGCGTAAGCTATTGTCTTCGCATTATCAATATTAACACGCCATATTTACTAGGATGAGATTGAATACTGATACCGGACTAGAGGAATTAAAATTTGTATGCGAATGTATCATATATAATGTTCAATTAATTAAAACAGCGTAAATTTCAGAGACAAAGAATTTGATTTTGAATCATGGCTTTAAGGTATACCAACATTGGATGAAAGTGCTGTCAGCCGACTAACATTAGTAGTGACACATACAAAAGAGCACATCCGTGACCTAGGACACTGATTTTTCTCATTCTACTGAAATATATCTCAATTGTAAAGTATTTTAGCGCCTTTCATCCAAAATGTGGTATTTTCCCCTTAACTATAAAATACACTTGACTTTTTAATTAACGCAAATCTTTCAAAGGAATTGAGTAAAAGTTTGAAACGAGAATGTGACGCATTAACCAGTGAAACGCATCATGATCGGTTCCTACCAACATATTTATGAATCTAGGAAATTAAGACGGAGAAGTACTACCGATGGGGATTTTGTAATGGCTTCTAATTATTTTATATGTGATAATAACCTGAATATTTTTGCTTGAACTGTGGTCTTTGTCAAATTTTTCGTTTGAAAATGTTTTCTTCTAGTGTGGTAAGAGATCCCTTAGATAGCGCGATTCGGGGCGACGGCGTCATTTTGGGGGACACCGCGCTTCGATATCACAGCAAAGAAAGCCTAAGTTAAATTAAGTGGTTAATGTTAACCGGGCCCAAAACATCTCCAGTGGCACTCCCACAGGATGATATATAGTTATATAGAAATACGGCTTATTTAATACTGTGTATGACATCTAGTTCCATATCTGAAAGAATTTCAATCAAGGTATTTGAATCTATTTCTGAGTAAATCGATACTACGTCAAAATTAACAATAATGAACTACTTACTCTCCATTGTTGCACGATATGATTCATTTCAACTAGGCTTCCAAGAATGGTTATACCTTACATAAACACGAATTTCACAGATTATCTATAAACGTTTAGTCCCTAGCGCTGCGCTCAGACGAGTAAGTACAGATAGCGAGGATTAATAAAAACCTTTTAGGGAACGGGCACCTAGATCATGCATATTCATCCAAATCCCGAAGTGGAATTATTTTCATGATCACAAGGTTTTTTCTATTTACTCCATATTTGAGACAATTGCATTTATAAACAAATGTTCGTTTAACAGTTTTTGTCTGTAATTAATTTCTGAACTTTCTTGAAGAAATGGGCTTTGTGCGTTGTATCTACTTCTGCACGTTGACAAATTTTTATAGATGCTCAAGAAAATATAAAATTAAAATTTTAGAAATGACATTACATATTACGATTTGGTATATAATTACATTTTAAAATTGTTAAAAGGATTTATTTGGGGTGACTATGTCTATTTTCTTTCAAATAACATTTTTTGAGCAAAATTAACTGATGAAAATAAAATGCTTTCGTGCGGATTAGTTAAACATTTTTTATCCTACGGAGGAGATTCTTCATTTTTATTGGGTGTCAAAAAATGAAACAATTTTGTATGGTAATTAAATTAAGTAACCGTTTTAATGGAAATACTTTGCATATAGAAATTTAAATCTATACTGATTGAGAGGAGTATCAATAAAAAGCTTCACGAAAGACAACGCAATAAAAATAAATCCGATCACGGTACGATTCAGCTCTTCGTCAGATCAGTTTAATTTACAAAGACCATTAGATTGCACACATGCCATGAAATGACTATTCCGTGAAAAAGATTAATAGCATTAATTTGGACTTTTGAATATCTATATTTAATCTCCCATATGAAATTCCATCTTATTTGCGAAAGCAAAATTTAACGTCTGCCCAGTATAATTTTTACGTTAAAACACGAATGTCATTGAGAGAGTATTCATTAAGAAATTTATGGCCTATTAAGACTCTTATTAAGGACACATTTGAAACGAAAAATAAAATAAAAATAATTCGTTCTAAATTTTTGTAATTACGTTTTCTAATAGCTTTACCAAGTACCCTAGTTACTGAAATTGATATCTTTGTGAAAAAATCACGCGCAAATTGAATTGTGACAGGTTACTGGGTTAGAAGTCCAATTAAAAAAAACCATTAATGCAATGAGAATACATGGCAAGTTAACACTTACCTTGCTAAGTTCATCGTTATCCATTTCGTATCCGAAGTCTGGGTAATATTCAAAGTGGTCTTGGGCATCGGATCGTCTCCGCCGAGCACCGAAAGGGATATTCCACGTAAGGCAGGAGACACTAGAATGAGGATGGACGAGAGATGACTCTGTGACGAAGCCATTTAATTGGGTCGCTGTCGCGTGACAAACCCCGAGTCGAACCCCTCCCACGATCGAGCTCAGAACCCCCTTGTTTCCTCTTTTAAAAATCGTACTCTTCCTTTTTGCCGTCCTCGCGCAAAACACAGTGGACTGATAGCACAAATCAAAACAAAATTGACATAATCAGCCGTGGTATAAAGAGGGACATCCTATTGGGCTTCCCTTTATAGTTGCCTGTCTTCGAAAAGTTCGCTCGATCCCTTCCCGATATGCCATTTTACTCGTTCAAACATTAAAAAAATTCACCCCTTCCTCGATCCCTCCCCCTCGAGGAAGCCATATTTCAGAGGTCTCCCTCCAATTCCTTCCTCATCTCCTTTATTTTCCAACATCAGCGCAAGAGCCATTTTATATCTGACCCCTTAAAAGGGCACGCTCCGAGAGAATTTGACTTTCATCATTCCTCATTTTTTTCTCAGGGGATCGTTCGTAGGCACATCCTATAATCAAAGCAAGGGTTTGGGGGAAAGAGATATAAATTATGTGGGTAAGGGGAAGGAGGGAAAGGGATATGGGGGAGGACCGAGCTTCGTTTTAAGGTTGCACCGGAGTCGCCGTGGAGGTTTGGACTGGGAATGGAGTGAGGGAGGGATAGGTGACAATGCGGGGGTGGGGAGGAGGAGAGGACCCGAGGAGGTAGAGTTTGACGGTACCTTAGAACAAAGTGACTCGAGTCTGAAAGGGTGGAAGGAGAAAAAAGATGGGTGACAAGGTTACAAAAAGGAGGAAATTTTTAGATCGGTTGAATTCGTGCGCATACTGTCTCTCGACTGTATTTCAGAACAAATGAGAGAGAAATTAAGTCGAGGGGAAAAGGGACGTTCTGAGAAATGAGAAAAAAGGAATAATCAGTAAAATTGTTGAGTCGTTCGAGTTTAATAAATAATATTTCGTATACCTATTTCTCACTTACCTATTTAGAGCAGCTGAACAGTGAATGGAAAAATTGAGAGACAAAATCATAAAAGAAGATATAATTGCACACACAGTAAGAAAAATGGCTAAAGTTAACTAATAAAGCATGGGAAGGAGGATAAAACGAAGGTTAAGCACTGAATTATAACTGAAAGTACTACGAAAAACTCAATTGGCGTAATAGCGAGCTCACAAAAGGCCTCCGTAAATTTACGTCGCTAAAAAAATAAAAGGAGTAATTTTACGAGATGGGGTGCGCAATAAATTGCCTTGCGTGCAGAGCAAATTCGCGACACATAGTTTCCCAACTTTGAACAAAAGTTTCAGAGAGAGATGGGAGTGGGAGATGGGAGTGGGAGATGGGAGTGGGAGATGGGAGTGGGAGATGGGAGTGGGAGATGGGAGTGGGAGATGGGAGTGGGAGATGGGAGTGGGAGATGGGAGTGGGAGATGGGAGTGGGAGATGGGAGTGGGAGATGGGAGTGGGAGATGGGGGTGGGAGATGGGGGTGGGAGATGGGAGTGGGAGATGGGAGTGGGAGATGGGAGTGGGAGATGGGAGTGGGAGATGGGAGTGGGAGATGGGAGTGGGAGATGGGAGTGGGAGATGGGAGTGGGAGATGGGAGTGGGAGATGGGAGTGGGAGATGGGGGTGGGAGATGGGGGTGGGAGATGGGAGTGGGAGATGGGAGTGGGAGATGGGGATGGGAGTTGGGGATGGGAGTGGGAGGATAAGGGAAGGGGGAAAAGGATTACTAACAAGAAAACATTTTATCGAGAGACAATTCAAACTTGCCGAGACATTACCTTCGACTTCATCTAGAACAAAATCAAACAAACGTTCCGCGGAAGCTCGTCGAGTTATTCTAAAAGGATTTGTCGGAAAAACGCACTGATTTCGATCGAATGATAAGATAAACCACGGACGATGGAGAATTATCGGAATATAACAGAAATAAAAGACATCGGGATGGGAGAGAGAATTTTCTTAATTGCATGATAAATTAATTGTAACTCAGGGTTGAGTAATATTTTTACGATGGGGTCACCTTTGCGAATGCTTCGGTGGGCCATATTAGATTCACATCGAAACTTATTTGAAAGACTGCGAGGAATCCGATTAGAGAAAATCAATATCAAATTACTTTTTAGAGTGATTACTCCAACAGAAATGATTTTATGGTCACAATTTTTTAAACTATCGTGAAATTATCCGAATTAAAATTCAGGGTCCGCTTACATGATTGCTTAGGGGGAAACGCATAATATGCTCTCGCGGGATACATGTTTGGGCCCTAGTTTGTCCACCCTCTGTTTAACTATACGGCAACGACACGCGGCTTGTTGCGTCGGATAACTCGACATTGCATGTTTGGTTAGATCAGGGGTGGGCAAACTTTTGACGTGTCGGGACGCATTAACAGTTGCAGCTTCTTAGGCGGGCCGCATAAACAGATGAAAATGCTTCGGCGGGCCACGTTAGGGTTCACATCGTAAGTAATGTGAGGTAATGCGAGTGATCCTGTTAGTGAAATTCAATAATAAATAATATGTTATCCCCATAAAATCACTGGAGAAGGTTTACCGGCATTAATTTAAACTACAAGTATGAAATTATCCCTATTTTATATTATGATTTGCTTTCATAATGACATCGCGGGCCTCATAAAACGCCCTCGCGGGCCGCAGTTTGCCCACCCCTGGGTTAGATGGTAGGATGTGGAGCGAGTGAAATTCACAGAGCAAGTTTAAAGGCTGGGAAAGCAGTGTTATGAGGGCATTGCGAGTTTATCGTCATAACCTAAGGGTTACTGGAAGGGGTGAGGGTGAGGCAAGGAATGATACGGGGACGGAGGGGGGTGGGTGAATGACGAGGAGGAAGAGGTTGAATGAGCGTGCCAGGTAGAGAAAGCATCAGTGCCTTTTCCATCGACATCACATCGCCCCAATTTTTCCCCTCCCTCGCTCCTCTCAATTCTCTTCAATATCTATACATTTACATCGGTCTTTCTCTCTCTAAACTTTCGGTTTCTTTAGAATTATGGGCTTCCCCATTTGACCCGAGGATTACAGGGTCAATCGCGACCTATCATGACCTTCCATCTTCTGTCTGTCTCTCTCGCTCTGTCTGTCTCTCTCTGTCTGTCTCTCTCTCTCTCTGTCTGTCTCTCTCTCTCTCTCTGTCTGTCTGTCTCTCTCCCTCCCTGTCTCTCTCCCTCCCTGTCTCTCTCCCTCCCTGTCTCTCTCCCTCCCTGTCTCTCTCCCTCCCTGTCTCTCTCCCTCCCTGTCTCTCTCCCTCCCTGTCTCTCTCCCTCCCTGTCTCTCTCCCTCTCTGTCTCTCTCTCTCTCCTCCGCTCGTTATCCCTGCGTGTCGGATGAAAAATCGATCGAGGAAGCTGAAGAGACACTTGTGATAATAAATTTGAATCACTGAAACCGGCCGTGGCTCCTCCCACTACCAGATCTGCTACTACTACTACCGCCTCAACCGCACTTCCTATTCTTTTCTCTGTGTTGGTATATGCATGTGGGGAATATTGGAAGAAAAGCGCGAAAGGCGAAAAATCAGCTTTATTTACTGGCCGGGCCATACGTGTCTTGTTAAGAGCCATACGTATAGCAGGACATAACTTGGTTAATACGTTAGGGTAGGTAGGATAGCGATAGTTCGAGGGAAAGCCGGTGGCATAATTTCCCCAATTTTGAGAGTTCACTTGAAAGTGGTTTGATGTAAGTGAAAACAAGTTTTTCCAAATTATTTTTTCATCTAATTGCGGGACGTGTTTGTTTTTATTTATGCAGCACTGGGCGGGTCGATGACACTTGATTGTAGAAATTAATGCGACGAAATATATTATATTAATGATAAAATCACCCTCATGCTATAAATGTACGATATTTAACATAAGGGGCAACCGAAAGGGAAAATATCTTAATATAAAATAATTTAAATTGATGTCGTCGAACCTTTGGTGGTCCGTCAAAATCTTGGCAGTGGCATGGGGAATTAAATACCAAATCAGTTCATCGAAAAAATTCAATTAGCTTGTGATCAATGTTATTGTAACGGAAAATTGTAATAATGACGATATGGCCGAAAAATAAATACGAAATAAATAAATACAATAGTATATTTACTCTTCTCAGCTTCCTTTTTATACCCTTCCGCGGTCTCCTCGATCCTCTAATCACCCAGTCAAAACACTATCTAAGGTCCTCGTTCACCCTTCCCCATTCACTTCCACCCATCTACCGACCATTCCTCTCCCATCCGTGACACACCTCGTCTCCTTCTAACTCAACCAGCGTACATCATCATCATCATGCTTCTGTCCGAAGACAGGTTTTAACTGAATCGCTGCCTCCATTTCTCTCTCTCCCTAGAAGCCTCTTTTATACCTCTATAAGTAGTATATCCCTGCTTTATATTATCTAATATTCCTATTCTTTTTCTCCCTCTTCCTCTTTTTCCACTAATTTTTCCTTCTAAGATCGTCCTTTGTAAACACTGTCTTCTCAATATGTGCCCTATCCAATTTGCTTTTCTTTTCCTGATTGTTTTTATTAGCATCCTATCTTCTCCCACCATTTCTAATACTTCTTCGTTTCTCTTCCTCTCTGTCCATTTCACTTTCATCATTCTTCTCCATACCCACATCTCAAAACTTTCTAAATATTTTTCCTCCTTTCTCCTTATCGTCCACGTCTCTGCACCATAAAGAGCTATGCTCCATATGTAGCATTTTGCTAATTTCTTCCTTGTTTCTAGATTTATTTTCTTGCTTGTGAGAAGCTCCTTCTTATCGTTAAATGCTGCTTTTGCCATTGCAATCCTACTTCTGATGTCCTGTGTACTACTTCCATCCTGTGCTAAAATACTGCCGAGATATTTGAAACTACTTACTTGTTCCAATTTTTGGCCATTTACCATTATATTTAATTCTTTATGTTCCTTTGAAACCACCATGACTTTCGTTTTTTCTGTATTGATCTTCATTCCATATTGTTGGCCAACCTCAACTAGTCTGTCTGTCATCCTCTGAAGCTCTTTCTCGCCTTCTGCTATTAAGCCCTGATCATCTGCGTATTTAATGGTGGTAATACTTTCACCTCCTATCTTAAATCCTTTCTCTTCCATCAACGCTTCTTCTGTTATTGTTTCTGCATACATATTAAATATCGCTGGTGAAATAGGACAACCCTGCCTCACTCCCCTCCCTATTGAAGTACTTTCTGTTTCTTCTCCTTCAACCCTGACTCTAATCTTTTGATCAAAGTAAAGGTTTTTAAGCAGTCTTTTATCTTTCCAATCTATTCCTATTTTGTTTAAAATACCCAGCATCTTATCCCATTTCACTCGGTCAAAAGCTTTTTCCCAATCTACAAAACAAAAATACATATCTTTATTGACTTCTAGCGCTCTTTCTATCATGATCCTCATACATCCTATAGCATCTCTAGTCCCCCTTCCTCTTCTAAAACCAAACTGATTATCTTGCAGCTCCTTTTCTATTTTACATTCAATTCTTTTGGTTATTATTCTGGTTAGAACTTTAGCTGTATGAGAAATTAAACTAATAGTTCTGTAATCCTTACAACATTTTGCATTGTTCTTTTTCTCCAGTGGTACCATCACAACATCTAAAAAATCTTCAGGCCATACACCAGTATCATATACTTGGTTAAAAAATTTTGTGAGTTGCTTAACTGCTTTAGACCCCAAAACCTTAAGAACGTCCACGGGTATATCATCACTCCCAACTGCCTTTCTTCTTTTCATGTCATCAATTGCTCTTTTAACTTCAGACTCGAGAATACTTGGTCCTAGCTGATCTTCTTCCACATCCTCTTCTTCATTTAATTCAATATTTCTTGGCTTTCCTTCTTTGTCATACAGAACCTCAATGTATTCTTTCCAGACATTCTTTACATTGTCTGGCTCCGATACTATTTTACCACTTTTGTTCATGATTCCTTTACGTCCTATCTTTCTTGCTTTTTTCTTGAATAGTTCCCTTGCTTTGCTATACATGAGGTCTGTTCTACAAATTCTTTCACATTCGACAATCTCCTCGCATTTCTCATTTATCCACTGTTCTCTGGCTTTATCTGTTTCCCTTAAAGCATTATTTAACTCCTTGTACTTTCTTTGGCCTTCTTCAGTGTTTATGTTCTTCCACTTTCTCCGCTCTTCCATTTTTTGCAGCATGGCTGCTGTGATCCAGGGTTTTTTGTTTCTTTCACCCGTTATCTTTCCTACCTTCTTTTCCATTACATCTTTAATGTTGCTATGGATGTATCTCCACTCCTCATCTACATTCTTCCTATTTTCTTCATCTCTCTCCCCCAACCTTTCCTCCAGCTCAGTCATGATAGCCTCCTTGTTTTTAAGGAGTTCCTCTAAGTTCCATTTCTTGTTAACTCTTATGTTTCTCTTAACGCTCTTCAGTCTACATTGTATATTTGCCACCAAAAGGTTGTGGTCAGAATCGATATCTGCCCCTGGTAGTGTTTTCACATTTTTAATGCTATTTCTAAATCTTTCATTGACTAGTATGTAATCTATCTGGTATCGTCTCTGGTCTCCTGGGCTTCTCCATGTGTAAAGTCTCCGCTGGTGATGCTTAAACCATGTATTAGTTACAATTAATCTATTTCTATGGCAGAATTCCACAAGTTTATCCCCTCTTTCATTTCTCTTCCCTAGCCCATATTTTCCCACTATGTTATCTTCCTGTCCCTCTCCGACTACACTGTTCCAATCTCCCATTACTATGGTGGTGATCCTTCCTTTTCCCTCCTCCTCCAATATCTCCATAATCTGTTCATACATTTCATCTACTTCGTCGTCGCCAGCATTAGTCGTTGGCATATACACTTGAATTATAAGCATTTCCACTGGCTCCATCTGAAGTTTTACGGCTATTAATCTATCATTAACTGTCACTACCTTGCTAATTCTTTCAGCTATCTCTTTTCTCATTATAATCCCCACTCCCCTTTCCTTTTTCTCCCCTCCTGAGTAAATAATCTTAAATTCGTCTGAATTTATCTCGCCTTCTCCTTCCCACCGAACTTCACTAAGACCTACTATACCTACATTATTCCTTCTCATTTCCCTTTTTATGTTCTCTAGTTTACCCCCTGAATTCATAGTCCTAACATTCCATGTGCCTATTCTTAATTTCTCACCACTTGCTTTCCTATTAATGTTAAATTTCCTCTGTGCATCCCCTAGGGTAGTCCCCACCCGGAGATCCGATTGGGGGACTATTTTACCTCCGGAATATTTTACCCCAGAAAGATCCATAGAGGTATTTCAGCTTTTCAGCCTATCATGGGAAATATAATGAGGTAGTTTCCCCTTGCTTTCCTCATCGCAGTTTCACAGAGTGATTACCCATCTGTAGCTGTTCAGATCCACATGATCACCACCTACAGAGGTACTGTGCAAGCTGCTGCCCTTGCACAGGGGGATGTAAAACCCCCAAGACTGCTTCTTAGTCTGACTCTTCCCCTCAGACCTTTCCGGCTTGGATGGTCCTACCAGGAGAATTATCTCCCGCCGGCATAGCTCTTTGGTTCGTAAGAGTACACAAACCCTCCCACCTCTGTAAGGTTATGCAGTCCTTAGGGAGGGTACATAATACTCGTTATTCTCATTCTTCTTGAGTTCCCCTTTTAAATGCGTAACCCTGGCAGACGAGCTCTTTACAACCACATCGTCGCAATAGATATACTTCTAGACGTGCTGTGAGGGGAGCGGTTGTTCTTCCACGCTGCTGGTACGAATACTGGCGATCGCATTCCTTCAACCCGGACTTCCACCGTTGCCTACTTGTGTGTTACGAAGATACACAATTGCAGAGAAAGCAATGAACTCCCTTCGCTGTTTCGGAGGATAGGCCAACGCTGGTGCCGAGATTCCGCCCTCCCGCCTGGGGAATCTAGTTGGAACTACTTCCAGGATTTTCAGTCAATGCCCACAGAAAATAGAGAAGCACCGAGGACGGAGTGCTGACTTCATGTCCTTCTCACAACACACAAGAAGGGGGCGAGACAAGCCCCGGTTGGAAAATCCTTCACAGCCGACAGCCACCGATTCGAACCCGAACCCGCCGCGTGAAAAGTCAGCACTCTATCAACGCTCCCTCCATCTACTCAAATGTGGCGTGATGCTGATCGGAGCATTCATTTGGTTGACTGTTTGAGCGAGTGAGTCTGAATTTTTCATCCCCAGATTTTTTAAAACATCTTATTGGCTACCTCAAGCAGCTTAACCTTTTCTTGATTATTTTAGCTGTTTTGAGAGAGGAGTGTCAGATAAAACAGCTGCTTTCTCTTTCCTTAAAAATGTTTTTTTTTCCGCCTACTTATTGTGGTGCACACAAAAATTCCTCTTTACCCATATATTTTGTCTAAATACCGTATATCCTCGCATAATTCAAGAAATTTTAAGAGAATGTCATTGTTATGCATATTTCACGCGCTTTATTCTTACTCGATAAAAGACGATGGACGTCACCAAATAATAAATGGTAAGTGCAGGGCCGGCCCGAGATTCGGGCGAGCCGTGCGGCTGCCCGGGGCGCCAAAATCGTGGGGGCGCTTTCCCGACATTACTTGCAAGTGAATAAATATTGGATACCAATTTATATCGCGGAACAGGCTGTAATCTTGATGCATTCCTTTGATTTTTTCATTATCGATAATTTTTACGGAGCGAAGAATAAATTAACATGTACTTTGAAAATATCTCGACAAAAATTCACGGAGGGGGCGCGCTGGAGTGCTATTTTTCCCGGGGCACCAAATTTCCTCGGGCCACCCTGGGTATGTGGCAGGCATCGATTCTGCTACTAGACAGCCTAGGATTTTCCACCTATCGTAGTTTGTATGTAATGCAGAATTATTCGTGAAAAATCGACCAAGAAAGTAGAGCGCGTATTGTACATGGCAACATAGTCAAGCATTTTTCCCAGGAGCTCAATAATAATAATTTTTCGAACCTTTTATTCGGTTCTAATGCACAGTGATTTCATTGATGTTCTTTATGGAAAATTCGTATGAAACAGTATCGCAAGATTGGGCGGTTCATGGATATTTATCTTCGTAACTTTATGTTCTCGAGGACTTTTTTGTGGTAAATGTTGTCCTATATTCGAATACGTTTTTACTTTCTCCATATACGAAGTATAGGGAAAGTATCATTTTCATGAAAAAATCGAATTCAACGGAAATACGTGTTTTAAGGTTCCCTGAACACGTTTTGAACATTTTCTCGACGATGTGTGTGTGTAACAGCTTTTTTATGAATGCACTAACTCAACAACTATTAATTAGTCAACGGGAAATTTTATATTTAACATTTTTTTAAGTCACAAGAACTGATTAGTTTTTGGTAAAAATCGGTCAACCGGAAGTGGGTGTTTTGAATATTTTCCCGATGATGTCTGTGGGTGGCTGTCTGTGGGCGTCTGTCTGTGACTGGTATTTTATGGGTGCTCGAACTCAAAAACTATTACTCAGATCAACACGAAATTTTATATTTGACATTTTTGTTAAAGAAAGACCTGCTGATTAGTTTTTGGTAAAAATCGGTCAACCGGAAGTGGGTGTTGACTCTTGTCGCTTATCCGTTTTTTGAAATATTTGCTTTAATATTTGATAAATGTAAAAAAGTACTGGAATAAAAGTTGTAGGAAATTCTATTTTCTACAATGTTTGTTCGAAACATTCTTCCATATAATGCATTGTTTAAGATATATATATATATATATATATATATATATATATATATATATATATACAAAATCCACACCAGCGTGCACCTCAAGCCTTCCAACCGCCTTCAATATCTCCAGTTCAACAGCTGCCATCCCCTCCACACCAAAACCTCTATTCCCTATGCCCTAGCCCGACGAGGGCGGAGAATTTGCTCGGACAGAGATTCCCTGTCCGAGTACTGCTCCACCCTCGAACATGCCTTCTTACAGCGCGGATACCCGCCGGATCTGATCCAAATCCGGCGGGCAGTCGCACCCGCCACCCCTAACTCCCACCTCAATACCCACACCACCACCGATTCCACCCTCCAACTCACCCTAACCACCCTGTATTTCCCCGGCATCCACGACATTCTGAAAAACATCCTGAAAGCCGCCCACCTTATCCTCTCATCCTCCCCTCACCAGATCCCATTTCCCAGACCACCGATGCTCTCCTTCCGCCGTCCCCCTAATCTGGCAAACATTCTATGGAAGAAAGAACCCCCAGCACCCACGCCTTTACACCCTGCCGGATCTTACCCCTGCGGTAGACCCCGATGTCTAACATGCCCAATAAACCCCCCATGCAACTCCTTCTCCAGTCCCACAACCAACATCACCTACCCCATAACTTCCACCACCAACTGCACCACCCGCAATATCATTTACCTCCTGAGATGCACCCAATGTCCCGCCTTTTATGTTGGCCTCACCAGCAATCCCCTCAACATCCGCATGAATGGCCACCGCAACAGCGTCATTCTCAAACGACCGCTGCCGGTGACCGTTCATGCGAACAAACATAATTTAAAGTTCAACAACTGCTTCACAGTGAGAGTCATTCGCGCTCTCCCCGACAATGCTTCGGCTCCCCAACTCCGTCAGTGGGAGCTTTCGTATATCCATCTCCTAAACTCCTTCACTCCCCCAGGCCTCAACCTTCGATAGCTTTTCACACCCTTTCTGTCTTCTTCCAACACCCTACCCATCCCCAACCCCCTCCGTTTCCTCCAATCCTCGACCTTTCCGCACTACCCTTCCACCCCCATGCCTCCACCCAGTGTCACCGCCATCAGTTCTCTCTCTGTAGCTGAAGAAGGAGTAGTTCCGAAAGCTTTACGTTTGTGATGTTTCTGTGTTTTTGTGTTATTTTACGTGTGTCGCTTCGACATCCCCGGGGCCTCGCCAACCTGAAGTCGTCTGATTGGTGAGTGCTCACTGGGTTTCCTCATCCCAACACCTTGTTGACATCTATATATATATATATATATATATATATATATATATATATATATATATATATATATATAACAGCTTACGGAAAAGGAAAGTCGGCGACTATTGTAAACAATTTACGCTTAATAAAGTTTTCTCGGGTTTCCAGACGGGTGGTGATTTGGTTTCCCAACGTTTCGATGGCTGTCTCTGCCATCATCCTCAGAGTATCTGAGATGTATTGGAATAAACGTAGGAAATTTAATTTTCGGCAACCTTTGTTTGAAACATTTTCCCATAAAATGCATTGTTTAAGTAATATCTTATATTTTTAGCTGCCACAGCCACGCCACCTACCGACGTCTATTGTTAACAATTGACGCTTAATTACGTCTTAGTAACGCTCCTTTTTCTTTTCTTAATTGTTGGAGCTTTGTGGCTATATCCAATATCAGGTTTGGTTTGAGTTTATTTCTGTTTTTTGTAAAGTCTAACATTTTCTCGCAGTTTCTTAAAATATTTATTAATATGTTGCTTATTTGGAATTTTTAGAAAAATTACAGCTATGGAGAAAGTCATGAGGTGGCCACATCAGATTTTTTAAAAATATTTGCTTTTATATTTGATAAATGTAAAAACGTGCCGGAATAAAAGTTGTAGATAATTTAATTTTATACAACCTTTGTTCGAAACAATTGTGCATATAATACATTGTTGAAGAGATATTTTAAAAATTGAATTTTTTAGCTGCCACCACCACCACGCCACCTACCGGCGGCTATTGTAAACACATTACTCTCCTTTCAATTTCTTAATTGTTGATATCCAATATCAGAAGGCTACAGTTTGAGTTTATTTCTGTTTTTTGTAGTCTTTAAATTTTTTTCGCAGTTCCTTAATACATTTATTATCCTATTTGGGATTATTAGAAATATTACAGCTATGGAGAAAGTCATGTGGTGGCCACATCAGATTTTTTAATCTATACCTCACAGATCATATAAAAGCTAAGCAGAAAAAAATGTTTTAAATTGTTTGCCGATAGAATCGTTGCAAACAAAATAAGCGATATTATGCTTGGGACTAGCATAATTGCCCGTCTAATATGACGGGCATGCGCAGTATTAAAATTAAGGTACCTTCTTCCCATTCTTCCTCCCTTTCTCTCATCCTCCCTCCCTTTCTTTCTTTCGAACTCGCGCCTTCAAATATCAGAAAAACTTTTCCTCGACAGGTCGTCCCCAGTGGTCAAAGATATCCACCAAATACCATGAAAATCGATTCAAAAGTTAATAGGGGGACAGAAAGACTGAACGACGAAACAATAAGCCTATTTTCCATTCTGGAAAGTACGGTAAAATGCACGATTCAATGCTTTTTCAGAGCAAAATTTTGATGCTAGCTTTGAAATTATAATGACCAAAATTGTCCTTATTTACAGCAAGAACAAGAAATATGAAAAAGTTTGAAATAAAAAACGGGATGGGAATGGGAAAAAAGATAGAGGTAATGGATAGGGGAAGAGAGAGGGGAGAAGGGAGAGCATGGGGAGGAAAACAGACAATTGTGATAATGTGTAATACTAAACAAAATATAAACTTGAAATATGTATGAAAATGGGACTTATTCAGCACTGAATGAACTTCGCTTCTCTTACGGCTGTCAAAAGGTCTCCCTGTGACCGTCTTCGGTAATTTGAAATTAACTGAAATTGTTAATTGGTCTTTATTTCCAGTAAACAATAACTATCCACTGTTACTATAAACATCTCATAATAATAATAGATATGAAGCAGTATTGACCTCTAACGAACGTTGACAACATGTTCGAATTGCAGATTCACTTGGACCTTTCTTAAGTTAGACTGACGAATAGTGGATAGAATTCGAAATTGATGGGATTGGAACGTAACGTAGCTGTAGCATCGATCTTTAAAAGAGGAAAAACCCACTCCGGTGTAATATCTAAAATAATGTTTTCAAGTAAGAGGCACTGTGGCGGAGGATATGAAATGGTAGAGGTCCTTAACAGACGGTAATGGGCTATGTTCTAGTGACATTCGTCCCAGGCGGCGTGTCCTGAGCAACGGAATGTGGCCTAAAATCCCTTTCTCTGGTTCCGTTTGTCCCCCGCTGCGCCAGTTTTGCCGCCTTGTCGCGAAAGCAACGCTATCCTGACCAATACCGATTAATCTGACGACTACCGATTGTCCTTTGGGTTTTTCTTCCATTTGTGAAAGGAATAGTGTTAATCCTTCTCCAGGAAGCACGAGATAAGGAGCGTGGAGGATGAGGAAGGAAGCTTCAATAAATGTGCCGCTTGTAGTTAACAAAATAACGAAATTTATTTTTTCGTTTTTGTAACGTTTTACGTTACAGTTATTTGAAAAATAAAATTTTGTTAACGTCTTAAGTTACGTTAATCCAAAATAATTCCGTTATTTCGTTAAGTTACGCGTAACGTTTTCCAGCACTGATGTTAACAGTAACTATTTTTTATTAAAAACTATAATTTTCCTTAACAAACGTCATTTTTTGCGCCACCGGTTATATATACATACATAAATAGGACCCGCCCTCGCTCACTATCGAACTAGGCCCCGCAAATAATCACGCCGGCCCTGCGTTGGATAGTGGAACTGAAAGCACGACCGTTACAATTTTCTTCAATTCTCCGCCAAGTCCATTTGCTTTTTGAAAAGAAATTGAGAACAATTTTGATCGGTTTAAATTGTAATAAAATAAAGCGACCCTTTAGTGGCGCGTCAATTGTATTAACCAACATGATCCTGTTTGTATTTATACATTAAGTATCGCTTCATTGGAATCAAAGGAAATGATTCTACCAAAATCTCAAGTTAATATAAGGTAAAAAGACTAATAAAGCTGAAAATTACTTAATTACAAAGATTTTGGACTCCCGGACGAGTTCTTCCAAGCTCCGGGAGACTCCCAGAATTGTACGCTTGTACTTAAGAAATGACTGCGGTAATTTTATTTTTCACCGCCAAAGATCCTAAAAGTACGCGCTTTTTCGATTTTAACAAATATTTTATAGGAATCCCTATATTATGGCCGAAATTATTATATTATTACATATTTTAATTGGCTAATTCAAATATTGATCATGTGTCGCAATTGGCTAAAGGGTGTGGAGACTTCCTTAGTTTTATATACAAAACAACTGTTAATTATGTCATGGAATACATTGCAAAATGTATTGAATACCGCATTTCCAAAGGTATCATGGATGTATATACAGCCGCGCACGGCGAAAACAACTTTTTGGGATTCAAGGAGACCTATAAAGCGTATTTCTGTAAAAATCTCGAATTCAATTTATTTACGATTGCAATACTTTCTCTATATACTATGCATATGAGAAAGTAAAAATGTATCGTCTTTTTTCCTATATTTATTAAAATAATAGCATTTTGATTAAAACATTATTTTAAATTTTATTATAAATTACTATTTTGAGAATATGGTTTCATTTATTATTTTATGCGTTTGTTTCGCAGCTGATTTACTTTAAATGCAATATAGATATATAGTTTTTAAAAACATTATTTTTACTAAAAGATAATTAGGGCCGGTTGGAAAAAATTCCACACAAATTTTGATGCTAATCCGCTCCTGCGTGAGATAGTTCAATTGTCTCAGACGGTAGAATAGATTTAATTTCTTTGGCTATGTTTCGGCAGTGTCCGAGTCCATTCCGCAATTCTACCTAACGCTTTGAAAGCCGATTCTATTACGAGTACGTATTTTACTTTGCGTGGTTTGAAATTTGCTTTCAAAGTACGAAGAGCTGGAGTGTAAGTAATTTGTCAGAATGAGTTTCCACCATTTGAAGCGATATAGAATCACACGCAACGCCTAGGCCTAAAAAATATCGTTACACTCCATAAAACACGGACCGTGATTCATTTTCGGCGAGTTTCTTTGGAGCTAGGAATGGCGCATTTCACACGACCTCCGAGTTCACGAAATGCCGTCGAATGTTGATTTGCTCTTTTCGAAGGCTGTTTACCCGGGCACTGTTGCGCGATCGATCGCTCTCTGAAATTATTTTCAGAATACAGTCATTTGAGAATCCTTCTCAGTAACTACCGGCCACGTTTTCTCAGAAGTTATGGCGATAAGGATCGTTAGGATAGGATAGGCGACGTCTAAATTGAGCTCTGACGACTAAGAAACTTTTTCGTGGTATAAGTTCTCAAATCGTCTCCTAAGTTGCAGCATCGTCCACTAGTGCTGTCCTTTTTTTCAGCCACTTGTTCAGTTTGAAATGACAAATCTCCCGCCTCCCATGTTCTCAGAACTTATGTTAAAATTCTCGACTATACCATGTAATGTCAGGAGCGAAGCGACTGGCAGCCGATTTCGGCTTAGAAATAGTTAACCTCTTGCGTATTCTATAGAAAAGCAGTTTTGTGAATGCTGTGTGTAACGTTCTAGGAATTTGTTCATTTTCTACGGTATGCTCTTTTTAAGTATACACAAATAACTATATCTATAAATATTGTTTGGAGTCAGGTAATATTGTATTTTTAAACATCTTCATCACTTCATCTTTCATCTAATGTCTGTTGTAGAATAATTTTACATGCTATTTAATACACAAATGTAAGTTTGATGAAATTTACAGAAACTTGAATAATTTTAAAATCAACTGTAATTGTGTAAATATTTATTCATTTTGGTACAGAGCCCTAGTGAAATAGTATTTTAATAACTTGCACTTGCACTGAAAACTTACAAAAATGTCGTTTCTAATTTAGAATCAAGAATTGATGAATGAACACCAAGGATTTTGTAGCTGATATGCATCTCAGCTGTTTTCAACCATTGTAAAGATATATCTTTTATCTGTTTCATCAGTTGGATTCTGGCTATAAGGTGGGCTCAAAAATTGATTTTTTAATTGTGAACATAAATTAGTGTTGACTACTATACTCCATTTCACCTAAAGAAGTCAATCTTATGAAGGACACATCATCCACATCATATCATTCTTTGCCTCCTAAAGTTTATTGAATAACTAACAAATAGTACAATTTCATTCACTTAAAACAGGAAAATTCAACTTATTGCAATGAGAATTACATGGATAGCTTATCTAATAAATTTATTAAGTTAAAACTTTAAATATAAATGATCTGTCACCCATATAAATGTATTGGTTTACGTTTTCTCACAACATCTCGGTAGATTTTATTTCACAATACTGAGAAGCAATTGAACATAATGACCAACTTCTTTTGCCTTTTTATCAGTCCTACAATATTTTGTTTTTCTATCAATTGTGACACAGAGCCCATCTCGGTGAACTTCGTCTATCTTTTAATTTTAAACCAGAACATTAATGAGATAACTTCACATTTTTGTGCCCATGATAAATGCAAATATTAATATTGAGGACCTTATTTTAAGGTGATAAGATTTTTTATCCAAAAGTGAGGACAAATGCAGTTATTTTTAACAAAAAGGAAGGACAAATTTGATGATGAAAAAATATATTTACATGACTTATTTCATATTTATTTTAACAAAATAATAGTTGTAAATGAGTCCATGCACTACAAAATGCTTGCAGCATTTGATACTGTTCATTAAAAAATATACTTGCAATAAATAAAATGAATACCTCTGTATAATTTTAGAAACAATTTGGGGCAATCCCAACTTTTTAACAGAGAATATGGGATAACCTATGTAGGCACCTATAGGCATGTAAGAATTGTTTTAATTATTTCAAATTTTTATTTAAATAAACATGAACAAATATCAGAAATATAAATTTTAAAATAATAAACCTAAGCACACGTTGATTCTTTTCACATGTATTTTTTTCTGATTTTGCTGCAGTTGCAAGTTCTACATCTTTTTTAACAAACTGAAAAAAATCAACGCTTTTGGAGTCAAATAATACATTGTGGACACATATAGCACCTCTTTAGATATGCTATTGACTCAGTAAATATACAGTAATTTAAAACTATCACAATAACATCCTTCTTTCATTAAGTCATAGAACCTAATTCACTGAACCCAGGACCGGCGCGTCAAAAGTTTGCATAGTAACAGGGGGTAAAAGGAAAAATTGTAGATATGTATTAATGAAATAATATAAATTAATTAATTAATTATTGTACACAATTGAAGTGTTATTTAAATAATATAATTAGAACAATAAAATTTATCTAAACTTTACCTTGTGCACTTTTTCTTTAGCAAAATCGTCTACAGGTTTTGCACTCCAAATTCACCCATTTGCAAATCAATTTCACCCTTTTGCAAATCAATTTCACCCTTTTGCAAATCAATTTCACCCTTTTGCAAATCAATTTCACCATTTTTGCAAATCAATTTCACCCTTTTGCAGATTTTTTCTACAAGATAGTTTTCATTGTTATGTTGTATGCTGCTATTGATTCCTTTAAATATGTTTTGTAACCTTTCAACTTAATTTGTTTTCATTTACAAATCAGGCATTATTTATTTTAAATTATTGAATCAAATTGATGCAAATTACGTCACAGCTGTACATACTACAGACAGATCTCTGTTCATTAGTGATTTTTATTAGCTACATATAAATAAATAAAAGAACTTTAATGATTTTGTAAAAAAAGCAAAATCTCCAAAAACAATACCATCATCAAAGATTGCAGCCACATCCATCATTAGAGTGTGAGAAAACTTCTACAACACCAAAACACATATAATAACGAAAGGATACGGATACTATATTGCCAGTGTACTCCAATTGAGATTTTTAGCTTACGCCTAATCAAAGAACACTACAGACCAGCGTCTTATCCTTGGCACCCTATAGACTTAGCTCAGTAACCTAAGGATACCTACCCCACTCCCAGCCACGTGGAGTCGTCTAAGTATTATTGGGAGCATTAGCTACATATTACTTCGACTCACTGCTTAACTCGACTACTTAATATATCATAATTCGATAATGTATAGGGTTTGGAAAGTAATATTCCATTGGCATGGTTATGCTGCACAATTACAATGTAACCTAAATTTAATTAATTGAGTCTTTGCTCTCTGAAAATGAAGTATTAATCATTTAATTATTAATTTTGTGTGGCGTCATATTGGGTAATGGCAATGTATAATTAAGGAGCAGTTGCAGCGACAGTTCTGGTCTAGCTCCCATAGAGAGGCATTGTGAATTGAAACAGGATAACGTTCATCTTCGTCAAGCGTCATTAACCTCATTCACGTAAAGAACTGTTTCTGTTGGGTAATGAGATGAATATTTTGGACTAATAACTTATCTGCATTTATAATATATTATCCACGAAAATTTTAATTCTGTTCTTAATGGATCCAAAAGCGAATACCGACTTTTATAACGTTTTAGTAAACATTCTACATATTTTAATCCATTAGGACGTTTTTATGTTAATCTAGAATATTTATTTCAGACCCCAAAAATTACTACAACATCATCTTCTGAATCAAGTTCTGGAAGTCCTGTGCCCACTTGTTCGCGCCAAAGAACGCAAATCACATTGTCAGAAACATCTAGATTCAAATCAAGAAGACCTGTTGTTCAACATAATCGTCCACCTGCATACAATTGTATCAGTCAAGATAAAAAAAATGTTTTTATAAAATGTTATGAAGATGGTAGAACGGTGAGTGAATCAGCTGAAATATCTGGGATTAATAAAAACACGGCAAAGTCGATTATAAATCAGTATAAAAAGAATGGTGGTGTATTAATAGAAAAAAACGCGGTGGTAAAAGAAAAATATCAAATTAAATGCGCCGCTATTAAACAAAATTGATCAAATAATTCAAGAAAATGCCTCCATAACTTTAAAGGGAATCGTGACAAAATCTTCGAATCTGAACATGTGGAATTAAGCTTGAGTTCCATTAGGAATGGGTTGAAGCAGTTACGAATCACATTAAAGTGTGCATCATTTGAAGTTGATCGTAGAAATTCTGAATGAACAATTGAGATGCGCAAGGTATATGCCTTAAATTTTTCACGAAATTCTCCCGAACAAAGACAGAAAATAATATTCATAGATGAATCGGGATTTAATTGTCATCTTAGGCGAACGAAGCGCGATCGAAAATTAATACATCAGCTCGTGTGACCGTGCCAAAGGTTAGGGGAAGAAATGTTACCCTAATTGCCGCAATGACCATCCAAGGAATAGTGTGGCATGAAGTAATTGCACATTCTACGGTTAATTCCAATATATTTTGCGAATTTCTTCAGAGATTACTGCAGAAATTGCAAGAAGATAATCTGGAGAAAGTTTGGCTTGTTTTGGACAATGTAAGCATCCACAAAACCCAGGAAGTGCGTGATCTTGTTGGCCAGACAAATCACACTTTACTACCCCATTGAAGAAGTTTTTTCAAAAATTAAATTCTGTGCAAGAAATATTTTGGCTGATCCTTCAAGAAATGAACATTTAGTGGATGTTATTAATCATTCTGTTGAAACTATTACTCCTACAGATTGTCATAATTATATTATGAATATGTATATGAAATTGCCACAAGCAGCGGCAGGAGAACCTTTATAAATGAAGCAAAAGTAAATAAATGTTAAATAAGTATTTTATGTTTATTATTACAAACATGCAATAAAATGTTTATTTTTAAGAACTTCAATTGGATTTTATTTATATTACAACATAATACTGACAATATTATTGTGGAAAAACTTGATCTGCAAAAGGTTGAAATTGATTTGCAAAAAGGTGAAATTGATTTGCAAAAGGGTGAAATTGGAGTGCAAAACCAGTATTACATCTTCGAAATTTAAATTGGTTGAAATGTCATGTTCATTGGATAATATTGCCAGTTCTGTCAACCTTTCTTGTGCCATCGTAGAACGTAAATAATTTTTAATTAATTTCATTTTCGAAAAAGATCTTTCTCCACTGGCAACCGTCACAGGAAGACAGCAAAATTCTGAGTGATATAAAAACATTTGCATAATTTTCTACTAAATTATTTTTAACTGTGTAATTTAAAACATTTAACGGTGTCATCTCACTATTTAAAATACTTCTAATAGTTAAAATTTCATTGTAAAAATTTAAAGGTTCTATATCATCTATCAATGCCATGTGTAAATTTTGGCATTTTTTAAGAATAACTTCTGAATCTATATTAATTCAAATAATTGGCTGTGTTTCCAGTTGAGTAAATCTTTCCTTAATAGAATTAATACAAACATCTACTACATAATTAAAAAATTTGACTTCAAATTTTTTTTAAGGATCTGTGATTGGTGTATCTCTTCGCTCATACTCCAAGTGTCTGTTTTTACATCAAATTCTAATTAGAGGTGCATGTTCAAATTCTGCTGCTATTTCCATTGTCATTTTTTTGACAGAAACCATTAGTACGGTATTCTTCCAAAAATGACCTTATGCTTTTCAAAATTTTTATGCATTCTGATAATCAACAGATTAACTTTTGATAAAACTTCGTACCAAACAACAACACTACAAATAAATTTAAAGCTTGAAATTTTATATGCCAATGATTTGTTATCGCTGTCTCTCTGCTCATCTAAAGAAATGTCCACTAGTGCATCATATATCTCTCCCAATTGATACCTTAATGGCTTAACACCATCCACACGACTTTCCCACCGTGTAGCACTAACACTTTTTAAAGTCAAGGATGTTATATACTTTTTTAGTACAATCCATCTGTTTGTTGAACTTTAGAAAAATACAAATATCTCTTGAACTAAAGATAAAAAATATACCATTTCTCCTGATTTTGCTGCTGCATCATTAACCACAAGGTTAAGGAAGCAGGGTACAAAAAATGCTTTAGGATTTTGATTTAAAATCCGTCTTTGGATGCCAGAATGGATACCTTTCATATTTGCCCCATTGTCGTAACCCTGTCCGCACATATTTTCCATTTTGATCCCCAATGTATCTAGCTCTCGCAATATCAATTCGGTTAATCCAGCTCCAGTGCTTGATTCCATGGGCAGACATTTAAAAAAATACTCTTTAGGAGAATATTCTGACTGCTGTTCTTTGGTCACAATGCGAATTACAAATGACTGAACAAATGCTGAACCCTACTAATGTCCGGAGTGCAATCTAATATTTTGCTTCCTTAATTCTTTCAACAATAGTATTGTGCACTTTTTGTCCTAGCAGATAAATAAGATTATTTTGAATGTTTTTGCTCATATAATGGACAGTTTTAGAATTTTTTGAAGCTCTTCTTAAATGCCCACTTGTAACAGGATCAAACTTAGCTATTAACTCCATTACTTTCAAAAAATTACCATTGTTATGGTCAAATAATTTATTAGAATCTCCCCTGAATGCTAAAAGTTGTGAAGCACATAACTGAATAACAGCGATAATTCTCTTTAAAATATCTCGCCAATGTTGTTCGAGTTGTGAGATTCGATGATGTTCTCTATCAATAGTATTGCCCGTCTTCAACCTGATTTCTAACTCCACCCATTTTTGGAAACATTCCATATGTTTTGTTGAACTCTCGTGATAAATCCAAATTTGGAGCAATTTATTGTGTTAGGGATAGAATTTTGGAACAAGGTGCAACATAAGCGGAACACGGAATCAGTAGTTGTAGAGTATATTAGCCACTTTCTCTCTAATTTTTCCCCGTTTGACATCACTCTTTTATAAAAAGAGTCAGAAAAGTGTCTTCTGTTGCTGTCTTTGGGAAAATTGATTCCTTTAACTTGTACTGGGTCTTTGTCTATAATGAGTTGACGTTGAGATGAACTTATATTCTGCCAATTCCTGGGATCGGCGGAGATTTCATTATCATTTTTTGAATCAGATGTAAGATTAATCACTTCTGCCCCTTCTTCTTCCATGTCGTTATACTCTTCATTCTCTTCTATTTCTGCTACATCAACTGCTACTTGTCCACGTTCTGTTTAACCTTTGATGTTGATGAGATAAGAAATTTTTCTATTGCACCTGAAAATTTCTTTTGCTCAGCTCAGCTTCTTTCCTTTGTCTTTCTTTCTTTCTTCCAGATAATTTTATTCCTTGTTCATTCTATGAGTAAAAATAATATTTCATGTTAAAAATTATAAAACCGAGAATGAAATAATATTATAACTATAGAACTAAAATATCAAAATATGTAATTCTTGTTTTCTTTTAATATTTTGGAGTAATATTGCAAATAATAAATGATGCAACAAAGAAAATGAAAGAAATACATTAGAATAGAAACTTACATTTTTGCACGAAATTTGCACTAGTTATGCAGATTAAAAATTTGCTATAGCAGCAGGCAATGCCGCCAGCAACCAGAGCATGTACAGGGGAAAACAACCTTCCAGGACCCTCCTAGAAATAATAATAATTATAAAATAGAAGGGATCACGAATTCTGAAGCAACTACGTAACCTTTGATCAAAATTCTTATGCAACTTTTTAAAAATACAAATTCTGATTTTCTACTTCATTTTATAACTAAAGGAATATATCACATCAAAGCAATAATAAATGTACTTAATTACTGGCCCAGATATACTCAAACGTTGCACCTAGTCAGAGCTGCAGCGCAAAAAAATAATAAAATTAAAGACTTATTTAGCTTTCTGTCATAAACAGCATTATTAATTAATGTATAATTTTTTAAATTTCTTATTAAAAACAAAGTAAACATTTGTTTCAATTACATTCAAAATACATACTCGTTAACAAATCTAAATACAATAGATGGGTGAATGAATGAATAAGCAGCGAGCAAAGGGTGGTGGGTGGCGAGCGACAGCGAGCAGGGGACCTGCCCCCTAGTAAGATAATTAATATGGATTGAAAGGAATCATTGATTCTTCTGCAAAATAACACAAATTTTTTCCTACATCTCTCAATAAAAGTTTAAAATTTTATAAAACACTGACTTACCTCCATATATTCCTCTCAGACGAAAGTATTTCGTTGATCTGCTGCTACCTTCCCTTCCTCCTTGAAATCACACAAAATATTTGTATGTAACTCACCAGCACACAAGTCAACTGAATTCACCAAGCTCTCTGTCATTACTAAGTGAGAATGGCATGAATGCAGCAGAGGGCGCGCTTTGGAGTAGATTGGTATTTCCCAGCATTCTGAATACCCCAAGGAAAATGAATGAGATAGAATGATTGGGCACAGAGCGGCATGGAGCCATGTCATTTCTTTGACTTTGTCGCCTGGATGAAAGTGTGCCGCCCTCGATGTTTCTTACCGGTTTTGTTTTGTAGAAGCAGGTAACCTGTAAATAAACCAGTATAACATGGAGTCTTATTATTCAATCCATATTATCCTGGATCACGTTTTAATACCTTTTTAGGTAATATAACGTGCTAATTAGAAAATTAAGTACAATTTAAAATATGGAAAAAGCAGTGTCTCATATAGAATTCGGACGGGATGCAGAAAAGAAAGTAAAAATAAGGGGAATCCTACATAATACGGGACAGTTGGTAATTCTAAATATAACCCAGTATGACAAACAAACATCCATGCCCTCAGTGGGATTCGAACCCACGACCTTATTATCTGTCGGCAGATACTCGAACCACCCATCTACCAAGGTAGAAATCTAATTCTAAATTAAAATGTTAGAATTGCTTGAAAAATGTTATTTCTGAGCCAAACATTATTCAAGGTATATATAATATATCATCGTCATAGATAGTTTGTCCTTAGACGTCCGTGATTACCATATATACTCGTGTATAGTTCGAGTTTTTAAGACCAAAATTTTGTGCATAAAATTGGGGTTCAAACTATACACGAGTAATACTTTTGAGGGTTTAAAATCTCAGATCTAAAAAATTATCTTTTTAAAAATATCATAATAAAAATCAAGATTTTTTTGGTCACCCACCTCGCTGACTTCTATGATATAGCTCTAAAACTTCCTATTTACCTTTAATTTTATCAATTTTCATTAGAACTATGTTGTGCTTTTCATTTTTTACTTTTTTGAAGACTTATATACCTGTCCTGTATTATCTCGAAATTCTGATTTGGTTGCGACCCAGTAGTATTTTTCATTATTTTTTATACGTTCTGTGGTAGGTTATATTGCATTTTAACCAAAATTCATAATGTAACCATTATACTGACCTTTTGTCGTCGTAATGTTGTTAGGTGAATACTAAAGCCTGTCTCATATTCACCGATTGTTTTCTTGATTTCTATGCATATCTTTCTTGTGTCTTATAACAACAGATGAGTTGGAATTAATTATATTGAAAGTGTCATTGACGACGTTACTTTATGGAACTTCAACAACTTGGATAAAAAAGAATAACTTTGTAACATTCCAGTCTTCCTACTGCTTCGATAACCTACCAAAGTCGTTCTAAAGGCGTTATGTCATCTATTAACCATTAGGAATGGTAATTCTACGTTCGTTTATTTTTCAGTCGGTTTTGCTTTAATATTTTATCATATTTAATAAGTGTCGATTTCTGTAAACCCATATTATCTACAACAATGGAATCAAAAAGGAATAAATATACTGCTAAATTTAAGCTAAAAGTGATTGAGTATGCAGTAAAAACAAACAATTGTCCTGCAGCAAGACAATTTGGTACCACGGAAATAAATGTTAGGAATTGGAGGAAACTGTCTACACAGCTTATGCAAATTCCTATGAACAAATGTGCAAATAGAGGTAAGACCAGTAGTTGGCCACAATTAGAAGATGATAAATTTGTCACTGAAACTCGTGGAAAATTCGGATCTTTGCCCTGAAACAGGCAAAAAGAATGAAAATTGCTGACTTCAAGGCCAGTGCTGGTTGGTGCACAAAATTTATGAAAAGACATGATCTTGTGTTACGACAGAAGACAAAGATTTCACAGCGCCTTCCCTCAGAATTCGAGGAGAAAATAATTTCATTTCAGAAATTTATAATTAAACAAAGAAAGAAACATGACTATCCATTAGCCTGTATAGGAATGAATGAATTTTGACATGCCACTCAATAAAACTGTAAACAAAGTGGGGGAAAAATCAGTATTAGTGAGAACAACTGGTCACAAAAAATCTAGGTTTAGTGTTGTTTTAAGATGTATGGCAGATGGTACAAAATTGAAACCAATGGTAATCTTCAAGAGAGACATTGCCAAAACTGAAATTCCCTAAAGGAGTAGTTGTGCATGTTCATGAGAAGGGTTGGATGGATGAATTAGGCTTGAAAATATGGGTGAAACAAGTTTGGTGTTCTCGACCAAGGGGGTTGAGGAAAGAAAGAAGTCTATTGGTTTGGGATGCATTTAAGTGCCATTTGATGGATAGTGTTGTTGCTCAAGTAAAAACTGAAAACACAGATATTGCCGTGATGTCTGCCTAAATAAACCTATGATAGATGCCATGAGAAAGCTTTGGGACAAATGGATGATTGAAGGGGGAAAATCCTTTACAAAGGGAGGATGTATTCGAGCTCTGTATGTAAATGGATAGTTCAGGCATGGGAAAATATTAGACCAGAAACTGTGGTACATTCATTTAAAAAATGTGGCATCTCAAATTCCCTTGAGGGGTCAGAGGATGATTTTTTGTGGTATGACATTGAGGTTGAGGAAGAAGTTGCTGATGATCCCATGATAGATGAAGTTCATGATGATCCTATGATAGATGAAGTTCATGATGACCCATATGATGATCTAGTTCAAGCAGGAGATTGGGACAGGTTAAATAAATTTTCAGAAAAGTTAAGCATGCATTATATTTTATGTAAAGAATTTCTCTTTATTTTGTTATAGAGCCTTAAGCCATACCTATATAATAACTCCATTATGTTATTCCAATATTGTTAATTCCAAATGATGATATCAATGCATAAAGTCACAAAGCTGAAGAATTAAAATGAGTTTATTTCATCTTGTTCAACTATCATTCATAACTTTTATTAAAGGTTTTACGAGTAATATGCATCTATTAATTTTCGTTATATAAGCGTCATTTTTGTCTATTTGCTAGAAATTCTGCCACATGTCACATCTCGTAGTTAAAAAGTAATAAATATTTTTCTTCTCAAGATAGGTTTATGATGTTTACAGTTTATTATTAGTATAGTATTATTATGATACTAACCAAGATTGTTCTATATACCTCGATTGTGAGCTTTGAGATATCGAAACGAAAAATGTCGATCCTGACGGAAATCTAGGGTAAAAGAGTAAGTAGAAAGCTAAGGTCGAATTATACATGAGATATATGAAAAAATTTAATTTTTTCGCCTAGAAATCGGAGGTTGAACTTACACGGAGTCGAACTATACACGAATATATACGGTATTCATGGTTAAACCTGGTTCTCCATATACTCCTATTTTCCGCTGTCCTCTTCATAACTCTCTTTCCCTTTCAAATCATCTATCATCTGAAACCTTTTCCTACCTCTTTCCCTTTTTCCATCTAGCTTTCCTTCTAACACTTCTTTAATGATACTCTCTCTCCTCAGGTAATGTCCAACCCAGTTAGCCTTCCTCTTTCTGATAGTCTGTATAATCATTCACTTCTCTCTCGTTTTTTATCCTATCTGTCCATTTTATAACTTTCTCCATTAACAGTGCCATTGAATCTGTAAGGTCCAATTATTCCAATGTGAAGTGTGGATTTTTACCTGCCCAGTAAACGCAGTTATGATGATCTCCATTCAGCTTGAACGTGGCTTCGTCTGACCATACAATTGAATCATAAAAAAAGCATTGATTCCACCATTTTTTGGAATGTACCACCCATAAAATTGTGTTCATCAATCTGGTCATCATCTTGGATTGAATGCAGTAATCGAGGTATAAATGCCTTCAATTTTGTCCTTTAGGATTCTAAGAACACTTGAATGGCTCAATAGTAGCTCACATGAACACTGTCTTGTAGACATGCACTTCAACGATACTTCTTGATGTTCTTTTCCGCCCACAGCATGTCTTGGTGATATTGTTCACAGTTCCATGTTCCTCAAATTTATCATGCAGATGGGTAGACGAGTTGGTGCTTTTGTTCCATATTTTCTTTCCCATGCATGTCTGTGACGTTTTCAAATTTCTAATACCATTTTAGAATTAATTTTCTCTCATTGAAACTCATCTGCATGTTCTCCATCGTTTCCATGGATATTTGTAAATAATCAAACATTGTTAAAATAATTAATTTATTTTGCTTTAAAATAAAAGAAAAATTGTCCATTTGGTTCACGAAATATAAATTTTGAAATTGTGTATACATAATTTTGAAACACCCTGTATTTTAGCACCTGGGGCAAACTACCAAATATGCGCCCCTTCATAAAAAATTCTCTAATACCCTTATTTTTTAAAGTATGAATTTTGAGTGAACAATTAATAAATAAAAATAAACTATAATTGATGTAATTTCCACTATAAATGTACATAATTTAAAATATAATTACATACATAATTTTAATATGGAAAGTATAAATATTTTAATATTGATGAGTTATTTTACATGATTTTAGTTTACTCATCAATAACATCATCGAAATTTATAGTTTCTGCTATGCGTAATGTCTGGAATCTCCCCTGTCCTGGTGCCATGCAACCTCGCATAACTTGCCATTACAATTTTTCCTCTTTAGTTATGCCCCACTTGCCATAGTTACTGCACTGACTATGATGCATCTCTTCCGACGATGAATTACTTTTCCAGGCTGTGAAATATATTTTACCACCATTAATAATTTTTCTGGTAATTGATAAAATTTCTGATTTTTAATAATTTTTCCAACCAGGATGTTTTTTTCGAACGCAAATATTCTTTTCCTAATGTGATGTAATTCTTCTGTTGTTGAATAATTTTCTTCCGGCAATGAATATATTTCCGTTGTTTTTCCGAAAGTGATGTAAGTTTTTCCGTATTTTTTTCTGACCATGATGTATTTCTTCTAACCTTAAATTACTTTTCCAGGTCATATAATATTTTTTAAACCAAATTATTATTTTCAAGCTTTAATTATTTCTTCGGATATATATTTTCTGATCTTTAATGCTTCTTTACGACCGTAATATTTTTTTCCCGATTGTGATGTACTTGTTGAACGCGAATAATTTTTCCCGACATTTAACTATTTTTCCAATCGCGCATTATTTTTTCCGACTAAGAATTATTATTCCGAACACGAATAATTTTTTCAATCCAATAATTATTCTGAACGTGATATATTTTTCCAGTCTTTCGAACTTTAATTACTTTTTTCAGGCAATGAAATACATTTGACGACCAATAATAATTTTTCCAACTGCGGTGCACTTTTTCTGACCGCGAATTAGTTTTTCCGGCCGTTATGTATATTTCCGATATTATGTTTTCCGAGCGATTTGTTTTAACATCATATTGCGCGATGAAAAAAATATAGAAACAGTTCGGAAAATGAAGTAATGCAGTGAACGGATGCAAAACCCGCCACAGAGGCCAACTACGGCAGCGCGTGGGCAAGTGATGCCCAACCAATACAGAAGCGGGCCGATCACAGCGGTGGAATCGATAGCCTGAAAAAATACTCCCGTCCTCTGGGCGGCCGTGAACACACTGTTTTCGACGGAAGTTTTTTTCAACCTAGCTCCACATGAGCGCACGATTCCACTGCTGGGATCGAACCCGCTTCCTCGGTATTGGGGGGCAGAGCACTTTACCCACTACGCCAACCGAGCCGACGTAAGGAACTTGGAAATAACTTGTGGTCAGTTTCCCTCCAGCAAACCTAGGCGGCCTTCGGAGGGGAAGTACAGTGGAGTGAGTAGAGGAGGGGAGGTGCACGGGAGTTGATGGTGAAGTGACTCTGTGGAGTCATTCAAATTTTACTGTGATTTACAGGCAAAAAGTCGTAGACGTGAGTCAGTAGGTGATTATTGCCCCATACATATCGCATTCGCATAATTAGTTGCACAGTATTCCTCATCGCAGTCCATGTAACGTAATCAGCGAGAGGTTTGTAAATGCGTACAATTACCTACGTATGTTCCGACTTAAGAAATAACTGCAGTAGTTTTATGTTTAGGGTGATAAAATACGTCCATTTTGGATTCTAACAAATTTTATCAAATCATAAATAACGCTTTGAAAGCCGATTTATCGTTTTAATTACGTGACAAAATTTTCACTGTGAATGATATAGTATAGCATCACGTGTAGCTCATTATCCGAATAAATACCGTTACCGGAGATAGGTATATTAATGTAATTCCTTCGTGAGTTTAATAGAGCTGTTCTATTTCGTTCATGAGTATAAGACGTTGATGACAATATAAACTTGAGAAATTTAAAAATCATACTTCATTTAAAGAACAGTGAATTTTTTCTCATGGGTTCTCATATATGTAATCCATAGTACACCACCTTTTTGTACTCCGCGTGCTTACGATTCGCGACAATTTTTTATGACCTTTACTTCGGTTTCGCGCCGATTATTTGTATTTTATCCGTTTGTGATGCCAACAACCGGAACTACCTATACTTTTTTGTTTCGAAGTTCAGTTTAAAAGTTTGGGGCCCTAGAATGATCATTATCTATTACTCGTCTTGAAGAGAATTAATAGAATGTTTTCACTTTATGACGCTAGGCTTTCATTTGCTGTTATGTTTTCTTTTATTTTTTTGTTAAATTACATTATTTATGATACAAACTTAATTTTTTAGGTTGACTGGGAACCTTGCTCTCATAATAACATTGCGTCTTATGGGAAAATAGGACTTGCACTTCGCGAATTTGCATTTCGCGTCAGTTTTCCGGTCGCGAAGGTGGTGTATTGCAGTATTAGCAAACCTTCTGAAATCTCTCTACTCGAATAAGTATTCATGGCAACCTTGATAGTTGTATTTTAGATTTGGTGTTCAAAAGATAGTGCAACTCAGAGATTGATATATTAGTTACTTCCTTCATGAGTTTTCAATTGAGCTGCTCTGTGTTTGAGATAGATTTAATGCTTTGAAAGCAGATTTATCGTTTTATTTATTTTCACTGTAAATATTGTCTTGCTGTTTGTGGAGTATGTGTGATGCATTTTCCAAAATATACCATTATATCATTTGACTCCTTTGTGAGTTTAAATAGAGCTGATGTATTTATTTTGTTCATGAATACAACGTTTTGATGCAAATAATATAAATTTGAGCAATTTTAAAATCTCACTTCATTTAGATAATGGTGAATTTTTCCTCATGGATAATGCATACTATTAACTTAGGAAACTTCCTGAAATCTTATTTATCATATGCATTTAGGATAAATATTCATCGCTCTCTTACTAAAGATATCAAATCTTTCTACTAGAATTATTTTTAGACAGTTAAAATGCCACTGATTAGCAGGAAGTTCTAGTTCTTTTAGGTTTGGTGTACAAAAGATAGTGTCAATATGTTAAACTATACTTTGTCTAAATATTAGATTTCTTGTTTATTATTGACTATTATTATTTTAACCATCATTTGCATTCTTAAGAAAGTTTATAGTTTAAATGTAATTCCTGAATATTAATAATTTCTCACTCAGTTAGTTAATGCATGCTTGTGTGCTCCCTTTCTTTTACTACCCTCAGTTTACTTAATCATTTCTTGTGTGTCTCAGTCGCAAACCAGTTAGAGGAAGAAAGTGTATAAAATGTTACTTGGAATGCTGTCTAGGAACCTTTAGTTGCACACTTTAATTTGCTATTACTATAATTCACTAATGGTGTTTATTCATGGTGACAATTTATCTAATTAGTTTGTTTATTCAAATCCATTACTTTAATTTTAAAGTTTTTCCTCATGTAATTTACTTAACAAGTGTTGGTGGTCATTTTAATTTTTAAAAGGAGTGTGCATTGATCAAAAGGAATTTTAAAGTAATTTGATAATTCGAGGGTATAGAATTATGCTGGTTTGGTTAAGCACCAACCTGAAAGTGGAACCTTTGTTCAAGTTCAGATTTTTTCCCTCTCTATACTAACAATTTTTTATTTTATTAAATTTTATTAATTGTAGTGACGAGATGGATTTGGACTGACTGTGAAACAGTTTCTGTAGGAAACAAAAGATAGTGAGTGATCTTTTGAATCATCTCACTACCTGCCATGGGTATAACATTATAATGGATTTATTCACGTTGGGTGTCATCAGGAGCGACCATGGAATTCTTTGATTGTTTGGAATTAAAGGTATTTAAAGTTGCTAATTGTAGTTGATATTTATTATTTTAATAGTGTATGTATACAGGTCAAGCCTTCATAGAGGGGTGGTTACCGTGATTGGCTCTCTTTACCTATTGTATTGGCTATTTATGGACTATAAAAATTAACAAAAATATGTAGGACATAATGGAACAGAAGTAGCCATTTAGCATTTTTAAATTGTAAATTAGGCAATTTTTTATAACCGTATAATTATAGTAAATAAAATAACTGAAAATATTAAAAAATATTTCAGCACATGCTTTAACCCTCTATTGCCTGCAGAGCCTTCAAACAATTTTTTTAAACCATTGGCTTACATAACCATGGGCTATAAAAGTAAACAATGGATATGTAGTAGCAATTTGATGATGAATATTTTGTGGCCTTTAATAATTTTTATGACAATGATATATACTTTCCCCGGATTGTGATGTATTTTTCTGCCCACTAAAATGTTTGTTTTTGAATGTGAAATTTTTTATTACTAAGATCAGTGCCATAACTATTTTAGCACCTGGGGCAAACTACCAAATATGCGCCCCTTCATAAAAAATTCTCAAATACCCATATTTTTTTAAAGTATGAATTTTGAGTGAACAATTAATAAATAAAATAAACTATAAATGATGTAATTTCCCACTATAAATGTACATAATTTAAATACATAATTAAAAATATAATTACATAATTTAAATACAGAAAGTATAAATATTTTTTATAACCATATAATTATAGTAAATAACTGAAAAGATTACAGCACACGCTTTAACTCTCTATTGCCCGTTGAGTTGAAACAATTTTTTTTTTAACCACTGCCTTACCTAACCATTGAGTGAGTATTTTTGGCTAATCTACCTCTTGGATTATTATCCATCCAGTGGATCCATTATCCATCCACACCGAACACAATCACAAGGAAACAAAGAGGCAACAGCTTAACGTCCCTTCTTCCAAAATTGCACTGTCTCAAACTGCCAGGAAAAATCCTACTTGCACAGGCTTTGTGCCCGCTGCCTTCTTGAGCAGTGGGCGAGTAGCAGCCACCATCCTAACCATTGAGGAAGATAATTATTGAAAGGTGAAAAAGATGACTTTAAAATGGAAATTCAACCAACCGTAAGTGCCTACTTAAATTGTCTATATATATTGATAGTATGTTTTTAATAAGTTCCATGGCATTTAGCAAATTCATCCGCGTTTAAAAAAGGTTATGAACCACTGATCTGTTGTTTGTTCATTTAATCTAATCTAAGGCAATTTTGTTTTGAGTAGCGAAACAAAATAGGAATAATCTTTTCAATCAAATTATTATGAATTATATATTTTTTCCAGTCATGATGTATATCTCTTCCCTAACTTTATTTACTTTTTACAGGCCATGAAATATTTTACGACCATTAACAATTTTTTCTGGTAAATAATAATTTTTCCGACTGTGATGCAAGATTTCTGACCTTTAATAATGAACATTAATGTTATTACTTCCCCGCAGGTAATTATTTTTTTCCGTGCGATGATGATTTAACAACATATTACGTAATGAAAAAATATAGAATGGATATTTTTCCGTATTTTGTTCCGGCCATGATGTTTTTCTTCTGACCTTGAATTATTTTTCCAGGTCATGAAATCTTTTTTTTCAACCTTTTATTATTTCTTCGGATATATATTTTCTGATCTTTAACACTTCTTTACGACCGTAATATATTTTTCCGATTGTGATGTATTTGTTGAACGCGAATAATTTTTCCCGACATTTTACTATTTTCCAATCACGCATAATTTTTCCGACTAAGAATTATTTTTCCAGTCCGATAATTATTCTGAACGTGATATATTTTTCCAGTCTTCCGAACTTTAATTACTTTTTTCAGGCAATGAAATATATTTGACGACCAATAATAATTTTTCCAACTGCGGTACACTTTTTCTGACCGCGAATTAGTTTTTCCGGCCGTTATGTATATTTCCGATATTATGTTTTCCGAGCGATTTGTTTTAACATCATATTGCGCGATGAAAAAAATATAGAAACAGTTGGGAAAATGAAGTAATGCAGTGAACGGATGCAAAACCCGCCACAGAGGCCAACTACGGCAGCGCGTGGGCAAGTGATGCCCAACCAATACAGAAGCGGGCCGATCACAGCGGTGGAATCGATAGCCTGAAAAAATACTCCCGTCCTCTGGGCGGCCGTGAACACACTGTTTTCGACGGAAGTTTTTTTCAACCTAGCTCCACATGAGCGCACGATTCCACTGCTGGGATCGAACCCGCTTCCTCGGTATTGGGGGGCAGAGCACTTTACCCACTACGCCAACCGAGCCGACGTAAGGAACTTGGAAATAACTTGTGGTCAGTTTCCCTCCAGCAAACCTAGGCGGCCTTCGGAGGGGAAGTACAGTGGAGTGAGTAGAGGAGGGGAGGTGCACGGGAGTTGATGGTGAAGTGACTCTGTGGAGTCATTCGAATTTTACTGATTTACAGGCAAAAAGTCGGAGACGTGAGTCAGTAGGTGATTATTGCCCCATACATATCGCATTCGCATAATTAGTTGCACAGTATTCCTCATCGCAGTCCATGTAACGTAATCAGCGAGAGGTTTGTAAATGCGTACAATTACCTACGTATGTTCCGACTTAAGACTTAAGACTACTGCAGTAGTTTTATGTTTAGGGTGATAAAATACGTCCATTTTGGATTCTAACAAATTTTATCAAATCATCAGCCTCGGACTTAAATAACGCTTTGAAAGCCGATTTATCGTTTTAAGTACGTGACAAAATTTTTACTGTAAATGTTATAATGTAGCACCTGCAGCTCATTATCCGAAATATATAGTCACCAATATATTCATGTGATTCCTTCGTGAGCCTGCGATTTAAGAATTCTAACAACTCAAAAATAGTGGTTTTGTCCGATTGTTTACGGAAGTATATTACTAATTAAAGTCTGGCGCGCATTGATTCTGTTTTTGCTTCTCAACTTCTTTAATTCACTGTGCATTGAATATTTTCTGTGTTCCCTTTAACTTTTCTCTGAAGACTGGTACACGGAAGGGATTCCTAGATAAATAGGATATATGTATGCGTATTTCATTTTGGATGCTGATTCAATGTACCGCGTCACTTCGCGCACCTCAACAGGTCTAATACTTCAGCATGATCTCAACCTTTTTGATGCAGAGTCGCCGCCTACATAAGTGAATAAATCGAATGGTGAGACGATCGCACCCTTCTATTGTAATATCGAATTCTTATTTCCCGCATTATTACCACTTATATGACCACCTCAGTGTACTTGAGTTCGACCTCCCATTAGATATTCGAGTTTAACTTTTGTAAACCTGTGATATTAATATCTGACTGCATCAAAGTAAACCAATCCTTGGAAATCTCTGTTCTCTGCTCCGAACCATAGAAGGTATATCGAAAATGTAGGTGATTAGATTGTTGTTTAATGGAAAACATTCACATTTCTAGTCAGAACTACATACAATTACAAACGATTCTGCTACATTGAAATCTAAAAGTACTCGCGTTTCGGATTCTTATAACATCGTGAGATTATTCAACCATTTTAGCATTATTTAGCGCTCCAATTTTGGAAAGCTGTCAACCTCAGAAAAACCTTTTCGTATTGTGATTAATTTATTTTGAGCTCACATTGCTCTTGTCTCTCCTTACGTCGAATCAATGGCCGAGCTACATATGATTTCAATTCCAAACTCAGTTTAAGAGTATCATTAATGAGGTCAGGCTCAACTCAATTTATTCATATTGAAAAAAGAACGTTGTATTTCCACAAATGATAATTTAAACACGCCCGATTTCACTACTATCGCATCATCAGGATCAGTTTAAGAGATTTCTTTAGCTGCTGGCTCACTCTTATCACTTTTAAAACGTTCAGAACTTAATGAAAACCAGTCTGAACGAAGTAGGACTAATGGTATAGAGTTTTTCCCCGTCTGAGTTCGCAACATTGTATTTTCTAATTCAAAGGCAAGACTATTCTGTTATCAGGAAACCTTCAGCTTGATTTACAGAAAATCATAATTTGCATAATCAGATTCAGCGTGTCCTACTACCAGTGCTGGCTTAAGGCAAGTGCCCCTCAAGCTCAAATATTAATGGTAATGGATATTCTCTAATGAATGCTGAAGTACGATAATTAGAGTTTCTAAAATGCAAGAGGTCGTAAAGCAACTAATTTTGCATTTCTAAAAATCTTCAAAATAAGCTTAAAATTGGTACTAAAAGCATTTAAAATTACAGGATTCCTTTGTTTCAGAAGAGAGGGGTTGCAGAAATCCGAAGGAGTGTCAGCTACCGACTCTGCAAGATTGGCAATACCGGGACCGCTGCTAATCTAACTCATATATTCAGATCCAAATTTGGGATTCATATGTTGCTAGAAATGTGTAAATAATCATATAAATAAAATGTATAAAATTTTTGGGATTAAATATTTCATTTAAAATAAATCGTAATTCTTTCCAAGTATCTCAACCAAGTCACCCTCCAGCAGGTACACTCTCCCCTGAGAGTATGCAGTGCAGGGAATAGCCTTATCCAGGACAACAGGAAGTTATGGACTGAAGTCTTATAGTATTGTGAAGATCGACTCTCTTTAAGAGTGCTGTCTTATAGTATTGTGAAGATCGACTCTCTTTAAGAGTGCTGTCTTATAGTATTGTGAAGATCGACTCTCTTTAAGAGTGCTGTCTTATAGTATTGTGAAGATCGACTCTCTTTAAGAGTGCTGTCTTATAGTATTGTGAAGATCGACTCTCTTTAAGAGTGCTGTCTTATAGTATTGTGAAGATCGACTCTCTTTAAGAGTGCTGTCTTATAGTATTGTGAAGATCGACTCTCTTTAAGAGTGCTGTCTTATAGTATTGTGAAGATCGACTCTCTTTAAGAGTGCTGTCTTATAGTATTGTGAAGATCGACTCTCTTTAAGAGTGCTGTCTTATAGTATTGTGAAGATCGACTCTCTTTAAGAGTGCTGTCTTATAGTATTGTGAAGATCGACTCTCTTTAAGAGTGCTGTCTTATAGTATTGTGAAGATCGACTCTCTTTAAGAGTGCTGTCTTATAGTATTGTGAAGATCGACTCTCTTTAAGAGTGCTGTCTTATAGTATTGTGAAGATCGACTCTCTTTAAGAGTGCTGTCTTATAGTATTGTGAAGATCGACTCTCTTTAAGAGTGCTGTCTTATAGTATTGTGAAGATCGACTCTCTTTAAGAGTGCTGTCTTATAGTATTGTGAAGATCGACTCTCTTTAAGAGTGCTGTCTTATAGTATTGTGAAGATCGACTCTCTTTAAGAGTGCTGTCTTATAGTATTGTGAAGATCGACTCTCTTTAAGAGTGCTGTCTTATAGTATTGTGAAGATCGACTCTCTTTAAGAGTGCTGTCTTATAGTATTGTGAAGATCGACTCTCTTTAAGAGTGCTGTCTTATAGTGTTACAAAGTTTCAGTTTTATAGAAGCTTATAGCTTGACACTGTCTTATAGTATGAAGCTCACTTCTCAGTAGTCTTATCCGAGAGAACAGGAAGTAAGTCACCCTCAGACTAAATCTCAAGAAGATAACTTCCTGTTGTCCCGGATAAGACCATTCCCTGCAGGACTTATTCACAGTAGAGAATATACCTGCTCAAGTTACCTTCCTGAGATGATTAAGTTCAGCAGGCAACTTCCTCTTCCCTTTCCCCTTTCCTAGAAAACTATAAAAAACTGCACATGCTTTCAAAAAGATAATTCATTTATTGTTCTGTAGCATTACACAGCAGTAGAGCATTCACATTTATTACATCAGTTACATTATCATTTCTTATGCATAGTAAAGTATCATTCTTAATGTAGATATGCAGCTATTTCATTACTTCACATCAACTTCCTAATGCAGTGAAACAATGCCTACTTTTACCATTCTTTGTATAAGGGGTTAAGATTATTGTCATTAATCTTCAAATTACATAAAGGTCACTTTCATACTAGGAGCTTTTGAGCCACCCATTATAGTAATTTAAAAAACATCACTCTGGAAGAGAAAGATTAATTATTATCTCTAGAAATTATATAAGAACTTTTTTCATCACTTAATATGCATCTCTGGAATTTACTTGTCTTAATCTACCAAGCAGTAAGAGGATTGATTAACCTAATGCAACTCAGTTTTTCAATGTTTATAAGGATGAGTAAAGCAATAAAATTATCAGTATACCAAAATAAACTATATTAATAAAAGGCAGTGTGTGGACATTTCTCAAAAACCAAGAAACTTAGAGACTTAAAACTTGGTACACCTTGAGGATGTGTCCCTCGGGTTTTTATTTTTGGGGAGGAAAGTGAGGGATGGAGGGGGGGGGGGGGGGAGTGTGTCATACAAATCATACCACACAGCATTTCTCAAAGACATTTAAGATTTAAAACTTGGGACACATATTAAAGAGACCTTGAGGATGTATATCTTAGTGCCAGAATTAAAAATTTTTGTGGAGGTAGGAGAAGCAGAGTGGGATGCCATATAAATCATATCCTACATCATTTATCAAAAACCAAGAAACTTGGAGAATTTAAACTTGGTACACTTTCTAAAGAGACCTAGAGAATGTGCACCTTGGTGCCCAAATTTAGATTTTTAATGGGAAGGAGAGGGGGTGCCATACAAATTATACCCTACAGCATTTCTCAAAAACCTATAGACCTACAATTTGGTAAGCTTAGTACACTTACTAATGAGACCATGAGAATGTGCACCTATCTCAGAAATTTGATTTTTGGAAGGAGGGGGGGGGGGGGGGGGAAGGGAGGAGGTGCCATAAAAAAATCAAACCTACATCATTTCTCAAAAACCATGAAACTTAAAACTTGGTACACATGCCAAAGAGACCTTAAGGTTGTATACCTCCATGCCCCATGCCAGAATTTTGATTTTTGGGGTGGTGGGGAAAGGGGAGGGGGATGCCATACAAAACATATCCTACAACATTTCTGAAAAAATCTGATATGGCCACCAAATCTGTAATATTTCTAAAAAATCCAAATAGATTAAATGATAATAAACATTTTAAGGAACTGTGAGAAAAATTTAAAGACTACAAAGAACAGAAATAAACTCAAACTGTAGCCTTCTGTTATTGGATATCACCAAGAAGCTATAACAACTAAGAAAATAAAAACGAGCATTACTAAGATGTAACTAAGCGGTAAGTTGCCGGTAGGTGGTAAAAGCTAAAAATTATAGAATTTTAAAAGATCTCTTAAACAATGCATTATATGGGAAAATGTTTCAAACTAAGGTTGTAGAAAATTAAATTTCCTACAACATTTATTACAGTATTTTTTACATTCATCAAATATTAAAGCAAATATTTCAAAAAAACCGATAAGTGACAAGAGTAAACACACACTTCTGGTTGATTGATGTTTACCAAAAACTAATTAGTTCTTATCACTTTAACAAAAATGCCGAATATAAAATTTTGCATTGATCTGATTAATAGTTTTTGACTTAGAGCACCCACAAAATTCTAGCTACAGACAAACACATCCACTGACATCATCGGAAAAATAGTCAAAACATGTTCAGGGGACCTCAAAACATGTATTTCTGTTGAAATCTTGAATTCGATTTTTTTCATGAAAACAATACTTTCTCTATACTTCATATATGGAGAAAGTAAAAACAAGAAACTTAGCGACTTAAAACTTGGTACACCTACTAAAAAGACCTTGAGGATGTGCACCTCATGGCCAGAATTTTGGTTTTTTTGGGGAGAGGGTGACATACAATTAATACCCTGTCTAGAGGCCCATATTAATCTTTTGTAAAATCACAACTTAGTTTGAAAATTCTTAGAAAAATATCAAATTTGAATCTACATATATTTAATTTGTTCTTGCCAGTTAAAAGGGAATATTGGCCATCTATCTCGAGAGTACTGTGAGTTTGAATTAAAATATTAATGAGCAAAACGAGCATGAAAAATTGAAAACTGAAAACCTGGGGCAAAGCCCAGGTAATTTGCTAGTATCTAATACAACAAATGGCATATTAAATAGAATTATTACTCTTGAGCATCATTTTTGGTTCCATGAAAAGAGCTACCCTTCACTGAAGATGCTCTCCCTCTACTAAAAAAACAACTGTATGATGTACCCAAGCACTGGGCCATAAAATAAAGTTTCAATCACTGAACAACTTGTAGAGAAACTAATATTTCTCTTGAAAAATTAGCTAAACATTTCACCGACTTTTTGTGGCAAATGTTGTCCTCTATTCAAATATATTTTTTAAATTATATCTCGCATATCATTAGGAGCTTGGCAGAGAAAATATGGATATTTGTTTGCCAATCAATGTAAACAAAATATCTGATGTTATGCTTGGAATTTTTAAAAATCTTTATCTGGTTTTACCAAAAATTTAATCAGCTTTTCACTTTTTAATAAAAATCTTAAATATAAATTTTGTGCTGATCTGATGTAGTTTTTGAGTTAAGAGCACCCACAAAATTCTTATCACAAATATCACTGAGAACCTTAAAACGTATATTTCTGTTGAAATATAGAATTCAATTTTTTCACAAAACATTTTATCTATACTGCTTATGGAAAAGTTATAATAAGGAATTACATTTTTATACAAATTAGAAAAGTGGATTCTACAGATATACAGAGAAAACCTAGATAAATAAAAAAACTATTAAAATATCCTTGAGAGAAGAGATTCAGGAAGATGACAAAAGTCTCATAATAATGTGAAGTCTGAAGACTTTTGAACTAATCAATGAAGTACAAGAGAAAGAGACTCGTTTCCATCAAGCTACAGAACAAGATAAAGGGAACTAATGTCACATTGCTATTAGACCAGAAAAAGGATCCTGTGTTGCAGAATTCACATAGAGAGAATTACTAAGCCTATGGGGAAAATGAGATTAGGTTCCAAAATGGAAGAACATGCCAAATAAAAAAATTTGTTTTTAATTATAGCAAATATTATATCCAGTATGTGAATTAATGTTGTACAGCAGTTGTTCAGTCAGTAAAATAGTTACATTTAAGATTAAATATTACTGCAATACTTGCCATATAAGCACTTCTTTCACTTAAAAACATTTTTGTGAAATCGTCCAACAAATCAAGGTCCCATAGTATCAAAATTTTGAATAAAATATAGATGTTAATGTCTCAGCACAGGCAGTCCTCGCACTTACGACACAATTGGTTCCTGAAAGTCGTGTCATAAGTCGAAGTACATTTTTCCATAAGAGCAACTAGCTGTTTAGTGCAGCATTGCTTGCAGCATCAACAATATATGTGCTTACTTATAACCGGTATAGTAAATTAATGCAATGGGTGGGTTTATTTTTAGAAATGTAATTCAAAATGCTACAGAACTTTTCAACTAACTCCAATGGTCCCGCATTTATATCAGTTCCATGTTCGGTCCTGAGATGGCAGTAATAGAAAGATCCACGACAAAAATTCTATCAAAAATTTTCTGTTCAAATTATGTTTTGCGACAAATGCTGCTATTAGATATTCATACTTTTTACTTTAATTTTTGAATTTGTATGCCCAGTCGATTCGCCTCTGTCCTACGCAGTGGGTATCTCAGAGGTAGTGCAATGAATAGCCGGGGAAGGGAGGAGGGAAACCTGGTGCCGGCATTTGCCTGCTCTTACGAAGAACATCAGGGGGGCCAACAGCTTAACGTCCCTTCCGAAGGACGGAACAGCTGAATTTGCGCGGTCTCCCCAAACCACACAAACAGGGAGCCGGGCGACCTTGGAAAAATCCTACTTGCGCAGGATTCGTACCTGATGACTTTTCAAGCATCAGGCGAGTAGCAGCCAGCGTCCTAACCACTACACCACCATTTACTTTAATGTTTTTTATGACATTAATGTAATGCAATGAAAATCAAGATTGTGCATGGGTATAAATAATAAAAAAATTTCTATCAAGATTTTCTGTTCAAATTATATTTTGCGACAAATGCTGCTATTAGATATTCATACTTTTTACTTTACTTTACTTTACTTTAAAAATGCAAGTCAAAATACTACAGTGCCACCTGGTGGAGAGCACTTAAACTATCTCCGACGGTCCCACATTTTAGGTTATATCAATTCCTATGGTAAAATTGCATGAAAATATTATTTTCTATCAAAATCTTCTTTTCAAATTAGGTTTTCCAACAATTGCTTTTATTAGATACTTGTAGTATTTTTAATGTTTTAGGTGATATTTGCAACAAAAAAAAGAAGTATAAATACTTTTAATGAAATTTCAATAATGTAGTTAACAGGCCAAGGACCAGTATTGTCCAATAACCATTCATGTACAAAAGACAATGGTAAATTGTCACAGAGTATAGACCTGTGATGCTCGCATTTTATAGGTGTGAAGTGTCATCAGTGTTTTCTGACACACTGGCAAAATGCACTTAATATAAAGATGTTAAAAATTTTGGTTACATTCCAGTCTCAGCAGCCATATAATGCATTTTTATAAAATGATCCATAATATTGTACTCAGTCAAAAATAGATGTAAATATAATTTATAAAGACTAGAAAAATCCTTTTATTCTAATAGGGATGCAATAATGACTTGGAAAAATATCACCGAAAAGTATAAAGTCGAAAAAATTACTGAAGGGATATCCAAGGCCTGACCGACGCTGGCAGGTGTCTCACCATTTTCAGAGCACTTAATTACGTCCATCTTTGTATCCATTGTTATGGTTCTATGTTTCTTAGAACCTGAAATATCTCCAGCACTTGATTTTCTCTTATCAGCCATTTTTAAGGGCACAGATAAAGTTTTTAAAAAATAATGCAAACAATATGCAGTTCTCCACAAAGCACTAACATCATAACATAGACTAAATGAACTCTAAGTCGAAACGCCACTCAAAAAATAACAATTTCGTAATCACCACTACTTCCTTCCCTTCTACCTCTGGTTTTAATCATGCTCGGAATCACTGAATGTCTTTCATTGTCCAAAATCCAATAATTCATGTAGAAGGGATTGAAGGAGACAGACTTTACTGGTTCTCATGTGAAATCATGTTAAATTACAATGTAGAACGTTTTACATGACATGTTGAATTCTGCCATACACATTATAGCCTGAATCAACCTTGAGGCATCAAACATCAATTTGGCCAGGCCGGCAGGCTGTGTGTCATAAGTGTGGAGCAGCGCCTTAAGTCCAGAGCACATTCCTAAATTGGTAAATGTCTTAAGTCCAGAGCATGGTAAGTCAGAGTGCCGTAAGTCGAGGACTGACTGTAATGTTTAGCTAATTTGAAGATCAGAAAATCCATAGGAAATTCTGAACATTCGCCTCACATCTACTATGTCACATTATTAGTGGCGCGCACAGACTTTTTTCTAGGGATCTATTTGGCAGGCATAAAAAAAGTTTAAGGTTACCCTTTATTATTTATTTTATTTACACAACTTGCATTTAAAAATTAATTCCCTTTCTAAATAGTACATTATTACTGTAAAACACACAATTAGAATAGATATATTACAGTGTAGTATCTCAAATTTTCAGAGTATATTATTACAGTGAAATATAGACTAAAGGTCCAGGGTTATCAGCAGAAGTACCCTAAATTCCCAAGTATAACGCGCGCGTTATACAAGGTTTTTTGTAAAATTTTCGGAATTATTTAGTGCGCGTTATACATAAGACGTACTAGTGCGCGTTATGCATAAGAAGTACAGCTTTATAAAATAAAATGCCTTAAAGCGTTCAAATACTAACTTCGTGAAATCACTAAATGGCTGAAATCTTTCGAAACTTCTTTCTTTTTGTTCCGTTGATAAAAAAAAATTTCTGGCATAAATTACCATGCATTTCATTCATTACAGATACAAAATCGAATTTCAGTTACCTAATTATTATTCAACCTAAGACAAATTAAGGCAGATTCGAAGTTATTACTTGAAAAAAATGTACGCAATGCCTTTTTAAATAAGATAACAAATTCCAAAACAAAACATTCACATATAAAAATAAAAAAATCAAATTCTTCATAAACTTTTATTCCCACTCGATTATTAATTAACATAACCATAAAAATCTTCTGATTCAGTCATAATTTATATCGTAATCATTCAAGTTCTTAACCAATGAGTCCGGAAAATTTTCAAGCGAAAAATTATCACTTTCATCAGATGATGAATCACAATACCCTCCATCCCCCCATCAACATCAGGGGAATAAATTCCTGATACCCTGAAACCATTAATTATACATTCACGGGTTACATCGGCCCAACTTTTCACAATGCATTTGCAAATTTCAGCATAAGAAGCTCGCTCGCTGCATCCTTCCAGACTTTGTATAGGAGTGGAAACCATCTACCATGCATTTTTCCCAGTGCCTCCTCTTTTCGATTTGAATGATCTATTTACGGAGATGTCCAGTGGTTGCAGCTTTTTTGTTAGACCTGCAGGAATAACTGCAATCTTGAAATATTTTTTCAATAATATTTTCGAATCATTTACCTAGCTGAATCCAATGCAAGCAGCGATTTTGGTTTAAAAAATGAGCCCTTCCTTTTTCCCCATGCCTCAGTTAACCACATTCGCAACATATCGCAATTCATCCAGCCTTTTGGGTTTACGCACACAACAATACCTTTAGGAAATTCCTATTTAGGAATGGTTTTCCGCTTGAAAATTACCATTGGGGGAAGCTTTTCTCCATCAGCCGTCACTGTTAGCACAACAGTAAAGCAGCATTTTTTAGCTCCAGCAGTGCATATTTTTATGTCTTGGGTGCCTTTAACATCAACTGCAAATTTCGATGGCATGACGAAACTCATAGGTACCTCATCCATGTTCCCTATCTGACTTGGTTCAACGCCTTTCTTTTCCTACCCAACAAACAAATTAAACTCTTCCACTTTCACCTTCCAATCTTCTGGTAACTTTTGTCCGGTAGATGTAATTGCTCGTACTGTTAAACTATTTCGCTTCACAAAATGATAACACCAGCAATTACTGCCTTTAAAATTATCAATATTTTTCTTGCGAGCTATTTGTATTGCTTTGCATTTAAGTGACACAGTTGAAACTCCTCTTCCTTCACTCCTTTGCGCACAGACCCAGTCCTTCAATTCTTGCTCAAGATCTGGCCAAAACTCCTTTCGTTTCCTTCGTGCCCTTTTTGCCAAAGGTAGAACACTCAACAAATTCTTTTGGGACCGCCACTCGCGAATGCTGGATTCGCCCACTTCAAAGAAACGGGCAACTGACCGATTACCGTGAATCTCGGCATAATTCACATTTCTAACTTTTTCTGCACCATGTAAGATTTTCTTCTTTTTGGCATTTTTAAATAGGGTTATGGTCCAACCGTGGGTCTACAATTTAAAAAATAAAAAAAATATTAATATTTTTTCATTAGGTTCAATAACTGTCCATTACCAAATCAAGAAAGACCGTACAGAAACCGTACCATTTCTTAGTCAGGTAAAGAAAAATTAAATAGGTAACACTCCATAAATGACAAAGTCAACAAGTTTCAGTAAAAATAATGTCAATGTTTTTAAGGAAAACAAAATATCCTTGAAAATACCTCACCTGGTTTCTGTCAAAGAGGAATGAAACTCCATACTTTCAGTGCCCTACATCGTTGATCAAAACGTTACAGCCAGACTGCAAACCACAAATGAATGGGCGATGAAGATTACAGGTCGTCTCTCTGTCTGTGAGTCAACAATGTGTGCCCTCCTCATTCGTTCCCACACTCAGATTCTCTGGCTGTTTATGCTAGCTTTCTCTTGCCCCCTGTCGTACCACCCTTGAGGTCTGGTCCTTCTTTTGTTTTGTGCACCTCTATCCACCCCCACCATTCCAACACATCTCATGACACCCTCACCACTTCCTTACACCTCACTCCCCAACCAGTTTTCTTTGACCCTCGAGTGGTCATTGTATCAGAAATAAGAATGGGAAAAATCGGTATCCAGGGGTTTTCCCCAAATGTTCTCCTTCGCACAGGAAAGTTGGGGAAGGGCGCTAAAAGTGTAGCATTCTTTAAAAAAACGCTAAGCTCAACGATCCCATGTTCTGCGGGTGTCCTGCGCGTAATACACAAGTGCGCGTTATACTAGAAATTTTGGAGATATGCGGAAAACAGCCGAAGGTTGGCCTGCGCGTTATGCATGAGTGTGCGTTATACTTGGGAATTTAGGGTAGACATATTTCAACGCCATATTTTAACTTCGAAAATATAAGCAAAAATAACATAAATAACAAACCAAATATACAATTTGATTTTATTTCAAAGTCCTATTTTGTTTCCCAAATAGCAAAATCCAATCGTCTAGGTCATGCGCTTAATTTTTTTTAAATACCAGTATTTTCAGAGGAATACACAAAATATGATTCTTAGGAGCGGTTTACGTCATTTTTCCCTTGTAACATTTCTTACCTCAAATGGTAAAATCCAATCATCTCGGTTTCTTGCTTAATTCATCCAAAACATCTTCTGGAGACACCTGTAAACTGTTGATAATTAATAATGCAAGACCATTAAGTCTATCACTTTTCATGGTGTTCCTTAGATAAGTTTTTAGCCTCCTCAAAGTAGAGAATGATCTTTCGCTGGTACAGGTGCTAATGGGAAGTGTACATAGTATTTGTAGGAGCAGTTTGTTACGAGGATACAACTCTCTGTCACAATAAATGAACCCTTCAATAGCAGACAATAATTCCTTGTTCTGTATAAAATTTTCACCTCTTACAAATACCAGAAGCTTTATGGCCATTTCAAAAATCTCTTTGAAACTGATTCGGAATTAACGTTTAAACTTTCAAGTCCTTCAATGACCGAGTCAGCATAACTCATTGCCTTCTTCAAATCAATATTAACTGTTTGTAAATATTCACTCAACCTTTTAGTAAGAGCAAATACCTTATTTATAGTCAGCAAAGAAATGATGAAATCAGCTTTAGAAGTCGATATATTTAAAAGAGAAGCTTGAACGGAAACATGGTTATCATTACACTGTCATTTCATTCAGTGATGCTTGTATAGTATTAAATAATTCAACCATAACTAGTATCGAATCATGTCTTTCAATCCATCTTGTGCCACACATTTGAACTAATTTTCGTTTTCTAGAATGAGGACAGTGTTTTTCAATATTTCTTATTAAAACATTTTGCCTCAATGGAGTGTGAAAAAATTATAGATTTTACCCACTATTCCCACACAGATTCTGATATTGGGTAAATTAGAAGAATCTGAAATCGCTAGGTTTAAACTGTGTGAGCTACAATGCACACATAATGCAGAGGGGAAGTGTTTTTTAATATGAGCTTGAACTCCTTGGAACTGTCCACTCATTGCACTAGCCCCATCATATCCTTGGCCTCGGAGAAATTTTAAATTAATTTTGAAATATTGCAAAGAATCTATCAAATGTGTGGCAAGATTTGTCCTGTTCTACTGACAACCAGTATAAATTGTATAAACTGTTCTTGGACAGTATCATTTCCAATGAATCGAGCAGCAAGAACAAACTGTTCTATCCCGGCAACATCAGTAGTTTCATCTGCTATTATACTGAAACACTTACTCTTATTGATGCGATTTGCAATATCCCTTAAAATTATATCATTTATGGAAGAAATGATTTCATTTTGTGTTCTCCAGCTAACGTAGGAATTTCTTACACAACTTTTAAAATGATTCCTTAAAATTTCGTCTCCTGCTTCCACACGCATTCTAAGTAATGCTCTAAAATTTCCCTCATTTTTTTCAGGGGTTTCTTCGACATTTAAAGGGCCATAATCTAAATGTCCTTGTAAGGGGATCCCCTGCTTCCCGCAAAATAGGTTTTTATTATTGAGCCAAGTATTTCCCTGTTTTTTGCTACTTCCCCGGCTTTGTTTTTATCTAAAATCAAATCAATCGGGAGCACTTTTTTCTCATTAATTTTCTTTAAATTGTAAAATATTTCCAAGCTTCGTGTACGATATGACAATTTGCCATGCTTCTCAAAATATTCTAAGGCATGGTTCCATTTGTTGAAAGCTTCTGAAACAAATTTACCTGGATTTTGCTCCCTATGCACTCCTACTCTAAATGGAGAAAATAATATATATAATATATATAAAACAATATTTGCAGAATAGACCATCCATTAATTCCAAATGACATAACCAATGCCATTTTTCAAGCCAATGTGCTTGGCGCCTTAAATTTTTGCCTTTAATATTCTTGACAGGAAATTTATATTTAGCATCTGGTGATCATAAACTATTAAAAACTTCCAGGAGTTTCTTACCAGAACAATATTTTTTCGATTTCAAAATGTTTGCTATATCATTAGGGTTACCTTTACTGTCTGCATCTGTCTCCGCAGTACATCCAGTAATCAGTGCAAACGACGAAGACGGCTCTTTTTCTTGCAATGATGCACTATTGATGAGATCACTATGTTTGCTGAAATTAATTTTCTCACCATCTTTTTGTTCACTATGCACATTTCCCCGCGACTTCTTCACAAATGATAATATTGATATTTGTTTTCTTTTACTACTCATATTTATCTATGTAAGGGGTAAACCAAAGAGTTTTAAAAGGACAGTTTCTCACTTTTTCATTTGCACTAGAATGAGAGTAGCCTATCTTACGTCTATAAGCAGTGCTTTACTTGGATAAAAATAAGTGCTGGTACTCTCCGTAACAGCAGCAAACTATCTAATTAGAAATGAAATAATGTAGTATAACATATTTAAAGGCCACTACTATACGGCTATTTATTACATATCACTAATGTAATTTCACGGACAACACTTATCAAAGCAGCCTACTTTGTTTTATATATTCGAATTTCACCGACCACGAGGCCAACGAGATGAAATAAATGCTCATGTGATTCGAGGAAAACAGCCTATCTGCATGGAATCCGCACTCACAATTTCTCCATTAAATACTTTTCCAATTTCAATGGTGAGTTTAGACTTCCCAGTGGAAACTCCACAGGGTTGCCAAAATTCAGGATGTGCAAAAAATGTGAAAAAAAGGCCGCGGAGAGCTTTCTGGAAAAGTACCCGATTTTTTGATGCTCGAGATCTGTAGCGTCAATATTGCTCGGATGCTTCCATTCATCCAAAAAATGCACTTTTCCACAGTAAGAGATACACTCATCACTACACTTCTTCACTCATCAAGACTTCTTTTCCAACTAACCAACTTCTCCAAATTGGAGACTCCAATTGTATTCTTTTGAGAGTCTCAGCTGCAGTTTTTCGTCCCCATTTTAGTGGAAATAGGATATTTTACACAAACGGCCATTCTCCTGGTCGCCTGAACCTCCTCCCACACAGCAGGATCCAGGAAGTCACCAAAAGACCAAACGGAGAACGTAAGACCCAGAAAGGGATGAACATTTCTCAACTGAAACCCCTTCTCATGGAAATAGGATATTTTCAGCAAAAAGATTTTGTCTTGACCAACGGTCACTTTAAACACTTGCCACCGATATTTTCTTGGAAACGGAACTTTCCCTTCTCCCTTCCTTCTCTCTTTCCATTTTCCCCATATTCACGCACTCATTTCTGGAGCAAAAGCATTCCTGAGAACACTTTAAACGTCTTGCCTTCACCCTCATCTTAGGATAAAATATGCCCCTATGGGGGGGGTCCAGACCCGGTGGACCCCCCCCCTATGTGAGCGCCCCTGCATTATTACCATACATTGGTATTTACTGCAATTTACAACATAACTTACCTATATTTATTACTTAAGAATATAAAAGTATAATATAGTATTCAGTCAGAGGTCATCCAAGTGAGAGGATGTGTTGGGGCATGCTCTGAAGTGAAAGTGCCTTAAGATAAGTGGGAGAATGCAGTGCTAGTTAAGTGCAAGGTGTGTAGAAGGAAACTCTGAAATGACATCAAATGTGGGATTTGCAGTTTTTGGTATAACTTCAAATGTACTATGAACAAGTTGGAGGAGTGCATACAAGAAGAATGGAAATGCTCAGTAGTTGTGACTGCAAAGCTGTGATAGCTGAAAAAGAGGACATAATTAAAAAATTACTGAAAGAGCTAGAATCAGAAAAATGTAGGTTAGCTGCGCTTAATGACGAAAAATAGAGGTTGAAAACTGAATTTGAAGCTAAAGAAAATAATAATGACTGGATTAAAGTGTTTAAAAAGGTAAATGAGAGGAAATTCACACACCTTCTGAAACAAAACAGAAGAGTAAGGTGAAAAAACCTCTTGCGAGAATAATGAGGGACTCCATGTTAAAACTCTGCGATGATACATTCAGGAAACAATGCACAGAAGTATAATGCTTTCTAGGACTAAGGGTAGAATAATAAGAAAAGAAAATAGAAGGATTAGGTGATGAAAGGATGGAGGAAGTGGTGGTGGTTCATGTCAGAACAAATGTTACAAGTGAAGATATAAAAATGAATTTTTATAACCAACTTTTATATAGTTTATACTTTAATATAAATAAACTCTATAATATAATTATGATAACCTTTCTGCTTTCATGGGCGTAAAAAGTTGTGAAAGTGTCTACTGTTGAGTGATGAGGGGATCTCTCAATTTAACCTTTAATCGTTTTACATTTGTGAGAATGGCAGACAAAAGTAGAGAATTCTAAGAATGTTTAGTATATAAGTAGTAAGAAGTTTAATAGTATCTTTTGTTTCATTAATGAAAATACTGACATCCATTCATATTGCTTAAAATCAACAAAAATATACTGCTAGTTCAGAATAATTCAGCTTTAGATACTAGCAGGAGTGAAACTTGAATATTTCAGTGACCTAACTTAAATGACAAAAATAATAAATTGTTCTTTTCCTAACATCACATCAACCACCCACATAAAACCATTGTATAAGATAGTTAGCTGAAGAATTGCTAAGCTACAACACAACACTTTAAAATGTTTTATTTAAATTTGTTCAAATTAACATCCTTTACAACAGCATTACATATCTTAAATAGTGAAAAAAAAAGGAATATGATACTTAAATGTGAGGGCTTTTAGAAAAATGCAAAAACAACTGGTCTTAAAGGTCTATAATTAGAAAAGATTCCATCAAAGTAAAAAACAAGCCAAGTGAACAGTTCCAAAGAATAAAATTATGATAATGGCACAAACTACATAAATATAGTCATCTAAAGTAGTTTTCAAATGAATTTTCAATGTGAACTTGTCTCAGAATTAATGAGAATGAAATTCCTATGCTCTATGTGGCAACACTGCACCATTGTGGTGGTTACCAGCATGTAAGTGGAGGAGTTAGTTACACAACCAGACCAGTTTTAGTCTGCTTGGTGGAGTGTGAGTGGCATTATCGCTGGTTTTTCAAGGTCATATTCAAACACCACATCATGCCAGAAATGCAGTGAAATATCGAGCAACGGTTTGCAATCAAATTTTGCATAAAACTCGACAAAACTCTTTCAGAAATGCTTGAAATGTTAAGGAGAGCCTATAGAGATGCTGTTTTATCCTCAGCACAGGTTTTTAGGTAGCATAAGGCACACGAATTCTTCACCTCGACCGAAGAAAGCTTGCATGAGCAAATCAAAGATCAAGTCAATGATCATCGTCTTTTTTGACCATTGTCAAATTGTCCACAAGGAATTCATACCGCCGGGCCAGAGAGTTAATCAAATTTTTTATCAGGAGGTCCTTGACCAGCTGAGGAAAAGGGTTGTGTGCATGCAGCCTGGCATCGCCGCCTCTTGGATCTTGCATCACGACAATGCCCCTTGTCACAGTGCGCTGTCCATTAGAGAGTTCTTGGTCAAGAAAAATTTCAGTGCTCCCACATCCACCCTACAGCCCAGATTTGGCTCCATATGACTTCTTCCTCTTCCCAAAGATTAAATCCAAGTTGTAAGGTCATCATTACGGGACGGTAGACAACATCCAAAAAGCCACGACGCAAGTTCTGAACATCCTAACAGAAGAAGGCTTCCAGAATTGTTACCAGGAATGGCAGAACCGCTGGAACTGGTGTATGCATTTCCAAGGAACATACTTTGAAGGAGATCACATTTAATTGTAGTTAAATTCAATAAAAATGTTTAAAATAAATCATTCTCATTATTTCTGAGACAAGCCTTGTATTCCGAGAAGAATGCATTAATGATTATTAATAGCAGAGGAATACAAATGTGATTATAATGTAATAATAAAAAAATACATGTATAAGGCAATATTATAAGAGGAGCAATAAGAAGTTAATAATAATAAAATTCATCAAAAGTTTACATGTACCTTGATTTTCCAGACGTAATTCTAAATAAAATTCATCAAATATTTACATGTACCTTGATTTTCCAGACATAATTCTAAATAAAACGCATATGGAAAACAGTTTTTAGAATAATATTAAATGAATAAAGATAAAAAGTTTTTAAGATAAATAAAAACTTACTATCAATAATAATTACGATAAATAAAAAATTACAATTATTAGCAGAAATATCCCTTCAAAAAACAGGAATGCTAGTATCAATACAAATCCACATTAAAATAAAAAGACTTCTACTCAACAATGACAATAGTTTGTTTAATCTTGTAGCTATGATGGACACATCTATCGAATTCAAATAAACATTTATCACAGCACCAATGCAAGAATCAGGTGGCCGAGGTGACTAAATCACTCGTCTTAATTAATGGTGAGGTGGTTCGAACCCCACAAGCAGCTTTGGATTTTTTCAGATTAAATGGAGTCCAAAACACATACACACTCATATATATATATATATATATATATATGTATATGTATATATATATATGTATATGTATATATATATATATATATATGTATATGTATATATATATATATATATATATATATATATATATATATATATATGTATGTATGTATATATATATATATATATATATATATATATATATATATATATTCATTCGTGTTCTGTCTTGCGACAGGTCCTACCAATTAATTAATTAATTGGTTTTGACTAGGGAATATACATGGTGGTTTCCCATTGCCTTCCACACCGGACTCACACACAGAAGGGAGGAGGGAAACCCGGTGCCGGCATTTGCCTGCTTTTACGAAGAACACCAGGGGGGTCAACGGCTTAACGTCCCTTCCGAAGGACGGAACAGCTGAATTTGCGTGGTCTCCTCAAACCACGCAAACAGGGGGCCGGGTGACCTTGAGAAAAATCCTACTCGTGCAGGATTCGTACCCGATGACTTTTTCAAGCATCGGGCGAGTAGCAGCCAGCATCCTAACCACTACACCACCGGCACCCCTATATATATATATATATATATATATATATATATATATATATATATATATATATATATATATATATATATATGTATATATATATATATATATATATTCTCTCTCTGTAGCTGAAGAAGGAGTAGTTCCGAAAGCTTTACGTTTGTGATGTTTCTGTGTTTTTGTTTTTGTGTTATTTTACGTGTGTCGCTTCGACATCCCCGGGGCCTCGCCAACCTGAAGTCGTCTGATTGGTGAGTGCTCACTGGGTTTCCTCATCCCAACACCTTGTTGACATCCATATATATATATATATATATATATATATATATATATATATATATATATATATAAAGCAAAGTTGATAATAAATGGGGCAAAAAGTAGGGATCACATTGTCGGATTGATATGGAATCTTTGCTCCACTGCAAAAAAGAAATTTAAATGTGCTAGTCATAGTTAGTGGAATTGGTAAGAGGGACATAGCAAATAAAAGATTAGATTACATAAATGAAGAGATAGACTGGGTTTGCAGTAAACAAGGCTTTTGTTTTGTTGACCAGAAATGTTGGCTTAGGAAAAGTGATTTGGGCAGAGAGGGGCTACACTTGAACTGGAATGAATTGTATAAATTTGGTAGAATTTTGTGTGATGTTGTCAATAGTGTTAAGATGCCGGGGAACTAAAAGATGTCACCAGAGGTGAAATTTGGATAAAGGAGACATGGAAGGCATTGGTACAGTCGGTGGACATTAAGGCATGCTAAGTACTGGAAATGAAGTATGTTTTAAAGGAAGGAGCGGTAAGGTTCTCAAATTACTTCAGGTGAATTGTAGAAGCATCCTTAATAAAATTAACAATTTTTATACTATGATAGAATCCTAGGAACCAGATATTATTATAGGGGCCAAATTGTGGCTTAAGGAGGACATAACTTGTGCAGAAAATTTCTCCGACAACTTTTTGGTATACAAAAGAGACAGAAATGGACAGGGAAGGAGTTTTTATCTGAGTCTCTAAAAGCATGAATAGCAATTTAGTATTAGTACGATATTAGAAGACTCGGGTAGCAAAAGGAAACTGATCGTGATGGGTGCTTAATAGACTCACTGGAAGGAACCTTGATATTCTGGAAAGGTTAAGGGAAGTGACCTGTGATGGGCCTGAGGCAGGAAAGGCGACCATAATAGCTGGGGATCTAAACTTGCCACAGGTCAACCAGTCAAGGGGAGAAGAGGCAGGGGAGAAATTGTAAAATTCAGTAAACAAGCTAATAAGAGAAAGAGGCTTTATGCAAATTGTTGATAGTCCAACTAGGGAAGAAAACATCATTGATGTATATCTTGTAAAAACACAGGACCTCTTTGCAAGAAACAAACTCCTTAAAGAAATTAGTGATTCTGTGGCAGTAATATTAAATATAACATGGCATAAAAGGAAATATATCAGAGAAACAAAAAATATAACTTACCAATACCATAAGTCAGATACTAGTGTGTATCAAAATTACTTGTGAGAGGAATACAAGGACTGGGCAAAAAAGGTTATTTCATAAGCAAACCATGGAACAAGTTTAAAAATGATCATTCAACCCAGATTGAGTCGATTTGTTTCAGTAAAAATTTTGAAAAGGAACTTGTATCCAGAAATGAGCATACAGATATAACCTGCTTTATGTATGCTTGCAATAATGAAAATTCCTCTTTGGAATTCACGTTACGTAAGGTATTATTGTATACATTAAAAAATTTTTTACTATTAATTATTGATAATGTACTAGTAGTACCCACAAAAACTTTTGCAAAGTCAGTCAGAAATCTGCATGTTTAAAAGTAACTTCTTATAAAATTAGACAACTGACATTTTGAATTTCATGTTTGTTTTTATAATTCATACATGCAATTTTAATTGATTCTCCCTTGCAAAAAAGGTCACATTCCAGTATTGAATCAAGTAAGATTTTTTCCTTTGGTCAATCATTAAAAATGCCCCCAATCCACATGTAGTTTACTGAATAATAAGAATCTGCAATTATAAATGTTGAAATTTATTAAGTTTGACGTTGCTGCAACTATAATTTTGATGCCACATAAAAAGTGCAAAGTGAACAATGCAATTATTTTATCTATTTGAAGGCTTAATAAATGCTAATTTAATCAGTGGCAACAATGCGGGTCGCCTTGGCAACACCTGGAAAGAGTACAAAAAGCCATAAAATTTCAAAAAGAAAAACGTGTTTCTGACAAATCCTTCTGTGTAACATCTAAACATAGCATGAATAAGATATTTTATAGTTTTATCCATCGAGTAAAGCAAAAACAGAGAAATTCAGTCCATATTTACATATTTTAATGATTGAAGGAAATAAACCTTGCACCTTGAAAAATCAAAACTCCTGTGTATGGGAAAATATAATTGCCTCCTGGATTAAAACCTGGGACACTTCTGTAAACGAAAATATCTTTCTTGAGGTCTCCTGGTTGGCAGAAACAAAATGGCATTTACAGCAATTCTCTATGACAAACTGTTAAAGAGATAAAAGGGGGGATGGACAGATGCATGGATGGATGGACAGACAGATGTATGGACAGACAAACATTGAATAATTATATATAAAAGATATTTTAATGTTTTTAGGATGTATGACTGCCAATTATTCCACTTTGGGATGAGTGCAGTTGTTAGTGTCAATATTGAGAAAAGTAATAATTTTATCTATAGGCTGATTTTGGGGGTAATTTTTCTGGGAAAAAAAATGTCTTATATGCCAAAAAATACAGTAGGTATACAGGCACTCCTCTACTTATGAACATTCGACTTACGAACTTTCAGAGATATTAACAAATGTGTCTGTATGTCCAGTTGCCTGTTCGGACCAAGAGTTGTAAGTTCAACCGCTGCGCAATAGATGGCAGTGGTTGATCGGAGTCATTACCCAGCATTTCTGCCTGGGCCACTGCCATTGTCTGTTGTTGTGTTGCCGCTGTGCGGTTCACTACGACGTTTTCTGTGCTTCTTACGAACATTATCAACCCCATCATGTCTCACTGTATGAAGCGTAAGAGTGGTGAAAGTGTTGACGGTGGTAATAATAATAGGTGCACTATTACGATGGATACTAAAGTGGACATTATAAAGCCGTTCCCCATGTTTAGTGTACATGCAGTACACGAGTAACATGGCACACATTTGAAATCAAAATTACAGCAACATGCCATACAACATGTTTGGTATTGACAGTAGTAAAGTTGAACTTATGAACAAATCAACTTATGAACAGACCCCTGGAACTTACCTTGTTCATAAGTCGAGGAGTGCCTGTATATTATTTGGGTATGTGACGGTATTTGCACCAGTGTCATCTGCGGTTTTTGTGCAAGCGCTATGCAGCCATCATTAGTCAGGAGCACCGGAAGTAGTTGGCAGCACAGGGTAATGGAGCAAGCCCGAAATGCTATGGGGATGACCCAGTCTCCTTCCTACTTTCTCAACATGCAGACATCTAAAAAAAAAAACAAGTTCCGAGATCGCATGTCATCCCTCTGTATTGTGTGCCTCGAGCAATAAACGCCTTGTTAAAACAACTTATCTATTTCTATTCCTCCGAAACCGCCTAAAGGTAGTTAGTGTTATTTCTGAATTAAAAACTAATGAATATTCTCCCAAAGCTTCACATTTCCCTACTCATTGAACTTTATAGGCCGATGTCTCCTCCATTTATTTATCTAGCTTACTGAAAATTATTTCTCTCTTGTCACTTGTAAATAATGCACAACATTTTGTTGAAAATTTTCAAAAACAAATAATTAGGAAATTTATTCCATGCAATGGCATTGAATAATGTTATTTTTAATAAAAATTCATCATATAGTTATAAGTAAATAAATTTGCTCTCTCCTAGATATTTGAAAAAAATGCATATTTTAATATGCAATCACTTTTGAAATAATACATAAATGGATTACAGTGCCCTTATCAATATTTTGTGTTGCAATCATAAGATTCTTAAATGCTAATAAAAATATCCTGTAGTTTTATTTTTATAGCATAATTTTAATTATGCCCATAACCTTTTGACATATGTTGTATTTTAACAGGCAACTGGTAATTAAGTTGGACAACGAAGAACCTTCAGGCAGTTCCAATTTACAGACGGTCTGAACATGGGTGATTTCAAGTCTATGGATGGACTTAGTCTTCATTGGTCAAGTTCTCAAGACCTAAGAACATTTTGGACAAGAGGACTCCATCACTGCTCATCCCAGGTCAGTAGGTCGGAATTTTCATCACTTATACACCTATGTGAATGAAGCCAGTTTATAAATTCAACAATTAAAATAGTATTACTTTAAACTCCAAATATTAATTCTCATATAGAAAATACTTACAATCTAACTTATTTAGAAAAATATTTAATACTCGAAGTTGATTGTAATGGTTTAAAACTTTACTTAAACATTACATTCTAATGGAGCAGATATGATGGCTTGGTCTAGTCTAAAAATACTATGTGGTTGGTCAATCTCCACCAATTTTACATTAAATTGCCATGTGAAACCGCACTGTCATTCACAGCAACTGAAAACACAAGGAGCTCCCAGAGGTGCATCATCAGGTGCAAAATAATTTCCAACCTGCACAGTGTCTAAATTACATACTGTAAAAGTTTAAACTCATATTTTCCATCTTCAAAATTAGCAATAAAAGAGGACAAGCAATTCAGACTGAAGTACAAAATAACAATTAGATTAGATTTCTCAAAATATACACCAAATGGAACTAGAGAATGATTTGTATGTAACTTCAGTATTGTTTATGATATTTTTTCTAACCATGCTTTTCAATTATTTGTGCTCCCTTCCACAGCTATTAATAGAGCTAATAAAGAGGATGCTGCTAACACAAATGCAAGTTATACATGTGAATACACCACCAAAAAAGGAACTTCATAAAAGGTGTAATTTTTTATATCTAAATATAAATACATTAACTGAATTGTCATAAAGAAGTTGACTGTTATGGTCGATACTTGTAAATGTCCCATAAAGTTTGATAGCTTTCTTGCAAAAGAATTCTGTATATATATATGAAGGGTCTATAATATGATAAACAGACTAGTAATATCAGGTAGAAATACGGTATGGAAATAAAAACAGAAAAATCCAAGGTCATTCAAATATCTGGCAAAGAAGAGAACTGAACATAAGTATTGAATGAAAGCCTTTAGAACAAGTTTCAGACTATAATTACCTTGGAAGCATCATAACAAGAGAAGCAAAATGTACGGATGAGATCAGAACTAGAATAGGAAAAGCAAAAGCAACTTTCAGAAGAAAGAAACACCTACTTACATGGAATATAAGGGAAGATATCTGCAAGAGGTTCATAAAATGCTATTTATAGAGTATAGCTTTGTAACGGGCAGAAACTTGTATGCTAAAGAAAAGTGACATCAAATACTTGTAAAGCTTTAAAATGTGGACTTGGAGGAGAATGCTGAAGATAAAATGGACAGTTAGGATGAAAAACGATGAAGTGCTAAGAAGAGTAGGGGAGAAGCAAATGATTATACAGACTATTAGAAAGAGGAAGGCAAACTGGGTTGACCATTACCTGAGGGAGAGAGTATGATTAAAGACGTGTTACAAGGAAAACTAGATGGAAAAAGTGAAAGAGGTAGGAAAATGTTTCAGCTGATAGACGATTTAAAAGTGAAAGAGTTATCAAGATATGAAGAGAACAGCGGAGATAGGAGTATATGGAGAAGCAGGTTTAACCATGAATAAACACGGACCTGTCTACGGACAGACTACCTATGATGATGATGAAGTCGTCCAGGGAAAAAACCTGTTAAGTCCATTTTTTCTATTTTGAACCCATATAAAAGTGCAACATAAGTAGAATAGTCTGTTTTAGTTATCCAGGCAAATAACGTGGTATGTCCAGAGATATAAGCAAACAATTTTTTCAAGTACAATGGAAGAACTTGATAAGTACACAATTTACAGGAGAGAATCATCACAAGTCCCTGGTCATTCTTTTAATTTGTAGATGGCAGTGGTCTAGCTATGCTAGCTTGTCTTTTGTTTAGTTGGTGTTTTGATGTTTCTGTGATGGTTTGTGCTTTGTTATTAGGCTAAATTGGTTTTGTTATTACTTATTAGTTAAATGGCAAAGAGTAATATTCTATTCTAAAACTGTATTAGAAGATACAGACGTGAGAGGCTTTACAACGTGACATCAAGTTTGTATATGCATGCTATTTCTTTCAGTGTTACAATATATGTATTCTGTCGTTGTCGTACGAAAATAAAGCTTCATTAAATTTAATAGAAAAGCTGTGTCGTGGATGGTAAGTAGTAATATTCATGCATGTTAGCAGAAGAAAATGACATTGAGCCAATTTTTAAGCAAAAAAGGATTAGAAAGAAATAAGACTTGCATCTTACGAGTGCTGTGAAGAACAGTTAAGCAGCAGGGAAAAGAATTTGAAATTGAATTTTTCAATTGTTTTAGACACAGCCTTGATTCAAATAAAAGAAAGATTTACATAACTTAGGAATTATTATGAAACTAGTGGTACCCGCAAAAACTTTTGCGAAGTCAGTCAGAAATCTGCATGTTTAAAAGTATTAATAGCCAATAACTCCTAAAATTAGAAACATTTTGAATGCCATGTTTGATTTTATAATTATTATGTGCAATTTTAATTGTCTCTCTCATATAAAAAAGATCCCATTCCAGTATTGAAATAGATTTTTTTTGGTCAATTGTTAAAAATGCCCACAGAACACATGCAGTTTACTGATGAATAATAATCTTTAATTATTAACATTGCAATCTATTAAGTTTGACATTACTACAACTATAATTTTGATGCTTCATAAACAGCACAAATTGAATAAAGATATTCATCTGTCTATTTGAAGGCTTAATAGATGCTGATTGAATCAGAGACAACAATGCAGGTCACCTTGGCAACATCCGGAAAGAGTACGAAAAAGCCATAAAATTTCGTAAAGAAATGCATGTTTCCGAGAAATTATTCCATGTAACATCAAAACATTGCAAGAATAAGATACTTTATAGTTTTAGCCATTAAATAAAGCAAAAAAGAAGAAATTCGGTCCATATTTACCTATTATAATGAATGAAAGAAATAAACCTTGCACCTTGAAAAATCAAAACTCCTGTGTACATATGGAAAAATATAATTGTCTCCCGGAGTCGAATCCGGGACACTCCCGTAAACGAAAATAGTTTTCCCAGGGTCTCCTAGTTGGCAGAAACAAAATGGCATTTACAGTATTTCTCAATGACAAACTTCAAGAGATAAAAGGGGGGATGGATGGATGAACAGAGGGACAGAGAGATGGACAGACAGTTGGACAGATGGATGGACAGACATTGAGTAACTATATATAAAGATATTTGCATTCTGTTTAATATTCATTCCTGAAGCACAAAAGAGCTCAGAGATAAATGCTTAAATTTAGAACTAGCTTTAACAAATTAAAATATAGGCATGAAAGATATAGATGGAGAGAGATTATATGAAGAACTAGATAGTCTGAGTACCACCATCCCTGAAGTTCTTAAGTCTTCAATGCCTGCTGAGATTTTGAAATTTTTATTTATGCAATAATATACAGACATTAATCCTAATGCTTCCATTGCTTATGGTATTTTGGTAACAATACCAGTCACAGTTTCAAGTGCAGAAAGAAGTTTTTCAAAATTAAAGCTAATAAAATCTCATTTGAGAAGTACAATGACAGAGGAAAGATAAGTCGCATTAGCAATTTTATCAATAGAAAAATACATTTTCGACCAATGTGATTTTTATTCACTGCTAAAAGATTTTGCTGCAGCAAAATCCAGAAAAATAAAATTTATGTAATGTAATATACCCATTTTTACAGTTATATCTGCTGACATTAAACTTTTGTTTTTCATTTGAAAAAATATGCATCTTTTTTTTACCAGTTCAGCTAAAAAAATTTTTTGCCTAACTGCTCTGTTTCTATGATGTTTTTGCCTAGGGCCTCGCGATCGTAAAGGACAGCCCTGAGTCTGTGTAGTTGTATCTTTGTTGCAGAATTAATCGAGTTAGTCAATCAAAAAAATGTCTGTATCATTGCTTTGTGTCGGAGGTAATATTTTGCCTGGCTTTTTCCCATTTGTATTGCCCTTCGAGTTCAATATAATAAGGCATTCAACAAGTAAAGGAAGTTTGTGAAACATATCGTGATAGTTACAGAAAATTAAGAATTTAACCCCCTCACAGTTTACCCCATGCGATTTTCGATCTTCTGTTCTACGATCGTATCTCATAAACAGATGTTACGTATGCTTAATGGTAAACTGTGCTACTATCTACTTTCTTTAAACTTACTGTTCAACTTCTCAATAAAATTGAAATGAGAAACAATCAAGATTGCCATTATTTATTATATATTGTAAGCACTTCATAATAATATTTACCTGTAGAATATATGAAATAAAATATTCTTCAATTATCACCGACATCTCATGCTTAGTTTATTATTGTATTAAAATCGAGAGCCATAAAGATTATAAAAAGTCCATGCCAAATTCCATTCCCATTAGTACTAAGATTTTTCATGATAATACAATGAGTGTTAACATAATGGTGAACGATTTTTCCTTCAAAAATAAAGAACTTTCTAGTATTAGAAAGGTATTCAATTTTTCTTCACATGATTACAAAATTCAGAATGAACGCCTCTGCTGAGCTTATATACATGCATGAAGTATTGTTCCTTTCTTTTTTTATACAGATAACCAGATACACACAACTTTCTTATCTATAGAGTTGTTCATACTCTTTCAAAGGATGCATTTATTATTGATGCATTTAACACGTTGAACGCAGCCGTAAAATTTAAATCTTTTACGGGTGACTGATTTCACTTTTCATTTTTCTATTGTAATGAGTCCCTAGAAAGATTTTTAATTGGTATTTTTCAAGTTGGTAATAATATAAATATATTTATTTATAATAATAAAAGTGGACATCCGCCGCCACTGGTAATGCAATTACCATGGTTGTGCACGGTCACTACCAGACTTACCTAGCTCAGCAGTCCCCTCGTTTTATGCTATTATTTTTTACTTTACAGCAACTTTTATTTTAATACTAAACAATTCTTTATTAGAATGATTATGCATTCTTAGCATGTAGTGAATGAATATAGGGGAGGTAGTTTCTGTCCGTCCGTCCGCAAGTTAAAACTCGGAAACCGCTGTACGTATTGATGAAATTTGGTATTGGAGAGTTTTGCTAAAATTTATCGACCGATTTCAATTTTAGTCAAAATGGGACAACAATGATGACCACTTTACATGAAGACCTACAATGTTCCTTTGTTTCAACTCGGGAACCCTTGGGCATATTTTGATGAAATTTGTTATTGGGGAGTTTTGCTAAAATTGGTCAACTGATTCCAACTTTGGTTAAAATCGGGCAACAATTACGGCCACTTTACATGAAGACTTACATGTAATTTACAATGCTCCTTTGTTTCAACTTGGGAACTGCTTGACATATTGTGATGAAATTTGGTATTGGGTAGTTTTGTTAAAATTAATTGACCGATTCCAATTTTGGTTAAAATCTGAAAATAATTACGACTACTTTATATGAAGACCTACATGTATTTTACATCATACCCCGCTTGCTTCTCATTAAATTCTCATCTGAGCAAAAAATATTGAGAATATTGTGAAATCTCAAAGAACACATTTGGAAACTCTTTGTGTACTGGGACATGGAGTACACCTTTCCAATCTTGTTTATATTCTTAATATACAAAATGTTTTTTTCTGATTTGTCAATCAAATCACGGAATAGGAAAAAATATAATGAACTTCATTATTATTTATTTATATTTCATTTTTTTGGCAAAAATATAATACATCGCTCCCCAATTATAATGTGGGTTTTGGTGCAGGAGCTACGACCCACGTTATAAGACAACCACGATATAACCGAGGACCCAATCTTATTTTTGACCTGCCTTTCATTCCAAGAAATGCCGAGAATGGAAGACCCACAGTATATCTGAATCTGCATTATACCCAACAATATTATAACTGGGGTGCGATGTATACAAATATGTAATACAAAAATAGAATAAAAATAGGTCAGACGCTAACAACGAAACAAAGGAAGTTTGAAATCATCTGTAAAACACACACTACATTAGAAACAAGATCAATCGATTAGTAATTTTAAAACATTCGATTGGTAAATCTAAAATATTATTTTTTAAGACGGTACATACTTTCAATCTAATAGTGTTAAAATAATAATCAAAATAAATGTTAATAAATCTTTAAGAAATAATAATAATAATTTAAAGACAACCACTTACACAAAACAGGAAAAAAGCACAAATTTCAAAAATTGCAGTAAAAAAAATATGTTTGAAAACAAAATGGCAACACTCGCAAGGAAGGTTGAATGCTATCTGATGGCTGGGAAGGAAGAAAGGGAAGGTTGGAGAGGGCTTACACACACTCATCTCCCATTCAAAAGGAAGGGAATGTGGACATCAATTGACGTCTGCCACCAATTGACATTCACCGCATTCAACGTGTTAAATAAAAATCGCGTGAAAAATTTGCCCAATTTTGTCCCATTTTTTAATTATAAATAATGGGAAATGTCCCGTTTTCATCTTGTTGGAATATGGTCATCCTACCAATAAGAACCTTTTTACTTTATTTATCTAGTAAAAAAAAACTTGTTGCACAACTCTCATGGACAGTGGGTTAATTTGAAAGTGATTTGTGAAAAATACTGAAGTGGAATGCATTTGGTTGCAGAAAAAGGTTTAAAAGATGGACTATTATGGATATTCAGGAATAGCGTGAATAGAAGGAAAGCATCCACTATGCATCATGATTTAGTGGAAGCAAGTCATCAATATTGATATTGACTTATGAGCTGCCACATGATGAATCTGCTATGAAAATAATTGTTTGAATGGAATTTCTGGATAATCAACCTCTTGTATTAATATAGCCATTGCTCCTTACACACCGAACACACATACACAAGGGAGGAGGGAAGTCCGGTACCGGCATTAGCCTACTCTTTATGAAGAGCACCAAGGGGACCAACAGCTTAACTTTCTTCTAAAGGATGGAGCGCTAACTTGCATGGTCTCCTCAAAGTACACAAGGAAGGGATGGGACGATCCCAGGTTGAAAAATCCTACCTCTGCCGGATTCAAATCTGGGGCCGCTGCATGGAAGGCCAATGCTGTAACCACTCTGTCAACCACCATCCTCCTCAAAAATAATGAAAGACTATGAATTCTGTAAGTAAACATTAACAGACAGGAATCATTATGTAAAAGAAGCATTAGTAAATTTCATATCAATACAATGTGAAAAAATAGGCAGTCCAAAGAGGATGGTTGAAGTAGACAACATCAAGTTTGGCAAATGCAAATTCAATAGAGGACACTATGTAAAGGTACAATGGTTATTTAGGGATGTGCAGAGAGAGAGAGAGAAAGCAGAAAAGTATTTGTAGGTCCAGTGCATTAAAGAAGTGTGGAAACAATACAATTGATAAAGGAGTGGATATGAACTGTAATAGATTGCTGGAAATATTATGGGAGATTGGAAAGCAAGGGATACATCCACCTATCAGTAAACTATAGCATCATCTTCAAGGCTGATGTAACAGGAGCTCAGACAAATACCATGTGAAGTACCTGCTGCTATTTCAAAACAACACCATATAATAGGCAGTACAAATTTGAGTATTACTGAATCAACTGTATTTAGAAAGATGGTGGAAGAAAATAAGGACAAGATGAATAAAATTTTAGAAATAGCAAGGGAAATAGACTCAGCCCAAAGCAAAAACTCATCAAAATTGAACCCTACTCTATCCAACACTAACTTTAACAAGTGTAAAACTTCCAATCTTGGCATAACTGCCCAAGACTGTAGAATTGCATCAAAGCAATGTAAAAACATAGTCAAGATGAATGCATGAAAGGCAGAAATAAAGTAAATAAGCAAATGAAAAACAAATGTCTTTAATTTGAATGTAAATCATAACTGAATATCATTGGAACAGAGAAGTGGAGAACCAATGAAGGTAAAAAAAGTTGGAACAAAGTTGGGACCGTAATAACAGACTAGCCTGAAATTGCTGCCATTTTTCATGAAATTCATATTACTAGTTTAGTAAAAATTGTCATAATTTATTTCAGAAAACTCCTATTTATAAACTGATTCCTGCATAAAGATTCATGTTTCTGGAAATGCCATGTTTTAGAAAATATGGTGAACTGCATCAAGTTCCAACAACCTATGATTGTGTGAATTAAAGGATCATAATAGATGAATGGAATGTAGTGGATCACAATAATGGAGGTCTCATGACATCTAAAAAATGGTGCAAAAAAGAGCAGACAACAGCATCTGTCACATCAAAGCCTAAAATTTAATATAAATAATAACAAACTCACTCCATCAACTTTGCTACATGCAAAAAGTGACTGTGCTCAGCATCAAAGCTGGCCTCAGCTACGGGCGAGATGGGTGGATTCCTGGGGTGCCAAAGTATTGGGGGTGCTATCCTGATCATTTATCTATGCATTACTTACAAGTGAATAAATATTGGATACCAATTTATATCAAGAAACAGGCTAGAATCTTGATAACATTCCTTTTTATTTTTCATTATCAATAATTTTTACAGACCGATGAATAAATTAACTTGTACTTTGTAAATACCTCAACATAGATTATTGGAGGAGGGCACTGGAGTGCTATCTTGCCTGGGAGGCCAAAATTCCTTGGGCTGTCCCTGTTCATCATCCTTCCTTGGTATAACATGGTAGAGCTGAATTCCACAGATGATCCCCAACAACAGTAGTGCAGCAGACTGCACATTCATAATTACTTAGCATACACCATCTACATCTATGATGTTCCTGAAGCAGAAACAATCAAATCAGACAGTCTTTCATCACACAATGTAATTCTCACTAATATGTTCAATCTTAAAGAGAACAATTGAGAGGAAAGAATTAACAGTTAATGCAGAAGCAATGCTATTAAAAAATATAAATTAGTCCCAAAACATCAAGTAATAGTTGACAATTCACTACCATTATTTTAAAAATAAATCGTGAACTTTTAGCTTGTTTTTTAAAATTAGATTCGTTTGGCATTCATAATTTTTCCAATTAACATGAAGAAATAAGTATGGAAAGCTGGAGAAAAATTATGCTTTGATAGATAATCAGATGAAGATTTGCTCTCCATGCAGATAGTCTAATACTGAAATACTGAGGCAGACTATTCCTTCTCTTTAAGAATCAAGTACAGGCATATCTCCCATAATGAAATAGATGTGTTCCTAGGATCCACTTCGGTTCTTGGAAAATTTGTTGCCCGAGGTAGACAGGACAGGACAGGATAGGTTTCAGTACTTTGTTACACATATCGTAGAAGATGTATACGACTTAAAATAATAGAAACATGTATGCACAACAAGTAAAAAGGCAAAAAAACATTTAATATCTCTTGCCAGGGACTTGACATGGAACTTAAATCATTATAATTACCAATGTCTTCGCCTTAACTTGGCAATGGTGGATTGCAGACCTTACTAGGGTTTAGTAGGGCTGGGTTGACGGACCTGGACCTTGGAGCTGTGGAGTAGACGATTTATTCTTAAGGAATGCATCAAAGGTAGATTGTCTTGATTTCTTCTTCCTTTCTTAAAACATCTCATGATAGCCTGTTTGCCTCGACTTGTCGTATCGCTTCTTTCTTTCTCAGCAAGTGAGATGGATTTTTGTTTCTTCTTAGGATCACTACCACTTAATGATTGTTTAGCTGACATTAGGGTTACTTTAAAATTAACTTAATTAAACCCTAAAATATGGATTAAAATTCCTAGTATAGCTTTTGAGGAACGTAAAAAACACTTTGTAAAAGGCACCTGAGAAAGTACGAAAACAATGCTCACTGCACATCTGATGACAGAACTAAAAGCAAATGATATTTTCCTTTGATATCAGGGACTTCTTTGAAGGAAGAAATACGTAATATAATCACAAGACCCTTGAAACTGTTTATGGAGACACCTGTGCATACATGTGGCAACGTAAAATGTGTTTCACCAAGTCCGTGCAGTAGATGTTCTAATGTGGCATTTTATCTTTTTTCACGAAAAACTCGGTCTCTCACTAATGAAAGCCTTGAAGTAACCTCCATACATTTGCCACCTGAAACAGCATTAAATATCACATTAAAATACAATTTTTCCTTGTTTTTCTTTTTTAGATTTTTTGTATTTTGCTAAAAAATGTGTTGTTTTATCATCTTGCATAAGAATCACAACTTTAAGCTGCAAGAAAATAATTTCAAGTTCATAATAACAAAATAATCTTTGTTTTTCATGCATCTAAGTATTTTAAATACATTTCAGGGCAGACTTCAGAGTAAAGTGCTGACTTCGTAAAAGAGGAGCTTCTTTGCCAGAGGTTTCGTTAATGGAGGTATGCCTGTATTTCTCTTCCTCTCTCATTCAGGCTAGCTAGCCATGCTGGTATCAACCTTCTCCATCAGCTATCCTCCTCAAAAACCCAACTGCATCTCACCTGATGGCCATTTCAAAACAATGCCTTGATTCCAAATCAAGAAGGAATTTTTCTACTGTTTTCCAGAAGTACTTATAGCTCAACATGTGCCTGCATGCATAAAATTTAACATCAAAACTTCCTATTACATATTCAGAAATAAGTTTGGTAAAACATGTTTAAGTAAAATGCAGTATGCTGCCAATAATTACTCTCCCTGATTGTTGAGTGGTTTTTGTAGGTACTGAATATCTAAAAGAAGTAGCTTCCTGATACTAATTCTTCAAAATTAAAAAAGAATATTATATATTTGGTTTAGGAAGCATTCCTACAGTTCACACAGCCCCTCCCAAAGTTGGGAGGCTGGTTACAGCCCTTAAAAGCTATACAAAATAGTAAAAAAATACTGCCAAAAGCGTAAAGCTGATTGAGCTAGGAACATTTTGGTTGAGAAAGACTGGACTCGTTTTCCATATTAGAGATCCCATTCCACAAATTGTTTGCAAATTTACGTCATCAATATTCATTAACAAGGTAGTATATACAATATGTACATATTTAAAATATATAGTTCATTTTAATATAATATACATTTTCCATGTAATCACCGAAACTCATAAATGCCTTAATACAAATTAACTCATGTGAAGGGATGCTAGATTGGATTCTTGCCAGGGGCACCAAAATACCCCGAGCCGGCACTGGGTATCTACATTATCGATAAAAAAGCTAGGCAAAACCATATGCACATTTCCATTACAAGGCCGGCATCATCAGTGGTATTCTCTGAAAACAGATTGTAAATGTGAATGAAAACTGTCTTTTGGATGGAAAATGCGTCCGACAAATCATTCTACTACTAGGTACTATTTCATACTAGAATACTGTGAACATAATGAGGTTTCATTACGATATAAATAAATAGTTTTTGGGAATTTCATCCATTGTAACCTCATTTGTTAAAAAAGAACAAATATGATTATAAAATTTTAATAATTATTTTTAAAAAATATCAATCACCCAAAACTAAATAGAATGTTTTGAGAAATCAAGTAATATAGTGGTACCCAAAAAAACTTTAGCGAAGACAGAACTCTGCATGTTTAAAAGTAATAATAGCCCATTTCTCCTTATAAAATTGAACAACTGACATTTAAAATTTCATGTTTGTTTTTGTAATTCATTCATGCAATTTTAATTGCTTCTCCCTTACGAAAAAGATAACATTCCAGTATTGAAATAAAGAAAATTTTTTCTTTTGGTCAATCATTAAAAATGCCCTCAGTCTACATGCAGTTTACTGAATAATAACAAGATTGGAAAGGTCAGAGTGCACATAGTTTCCAAATGCGTTCTTTAAGATTTCACAATGTTCTCAATATTTTTCGCTCAGATGAGTATTTAACGAGAAGTTGTCGAGGTACATTGTACAATACATGTACGTCTTCATGTAAAGCAGTCGTAATAACTGTCCTATTTTGAACAAAATTGGAATCGGACAACCTATTTTAGCAAAACGCCCCAATACCAAATTTCATCAAAATACGTCTAGCGGTTCCCGAGTTGAAACAGATGAACATTGTAAACTACATGTAGTTATTCATGTAAATTGGTCGTTGATGTAGTCCGATTTTAACCAAAATTTGAATCGTTCTGCCAATTTTTTTAAAAACTCCTCAATACCAAATTTCATCAAAATACGTCTAGCGGTTTCCGAGTTGAAACAAAGAAACATTGTAAACTACATTTAGGTCTTCATGTAGTGGGCGTAATTTTTGCACGATTTTAACGACAAAAATAAAGGGTAGTTTATTCTCGGCGATTTTTAGAAAAATTTGATTTACTCAAAAATGGCTGCATAGAATTTGATTAAAATCCATCCAGTTGTAGAGCCTGATGTTACAAATAATACTGTGTAAGCCATATTTCTCAAAAAATCACCATATGGCGTCCAGTGACATTACAATTTACGCTAAGCTACCTTACCTAAGCCCTATCACGTCACGCCGCCGCGCGATCCACTCAAAACCTTACTACAGCCTTACGGTAAAACTAAATCGAATGATATCTCATATCTCTGGATAATATCATTCATAAAGGACATTCTGAAAAGATGAACGATATGGCGCAACAATTAAGGATACTTTATTCTAGGATATTTCGAAAGAAATTCGATTTACTCAAAAATGGCTATAAGGATTTTTTCTAAAATCCATGCAATCGTACAGCCTGATGTCACAAATAGTACTAAGCCATATATCCCGAAATATTACTAAATATCGATCTGTGGCATTATAATATACGCTAAACTACGGTTATCTTTGAATTATAAGCGTTTTTCTACAAGCGTACACAGTGGAGCAAACGTATATACGTATGTGAGAAAGTTTGCGCAATGTATATTGCGCCGTTTATTTTTAAATTGCACATGGATGCCGGTTAAAAAATACCTCTCCCTGGATACAAAACAATTATACTGCTTATAATCGGTTGATGGCAGCCAAGAATACAAAACCCCGCTTTCCTTTTATACAACCTAACCGCACAGCTTTCCCGTCCACCCTCCCCACCAAACACCATCTTCGCTCTTTTTCAGAACAAAGTGCTTCGCCACTGACTACAGCTGAATTCGACGCACGAAAATATATTTCGCTGGGAGGGTTTACCTTCCTCCAGTGGTGCAGTCAGGAATTTACTTTGGGGTGGTAAATTGTAAATGACGTTTTCATACCCTCTTATTTTTCATTGATAATTAGCAATGATAGCTATATTGCTATAAAATTAAAAAAAACGTGTCACTTAATAAATATATTTGTTTTCAAGTGTAACTTGAAATTACTGCAAAAGCAGTCGCAGCTCAAATCATTTACGACATTGGAATGGGGTGTGCAAATGCCTGGCTGCCCCCTCCTTGGTTGCGCCACTGCCTCCCTCCTTACCCCAGAAGAACCAAACATCCCACGGTTTACTTGCATATAATAATTTCAAATAACGATGAAAAGTCATCATTACTGTGTTAAAAATTAATTCCATTCTTCGGTGAAATACTCTATGTAAGAGTAATAACAAAATTAAAGCCAGAGACAAATCGATTTTCCACCGAAACGCGAAACGATATTTACGTACACAACGATTTATGGTAACTAGATTAACTGCATCTTGCATGACGTTTAAGCAATGGAGTGGACTGAGTGAACGTCAAGCATAACGATATAAAACTAATAACGATGATGTAAATAGGCATTTGACTTTCCATGTTTGAAAATTAAAATAAAATCGGGGTCGATATAAGCAAGAATTCATTTTACCGATTACTTCAAAACGATTTTACGAAGACATTTTCAAGGTGTATGTGGTGATAATAATAGCATTGAAATCAAAGAAATGACATCGAGATATTAGGATAATGCATATTTACCAGTATTTACCTACGTAGAAATATTAATAGAAATACTGTCGAGAAAAGGTCCCAAAGATCTAAATGCCAGTGCAAACAGCCCGGCTCATCGTTATTTCGGGAAAAGAATTCCAACTCTCACCAAAGTTGGTATTAGTCGAACTCAATCATAAGAAATTATAAAACCCGTCACAATCTCTTAAAGATTTTTTTAAATGTACTTATCATTAACTGTTCATTGAACGGCCAAAATTGGTCGCCAGATCCAGCTCACTGAAAAAACACCACATCTTGAGGCGACATTAAACTCCAACAGGCATCCACAGTATTAAATACAAATACCGCCCAGTTACGTTGGCGACCCTAAACTATTTTTACGGAACCAATTTGGATCGAGTAGAAATCTGTCACTTTCAAATTCACACGAGGCAGGGAGATGTTATTAACGAATATGAAAATAAATACTTTTGAACTTACCTTAACATCGTGGTTTGCTTCTTCGCAACGCGGGAGTCCTTTTCATTTATCGTCGTTCTGAAAATCAGAACGTGGAACACGTTAATTTCTTATCATTGAAACTTTTATCAAGTTCCTCGGAAAAATCATAGAAAGAACTCACCTCACTTCCTCGCGAGCAATTACGAACACGAAGCAATTAATGGGTATGTTACACGAATACACAACATAAAATACGGGAATAACTAGTTTTCAAGCTAAACTAGTATTGAATGCATTCCGCCGGAGCGAGCACCATACGTATGTCGTGAACCACACGGCTGCCGATGACTAGATGAACAATCTGCTCAACGATTCGCTGGCCGTTATTATCGTTTTTCTTTTGTTCCACTTTGAAATTAACCGCTAACTTCTTTTTAAATATAATACGACATAATTAATATAAAAATTCTACTATAGAGAACGTTGGATAAATATACTCGTAATAAGCAAAAGGAACTTATTAAAATAGAATTTTCTACTTGGCATCATTATTATGCCAAGTTGCTATATGATGTATTCGACATGTCTTTATAGGACGTAATATGGAACTAATTAACTTTAAACATCTGGCTAAGGGCAAATTTGTTCTTCTTAATCTACCGATTACCTTATCTTTGCTAACTTCGTGTTGAAATTCATTCAACTCGACTAAGATACGATTACTTAGATGCACGTCATATTCATAGTAAATTTGTTTTGAACTTATTTTACAGCAATACTGCGCTTTAAAAGGTTTAACTGACGGTAACCTAACGGTTTAACGTATTTATTTACAGTATCCCGGTGTAATACTTAACCCAGCATTAAAATTTCGTTCTTGTGTCCCTAAAAAATCTAGGGTGCGCGCGCTATACACAGGATAGGTATACGAAAAAGTCAGGATCTTTTGGCCAAAAGAAGTGGGCGCGTTATCCACCAGAGCGCTCTATACACGAATATACATGGTAAATGAAATGTTACCTGAAACCGCCGCGCCGCCTCACTAAAGAAAACTTTCTTGCAGAAAAATTGAAGGGGACCCCAAAAGCGGATTTACATAAGGGCCCCCAAAGTTATCATGCCGATCCTGATCATAATAAGCATCGATCGAGTGGGGATTTCCTTTCAAACATCACATCCTGACCCTAAATGGGGATCCATCGACAATTTCACTCAAATCCGTAACCCTATAAAAAATGTAACTTCTAATACATTTATGGTTAGGCTGCCTTTGTTTTTTTGAACACCTGGTAGGCGCGGTCCTGCTTTGCACTATAACGAATCCGCGTAAAATGCGGTCGCGCAAAGCGAGGTATGCCTATAATTTGTTAAAATAAAAAGTTCAGGTGTTAGAGGGTTAATAAAATTTTCTAGAAAAGTAATTTTTGGCTGGAATACATATTTATAGTTTGACTTCTGGGTATTTTTAGCCTACTTTCCAAAAAATGGAAATTAGTCTCATGAGATCGCCTCGGTGTCCATGTGTGTGTTCCCCTGACAACTTCTTCATGAATGAACTGATTTATACTAAATTTGGTACATAGAATATGCACATATATTAATGACCAAAATGACATTGGACAGGATCGACTCAGCAGGGGTGCCACAATTGCAAAGTTAAACTTTTCGGTAATTATGAACTTGAAAGGAATTGGTCCTACCGATTTCAACGAAAATTTGTATGAAGTAGGCGAGCAACATAAAATAACAAAATCAAGATTTTTAGTATAGATATAGAAAGTAGGACTGCCAAAATATAAGGAATAAAAAAATTCTTTTTACACATATTTGTGTTGAACTGTCCATATCAATTTTAACCAAATTAAAAACTTATAATACACACATATATACAAAACCATATTAGCATATTTAAACCGAATCAAACAAACAGCAGTGCCACAATTACAAATTAAACTCTTTCAGTATTAAGGTTTTGGAAGGAATTGGGTGAATGGATTTCAATTACATTTTGTATATAAGATTTGTACAACATACCATAATGAAATTTAGATGTTTAAAGGGGAGCTAAAGAGCTGAGCTACCACAGTAAAATGTTAAATAATATTTCTTTTACACGTATTTCTAGAGAACTGACCTAATGGATTTTTAACTATTACAGTATATTTAATCTTCATATAAATAAATAACCAAAATATCATATTTCAACCGGGTCGACTAAACCCACGTTTCATATACATTAAGGGGGTTGTGAGAGGATTTTATGGGGGTTGTAAGCACTCTTCGCTAAGGCAAGTGATTTTATTCTGGTTTTAAGAGCCCTGCATATTTTGACTTATGAACATGTTTTGTTAAAAAATAAAGAAAATTCTGTAACTTATCAACATACAAAAACCTTTTAACAAATGAATTATAATTGTAATAAAAACAAACAAGAATTAACATCTCAGTAGTAATAAATACTTCAAAAATTAAACTATAGACTACATTTTGTCTGAATGATTTTAATACACATACGTTATTGTAAATAAAATATTTTATAATGCATGCCTAAGAGCATAAAATAAAAAACTCTCTTATTATTAATCTCCTTATCATTGACATCCCCCCTGTATGGAGAAAACGAGTTTTTTTTTGCTTTTCGAATATATTTGAGGGGTCGCGGGGACCAAACATCCAGATGGAGGGGTTGCCTGACGAACCTGCCTGAGAACCACTGGACTAAACAGGGCTACCACAATATCAAGGTTAGAATTTTTCTGTAACTATGAATTTGGAAGGTATTAGCTGAAAGGATTTCAAAGAAATTTCGTTTGTAGGGCGAGTATAGAATGGGAAAACAAAATGAATATGTTTAGAATGGATCAAAAAAGCAGGGCTACTGCATTAAAAGGAAAAATAATTTTCTGATTTCAAAACAAATACATTAGTATATGATTATACTACGGCGGATTTGGCAAAAAGCACTTCTCTACCACAGGAAACCTGTGTTCACCCCTACATGTTATATATTAAAATTGTATTGAAAGGAAAGTAGGCAGATTATTTCTTTCCAGAACTACTTGTTTAATGATGCTGTTTCATGGTAAAATTATCAACTAATATAAAATTAATAAACTGCTATTAATGTAAACAATTGAAGTGCTTGTTTTTAGAAAATCATACTTTGGATACTACTTAAATGTTGGTGCTAAAATTCAATTTCCCCTTATATTTAAAAAAATTACACACTAATATGAAAAGGAAATTAATTAAGCCTTTATATCTGTTTAAGAAAAAGACTAGTTGTAATAAACTTTAAATAATGTAGCCTCAAACTAAATTCTTGTAAATAGTACCATTGTCAAAATATAGCACTTAGAAAAATATTCATCACTAGCAGTGGTGTCTTGTGACCTGAGATGTAGGGGAAGTGTTACAACATGAAAATCCATAAAAAAAACACCCTACTTCTTGTAGAGCAGATCAATTCTCATATCTTTTAATCCAGCATAACAGTCGATGATGCCATTGAAGAAAGGATGTTTATCCACAAGTTCGCATAGAAGTTCTCTTTATACAGTGGAATAAATATACTTATGTTTTTATCTTTCCATTTCAGAAAGAGGCAATGGCAGTGAAAGAGGAACGTTCAGAAGATTTTGAGGAAAAACCTGAGGTAATGCATATATCATAGTGTCATTGATTTATTAAAGGGTTGTTTAATTTCCCTTCAAATATGACAGGTATGCATGTATAGTACAGGAGATACTGAACAGGGTGTTTACAAAGTACCTATCAATTTTAGTGAAATAATGGTATTAAATTTTTTTTTGCAAATGTTGATTAATGATGAACGTGCGATGGTATTAACATTTTGTATCCAAGGGAAGTGGTGTAAAGAAATTAGAGAAAAATTCGAAAGATTTCACAGGTCAATTGGTGAGTTGGTTACCAGGTTACCAAATTCAAAAGAACAGGATCTGTTCATGACAAGGCAAGATCTGGGTGCCCGGGTACAGCTCAACAAAACATAAAATTGGTAAGAGACGTCTTGAAGAGAATCCAAGAATGTCAGTTCGCACAGCATCACATAGACTGAACTTACCCGAATCAACTTTTTACAAGATTTTGAAATCGACATTGAAGGAAAAGTGTGGCCACATTCAATTGCTACATGATTTATACAATAATCTTTGTTGCGAAATAGGGTTCCTTAAGCAATTTCTTATTCTTTTTAAACAGGTGAAACTTCTTTCTACTGACACACTGGTTGACGGTTCAGTAAGAACTAAAGAAAACAATTTATACGCATCTTGAAATACATCCTTAGGCACATTACTGTCATGTAAAAGCTGAACTGCCTTCTGAGCCTGTTGAGCCACTGCTAACCACTAGTGAATTCATAAATACAGTATTCATTCCATCATCATCATTATAGGTAGTCTGTCTGTAGATAGGTCCATAATTATTCATGGTTCTCCATATATGTACTCCTATTTTCAGCTGTCCTCTTCATATCTTGATAACCCTTTCAAATCATCTATCAGCTGAAACCTTTTCCTACCTCTTTCCCTTTTTACTTTCTCCATATAGGTATGTAGTATAGGGGAAAGTATTGTATTCATAAAAAAAATCGAATTCGAGATTTCAATGGAAATACATGTTTTGACCATTTTCTCGATGATGTGTATGTGATAGCTTTTTTGTGGGTGCTCTAACTCAAAAACTATTAATCAGGTCAATGCGAAATTTTATATTTAACATTTTTTTATAGAAGTCAGAAGAACTCACTAGTTTTTGGTAAAAATCAGCCAACCAGAAGTGGGTGTTTACTCTTGTCACTTATTCGTTATTTTGAAATATTTGATAAATGTAAAAATGTACTGGAATAAAAGTTGTAGGAAATTTAATTTTCTACAAACATTGTTTGAAACATTTTTCCATATAATGCATTATATAAGAGATATCTTATATTTTTAGCTGCCACCACCACGCCAACTACTGACGACTATTGCTAACAATTGTCGCTTAGTTAAGTCTTAGTAATGCTCCTTTTTCTTTGCTTAATTGTTGGAGTTTTGCGGCTATATCCAATATCAGAAGGCAATTTTTTGAGTTTATTTGTTCTTTGTAAAGTCTCAAATTCTCTTGCAGTTTCTTGAAATATTTATTATTAGGTATTATATTATATTATAGATATGAAGAAAGTCATGTGGTGGCCAAATCATATTTTTCCGTCTAGTTTTCCTTCTAACATGTCTTTAATCATACTCTCCCCTCAGGTAATGTCCAACCCAGTTTGCCATTCTTTTTCTAATAGTCTGTATAATCATTCGCTTTTCCCCTACTCTTCGTAGCACTTCATCGTTTTTCATCCTATCTGTCCATTTTATCTTCAGCATTCTCCTCCAAGTCCACATTTCAAAGCTTTCCAAGTATTTGATGTCATTTTTCCTTAGCGTTCATGTTTCTGCTCGGTACAAAACTATACTCCATACATAGCATTTCATGAACTTCTTGCGGATATCTTCCCTTATATTCCCTGTAAGTAGGTGTTTCTTTCTTCTGAAAGTTGCTTTTGCTTTTCCTATTCTAGTTCTGATCTCATCCGTACATTTTGCTTCTCTTGTTATGATGCTTCCAAGGTAATTATAGTCTGAAACTTGTTCTAAAGGCTTTCATTCAATACTTATGTTCAGTTCTCTTCTTTGGCAGATATTTGAATGACCTTGGATTTTTCCATACCATATTTTCTACCTGTTATTACTAGTCTATTTATCATTTTCTGGAGTTCCTCTTCCTTTCTTGCTAGAAGTACTTGATCATCTGCGTATTTTACTGTTCTTATAATCCTTCCTTCAAATTTGATATCTCCTGTTTTTTCTAACGTTTCTTGCATTAGACTTCCTCCATATATATTGAATAGGGTCAGCGATAGGCAACAGCCATCTTACTCCTCTACCAATATTTACTCTGCAGGTGTCCACATTCTCCAACCTTACCTTTACAACTTGATTCACATATAGATTCCTGATCAGTTTCCTGTCTTTCCAGTCTACACCTATATCCTTTAATATCTTCATCAACATTACCCAACTTACTCTATCAAAGGCCTGCCAGTCTACAAAACATATGCAGATATCTTGACTGTACTCTATTGCCCTTTCTGATATGATTCTAACTACCCCTATATAGTGGTGGATTATGACCCTCTGGGGCCCCTAGGCACTAAGACTTTGGGGGCCTTTCGTTGTAGTTTGCAGAGATTATTGTATTCATTACTGTATTTGAAACTCTTAGAATAAGAAAACGTTATTTTTACGTATTTAGTAATTTTATTTTTTATTTATTTGATTTCAATAATGCTGACTTCATAACAGTCAACCTACGGGGACCCCCTAACCTTGGGGGCTTATTCATTTTTTTAATTTATTTTTTCTTTCAATAACAGTGACTATATTGACTCACCTACGGAACCTAAGGGGGACCCTTACCTTGGAGGCCCCTAGGCACATGCCTAGTATGCCTATTGGATAATCCGGCACTGCCCCTATAGTATCTCTAGTTCTTCGTCCTTTTCTGAAACCGAATTGTTCTTCCCCTAGCATTTCTTCTGCCATTTTCTCCACCGTTTTATTAAGAACCCTCGTGATGATCTTCAAAGTTTGTGACAGAAGACTTATCGTTCTGTAGTCTTTACACTGCATTGCCTTTGGCTTCTTCTTTAGAGGGATTATTGTTACTTCTAGGAAATCCTGAGGCGTCTCTCATTCCATATAAGACTAAATATCACAACACAACATATTAACTGAAATGTTACTTACATTTTTTGTTTGTAGGCAAAAATCAGGATACATGTGTATTTTGAGAATTTCAAACAATTTTGAATGATCTATCACAGGGATGGTCAAACTGTGACTCTTTTAAATTTCCATTCTGAGACGTGTCAACATTTCTCACTACAGAACACGACATAGTGTGACTTGAGACGTGTATAGGATGCCTAAAAGGCATGTATTGTATCTGAATTTCTTCGGATACAGGTTATGTTTTACTGTTTGTAAATTTATGAGGACAGACTGTCATGTGGCTCTCAAACTTCTGAAGATTATCTTATGTGACTCTGGGGGTAAGTATGATGGGCCACCCCTGATCTATCACAACAACTACCAAAGCATATCTAAGTGAATGTCTACCTGTTTACATAAGGCAAAAATATACTGCATGAGAAATATGTATTACATCTGGACCTGTTAAACAGTAACAATTCCATGTTTATTATTATTTAGCTTATTGAGAGTTGAGGATTATGGAACCTGTGCTAAGTAAATGAAATGTTAATACATGCATTAGTGTCAATAATTCATATAATATGACATCATATATTAAGCTATTTCAAATAATGAAAGGTGTATTTTTATTTCTGATAAACCACAGTATATATCAGAAATAAAATTATGAGATAAATCAAGCTAGAATTTTGTATAATTCTATGCATAAAAACCTGTTAGTAAAATTAGATCTTACCCTAAAGATGATATTGTGAAAAGACTTTACTACAATGGGTTTAGTGTACAGCTAATGACAAAAGAATGTTATGCCAATAAATGGTTGTTCAATTTTATGGACACAATAAATTAACTTCCTTTTTCTGCTAATAGATTTTCATTGTTACTATGAATAAAACAGATTGTTACAAGCTGAAACATAATGATGGAGGCTGTTCAAAGTTAAAAAAATCTGATGTGGCCACCACATGACTTTCTCCATACCTGAAATATTTCTTAAAATTCCAAATAGGTTAAATGATAATAAATATTTTAAGGAACTGCGAGAAAAATTTAAAGATATTACAAAGAACAGAAATAAACTCAAACTGTAACCTTCTGATATTGGATATAGCCCAAAAGCTCCAACAATTAAGAAAATAAAAGGGTCGTTAAGTGTTTACAATAGTCAGCGGTAGGTGGAGGTGGCAACTAAAAGATTTAGTTTTAAAAATATCTCTTCAACAATGCATTATATGGGAAAATGTTTCGAACGAAGGTTATAGAAAATTACATTTTCTACAACTTTTAATCCAGTACTTTTTTTACATTTAGCAAATATTAAAACAAAAACGGAAAAATGATGAGTAAACACCCACTTCCGGTTGACCGATTTTTCCAAAAACTAATCAGTTCTTTTCTCTATAACAAAAATGTCAAATATAAATTTTTGCATTAATCTGATTAATACTTTTTGAGTTAGAGCACCCACAAAATTCCAGTCACAGACATACACACACAGACATCATCTAGAAAATAGTTAAAACATGTTCAGGGGACCTTAAAACATGTACAGTAATACCCCACTATATGTCGGAGATGCATTTCTGAAAACTGTGACTTATAACGAAACAACATATGGCGAAACATATTTTTCCATATGGACAATAATAAAAGTAGGGATTACGTTCCTGGCGGATATTTCACAGTTATGAAATTATAATATTAGTATTTTTATAAAAAATGCTGGAAAGGTGCATTTCCTCAAAATGAAGATAAATAATAACTATTGTAAATCATAATAATGAATGAAATTTCTGTATCTAACATTAGTGAGTGAAGTTGAAACTACTGCGTAACATTGCTCACACATATTTGGTCATTCGGTAGGGAGTGGACCCAGACTGGATCGCAAACTCCAATTAAACATCATTAAATTAATTTATATAAATAATAATAAACGAAATTAAAAGACGAATAGAGGGGTTTATTGTTATAGTAATAATTTATGTACCGCAATTGGAATTTCTGAAATTTTGCTTTTAGCACTTCACAAATGACGTATATGCAAAGTAACAACTTATAATGAAACATGTTCATTGATTGATGACGTTTATGTGAAACAACATATAGTGGAGTATTACTGAATTTCCGTTGAAATCTTGAATTCTATTTTTTTTATTAAAACTTCGTATATGGAGAAAGTAAAAAACGGATAAGTGACAAGAGTAATCACTCACTTCCAGCTGACCGATGTTTACCAAAAACTAATCAGTTCTTTTGCTTTTAAGAAAAATGTCAAATACAAATTTTCATGTTGATCTGATTAATAGTTTTTGAGTTAGAGCACCCACAAAATCCTGGTCACAGACACACCGACACACACCCACCCACAGACATCATCGAAAAAATAGGTAATTAAAACATGTTCAGGGGACCTTAAAATGTATTTTCATTGAAATATCGAATTCGATTTTTTTCATGAAAACAATACTTTCTTTATATTTCGTAAATGGAAAAAGTAAAATTTTGATGTGGCCACCACATGACTTTCTCCATACCTGTAATATTTCTAAAAATTCCATATAGGTTAAATGATAATAAATATTCTAAGAAACTGAGAAAATGTTAGACCTTACAAAGAACAGAAATAAACAAAGCTCCAACAGTTAAAAAAATAAAAAGGAGCGTCAAATGTTTACAATTGTCGCTGGTAGGTGGTGTGGTTTTGACAGCTAAAAAATTTACTTTTTAAAATATATCTTCAACAATGCATTATGTTGGAAAATGTTTCCAACAACGGTTGTAGAAACATAAATTTCCTACAAATTTTATCCCAGTACTGTTTCATATTCATCAAATATTAAATAAATGAAATATCTCCTTAACAATGCATTCTATGAAAAAATATTATAAACAAAAGTTATAGAGAATAATATTATCTATGAAGTTTATAATAAACAAAATTTACATTTATGAAGATTTAAAAGTGTTATTTGCCAAAAACCAACACATGACTAGAGTAAACATCCATTTCCGGTTGAGCAATTGTTGTCAAAACCTAATCAGCTCTTCATTATATAGTATAAATATAAAATTTGGTATTGATATGAGTGCAAGTTTTTGAGTTCGAGCACCCACAAAATACTATCACATACAGACCGACAGACAGACACACACCGATATCATCGAGAAAATAGTCAAAATGTGTTCAGGGTACCTTAAAACAAGTATTTTCATTGAAATCTCGAATTAAATTTTTTTCATGTAAGCAATACTTTCTGTATACTTCATATATGGAGAAAGTAAAAATAAGTTAACTTCTTTCTTGGAATCAATTGAAATTTTTAAGTAGAAGAGAACAGAAAGAGAGGCTATAATCTGAATTTTTTAATATGAAAAGGTTGAAGAATGTCAAACTCTTCCTAAAATTCACAAATTATAGGGAAAACGGAAAACAAAAATTTCTGAGTTCAAATATTTAAAATAAAAAATTAACTTAACTTACAAGCAAATTACACATACATCACTCAACCAAAATAAAACAAACAAAATTGTATAAGTAGCACCATTTGTTATTGAAAATTGTACATAATATATTATTTGAATCTTAAGGTACAGTATGTGCAATTATAATTTGAAGTTGATCAGTGCAAATTCAGATACATGTGAAACATATAAACAATATGATAGTCAAATAATTACAACATTCCTTGCAAAGGAATATGCCCATCATAGCGGGGAATGGTGAATTTTGGGGGTCCAGGGCTGTTGTTATTTGGGGATCCTTGACATAACCAAACTAAATTAAAAGACAACAATTTTGAGAAATAGCAGCTACTTGATTCAATACGTATTATTTATTTCTGTGTTTCACTTAATATTTCATTTTTGTGATGCTTAATGTTTTTGTACAATGGGACCCCCTTCGACTCTGGGGCTCAAGACTTCAGCCTTGTTAGCCCATTCATAGATCCATGCCTGATGTCGACCTATTAAAATATTACATTTCATGACACATGATAAAGTTTTTTAAATGAATGTGAATGTTAGTAAACAAAAATAGTGCTGAAATTTTCAGAGAAAGATGAGTATTACAGACAATTAAAGGATAAATGCGTCATGGTTGATAAATTTAAAAATATGAACAAACAAAATTAACCTCGATGGTATTTCACCACTGATTTAAAAATGAAGTTAAAAATTATTATAAAAATACACTCAAAAAGCACTACATAATATTTCCAGCAACCATTTATAATAAATAAAACTTGGGTGCATGAACGAAATTTTAAAAAACCCACAAGAATAACATTTGCATTAACCTCACAGAATTTCATAAACAAACATGCCATTAAATTAGGCATGTGGTCATTCAGAACGATATTCACATTTTTAAAGCCAAAGATATAATACTAGGGTGATTGGACATTTTATCAATCCTTTAAGTCATTTAATTTCTTATAAGCCTCATACTCCAGTCTTCCAATTTGAACCGAATCCACACGCAGTGTCGGAATCTGAGTCCCCCCCATTACCAATCACATTGCGTAGTACTACACGATCTGGTTCCTCTGCACCTAACGTGGGTGGCTGTCCAACTTCCTCTACAGTGGTAATGGGGGTGGATCCCCTTCGGAGAGTGGGTGAGGCCGGTGTGCTCGCACTTGCACCATCGGGAAGAGCAGAGTGACTTACAGTGGCACGAGAGGGAATATTGGTTGGGTGTACCAACTCTTGCTGTGAACGATGATGCTGAAGCTGTTGAATCATTCTGGATCTCCTTTTCTTGGTGGGATACTTAGGGGGAGGCATTGACCGTCTATCAACCTGCAATATTGAAAGCATCAACACTAATATGGAATAATGATGATTTTTCTTTGGCATAACTAGCAATTATACAAACTATGAGTTCAAAGAAATTAAATACAATAGACAGCCTTAAAGAGCTAAAGTTAATTATTTCAAGTACAGCAGAAATAGATTAGAAAATAAGAAATGTAGTGGGCCAAAACAAACATTATGTGTTATCCTAATTTCGTGTTATAAATTTTGATACTAAAATTTCCATTGTTAAGATATATAAGTGTAAACATATTAGTTTAAGATAATATATGATGTACGTGACTTGTAAACATAAACCTTGAAATTTTTTTAAAACAATTGCGAATTTTTAGCGGCCGCATTGTTGCATTTTTTCAAGATTTTCGTTTTTTCTAGTTGGTTTTGCACAAAATCCTACCATAGAAAAAAATTTCGAATCTCCAGCTCTTCTGGAAGTGCCTAAACATTAGTATCCTCCTATATGTTATATCCTCCTCTGTAAGGAACGTCTATATATAATGATATATATATGTATCATCTATTTATATAGACGCTTCTTACTTATGATATAATCATTATAATATAGACGTTCCTTACAGAGGAGGATATATATAGGAGGATACTAATGTTTAGGCACCTCCAGATGAGCTGGAGTCTTGAAAGTTGCCACGATCATAGGATTTTGCTCAACCAAACAGAAAAATCGAAAATTTCAAAATTGTAATTTAGGGGTTGTTTTTACCCCATCTGTATATTAAAGTTAAATAATTTTTATCTCGAAAACTATTTGTCATAGGTATGAGCTTTTGCAATTATTTTGCAGCAAATTCTATTCTCTGCATGGATAAACTTTTTAATCTATACCTTAGAGATCATATAAGGGCAAGGGAATAGAATTTCCAATTGCTATACGTATTTTAAATGGTTATTACATATTAACAATGTTATCTCGAAAACTATTAATTGTAGGTACAAAGTATTTTGGACTTTATTGTAGCAAATGTTGTCCTCTACCCGAATACAATTTTCACTCTATACCTTACAGATCATATAAGGGCAATTTAGCAATTTTAACATGCCAAGGTCGTTAAATGTGGTGGTGGAGAGACCTCCACCAATTGCACAGTTGCGAGTTCCTCTCCCCCTCTACCCACCCCTACATCCCACTCCAAACACTTCCACCACATCTCCATGACAGTTTTTCGTGTTCCATATTTCGGCGTGAAATTTGAGTTTGCTTGCGTTATTCTACAAGTGTGTTATAAAGGTGATTACAAAAAGTGTTATTTGTCATTGCGTTGCTATTTGTTGTTGTGTTATTAATTGTCCTTGGTTCAGAGGTGCAAACTTTTGTATAAAATATACAGTGGATGCCGCTTATTGTAACCACAGATAATGTTATCATTCATGTAATGTTATCCCTTTTATGAAGTCCCGATCAGACATATACTAATACATAGAAAAAATGATGTTTATTGTAATCAATGCTTTGGTTTTTGTTATCGCTTTTTTGCCTTATCGCGGCCTTGACGCATGTGCAGTGGAAGTGATTACGTAACATCTCGGTTTGTTCTTGAGCTCTGACATTCCATCATTCCTCAGTGAAAGGCAGTACCTGTACTCCTACCAATTTCACTGTTTCACAGTAGAAAATTAACTCTTTTTTATTAAGTACTGTAACAGCAGAAGTGCAAAAGAAACGTAATGATCTAACCCTTGAAGAAAAACTTGCCATTTTAGAATGCTATGATAAATTACCGAAAATGAGTCAACGTAATGCAGCAGTGCAGTTGAAAATATTGCAACCTCTTTTGTGTGCAATATTAAAAAATCGAGACGTTACTGAGAGGGCAGCAAAACAAAATGAAAACTTGAACTGTAAGAGAAATCGTAGTGGAAAAGAAGATCAGGTGGAATCAGCATTAAAACTTTGGTTTACTAATGTTTGCGGCAGAAAGCAGAAGAACTTGCTTTTATGTATACATTTCCACTCTGCATCAATAAACAGCACTGAACAGCTGCATTCTTGTTTCATCAGTCATTGTTATCAATCGGTTATTGTTATCAATTAAGCTGTGTCCCAAAGTGATCACAATAAGGGGCATAGACTGTATATCTAATGATGAAATATCTGTCTGAAAATAATGTGTTTTCAAGGTGAGATGAAATGCTTGCAGAATGCAAGCACCAACTACTTGTATATCATATATATATATAACCCTCCTCTGTAAGAAGAGTCTATATATAATACATATATAGGATATATGAGGGTCATTCAGAAATGATTGGGACTTGCTGTGATTACAGGTCGAGAGATGATGATAACCGCACTATCACACTGTAACACACTCCACATACTCCCCACCAAGGTCAATCAACTGTTGCCATCTTTCTGGTGGCTGCAGCAAATCAGTATTTGGGATAGTACATACAGACTTGCGGACACTGCTCTGGAAGTCGTTGTTATTCATGCAATGGCTCCTTCATCTTGTCAAACCAAGCATAATCTGATGGGGCCCAATCCAGTGAATATGGCGGATGTGGTAGGACAGTGAATCCCAGTAATGCCAGTATCTCTGTTGTTTGATGGCTTACTGTTGTCCCCTGGGGAAGCCATTCCACCATCAGGATACCCTCTATGTCCCAGAAGACCATGGCCATCTGCTTGCCATCAGAGGGAGCTGTCCAAAATTTCTTGGGACGAGGACTTTCGTCATGCTTCCACTGCATGGATTGCTGTCTCTTTTCAGAAGTGTGGTAATGAAACCATGACTCATCTCCTGTGACCAGCCTGGTCTTCACTGTGAATCACGAGCAACTCACGACATTTTTTTCACCCACATCTGCCACTGTTATGATGTAAGGTCACGTGGCACCCAGTGTACACACACTTTTTTCATCTTCAGATCCTCATGGATTATGACATGAGTTGTTGCACAACACAGACATTACATTTCCCGGTTAATGTGCACATTTACCACCAAGTTCAGAAAATGTAAGTATAACATACTTTTAATGATTGGATTGGGGAAATGTAGACATTTACCTAGAGCCACTGGTAAATGTGGATAAACGTCGCAACACAGGCTACAACTTGGCGGCGTCAAGAACATCTGTTGCAGTTTAGAAGTACAGTAAATGTGCGTTATCTGGTAAATGTGTAAATTTCCTGGTAAATGCACACAACTAACTAAACTAAACTTGAACATGAAGGAAAATTTTACTCTGCCCCACCGGGTTGGATAGGTTAGTCAAAGTGTTCTTGGTTCCTCCTCATGTTCACTGTGTTCTCTCCTCGGGTTGGGAAACATTCATCTTAATATATATCAGTGGAGCTGAACCCTTGATGATTTTTGTTATAAATTAACGTAATTATTAAAGTGTAGCATTTCTCATTCTTACTTATTTCCACATTTACCAAGGCACATCAGTAAAAGTGCACATTTACCGGGAAATATACGGACAATACGTATTTCTAGAAACTAAAACTTACATTAACCAAGCTTGGTGGTAAATGTGCACATTTACCGGTAAATGCACACAATTCCTGATTATGTACCTTTGCCCTAACATATATATATAGGATATATGATATAAAACCTAAGGTACTTCTAGAAGTGCTACAGAGCTGAAATTTGGCATGAATATAGGTCATTGGGAGCAACCTCTGGAAAAATCCAAAAAAATCCAGAAAAAATTATATTTAAGGAGTGTTTTTGACCCCAATGATCAATTTTAAAGACCCATAGGAAAAGCATTGAAAACGGTGAAGGACTTTATAAAATTGTTTTTATAAATTATGTACAATTAAGATACAAAGTCGGGACATGCACCATACTGTGGATGAAAGAACAAAGTTTATTTTTCATGAAGGCAAAATTCAAAGCCATGTTGAATTTGCGTAAAAATTCAATTTTAATCATAAAATTATGAAAAGATTTTTGGTTTTCAACAATAAAAAATATTAACTACCATAGAAATGACTCCAATGCGAATTGATTTTCCATACTTCAAGAGCATTGATGTAATGTTTTTAATGGGAATTAATGTCAATCAACGAGGTAAACATATAGTGATGTCTTAATCCTAACACACACTATATTCCATTTATTTCTACATTATTATTATTATTTTTAGTGTGATACTTATTCATTATAAATAGCTTGCCCCAGAGATCGCGTTGGTTTATTTACGAGGTTAGATCTTGGTGTATGGTGATTTTTTTAAGCACTTGCAGTATGCAAGCACCGACAACTTGTATAATAAATATTCATTATATCTGGACAAATATTAATTTTTGTTCAAAATATTACTCTATATTATATTAATTAATTAATTTGTACCTAATTTAGATCAAATCTAAAATCCTACTCATAAACTGGAAAGATAAGTACAACCACTCTCCGCTTTAACACTGTTCCGATTAGCGCTGTTCCACATTAATGCAGAAAATAATTTAATACCTTTTTCTGAATTGTGCTCGTGCATTTCCACATCAACACTTCTAAATTTCTGATGTAATTTGCGAAGTCCACTGTGCAGCACCTCTGGATATTTACAACACACTAGATGACAGTATTTGCAGTTGCTTGATGGTTTTGTGCACAATTGTTGATGTTTTTGTAGGTCAAAATATAAAGTGAACTTTGTTTAAAATATATTTTCCCTTTAAATAAAAAGACCATGGGTGATAACTTGCAGTCAGAGAAGAAAAAGAGGAAAAGCTTAACTCTTGAGGTTAAATTAGAGATTTTACGGTGACTAAAAGCTGGAGAGTGCCAACATGAAGTTTGTAAAGATTTATCTCCAGCAGGTTCCACAGTAAGGAGGTAAGGACCATCGTAAAAAATGCTGATAAAATTAAAGAATATGAAAAGGTGGCAACTCCTTTAGCTGCTGTGAGGATAGACACAAGGAACAGGTCTATGGCTATTGTGGAAATGGAAAGACTTTTAAACATTTGGATTGAAGACATAACCCAATAGCATATGCCTATAAGTATATTGCTTATTCAAGCAAAGGCTAAAAGTTTATATGAAAACTTGACCAAAGACCTCTCTGGATGTTCAAATGTTGAAACATTTTACTGCAAGCCATGGGTGGTTTAATCATTTCAAAGGATGCTATAACTTGCACAACATTTCTGTTAGTGGGGAGTCTGTAAGCACAGATGATATTGCAGTGCCTGCATATATTGATGAAATTATGGAAACCATCGAAAAGGGTGGTTACTCAGCTCACCAAGTTTGTAACATTGATGAGACTGGGTTATTCTGGAAAAGAGTGCCATCCAGAATGTATATTTCAGTGCAGGAAAAGTCGATGCCAGGATTTAAAATGTCTAAAGATCAGCTTAATTTATTGCTTGGAGGAAACACTTCTGGGGAAACACATTACCCTTCTTAGACTTATTAGCAATAAGACACAACAACAAGTTAAAATTCAACATTTACCAAAAACCCAAACACACAGATATATCCCATTCGATTCCAACCATCACATCTCACATAAATTGGTCCCTTTTCATTCCATGATAAATACTCCTACATGTATCTCTCTCCTCATCAGATTACCATAAGGAACTCACACATATTAAGAACTGCACAACAGTCCCTGTCGTTGCCGAAAGGCACATAAACCTACAAACAACTGTGTGCAATACTGGGTCCCTGGCACAGTTTAATTACCCGTACACCTTAGTATTATTTCCCTTTTTCCCTTTATCTCTTGGTGTGTGTGCTTGTGCACATGTTTATGGTTACCTAGTAAGTCCCTGTCGCAGTCATATTGACACAAAACTTCCAGCAACAGTGTGATTCTCGGGTCCCTGGTGCTGATTAATCTCTTGCAAACCCAGCCTTTTTATCCTTCTTCCATCTTTAGGATTAGTGCTTGAGTGATTGAGTGAGTGCATGTGTGAGTGACATTAGGTCTCTGGTGAGGAGTAACAACCCCTAAACCTGTAAGTTTGTATTTTTTGTTTCCATTAATTGATCTCTCCACCCTCCTTTTTGCTGTTTTTCTTCCCTTTTCCTTTCTTCCTCAGTGTGTCTCTAAATTTTGAATCTTATGGTTAAGGATTTAAATTTTTAATTTTAACTTGTCTATTTCTATGTAAAATGGTTTTCATTATACCACTATTAGAAGGCAGAAAAAATGAAGATAGAGAGAGATATCTAATATAAATAAACTAGCAGAAACCCTCTGCTTCGCTCGGGAAAGTTTTCTTTTAAGTTGAAAACGATTTTTATTATTTATTATTTTTATTGATATATCACTTTTGGTGTCATATTACAATAAAAATAATACAATAAATTTTGAAATTTACTTACTTTTGCTGTTGGATACCCCAAGTTTTGAATTGCTGGTTCAGAGGTTTGGGGGCAGAGCCCCGACAAAAAAAGATCCAAACTTTACCAAATGTTCCCCATTCCTTAATTACGCAAGCGATGTTTACATACATTTTATGTATAGTATTGTAAAGTTTTACCATTAATATAATTACACATTAACGTCTTACTTAATATTCACATGGCTAGATGCACCGAAGCCTTTAAAGCAGCAATAAAATTATGTGAATTATGTCAATACTATTAGCCAAAACAAAAAATAAACAACATCTTGGTTACTGAACAAATGTAAATAGATGTATCGATTTATGTTGTGATAAATCTTTCAATGTTTATGGTAAAAAGATAACTATGTTCTTATATTCCTGAAAAATCATTTGACATTTAAAAGTATTCATAGACTATATTTAGGCATGAATCCATTTGTACCCTTTATCTTGGCGTTGGCTATTCTTCCTCTACGGTGTGGATTTTCTGGAAAATTTGGAACCCCGATCTCGGATCCTTAAAAATCCAAAATCTCGAGGTTTCGGATTTTTCCTGTCAATTGTGAGCTAAAAGCTACCAGTGTGCCAAATTTCAACTTTCTAGGTCTTCTGGAAGTGGGTTAAACATTTTGGACATACAAATATACATCCACTCTGTTTTATATATTAAGATGAAAAAGCTATTGATATGATCTCACTTAAGACATCTTCTATTTATACTATAAATAGTGTGATCTTTTTTAAAAGGAATTCGTTAAATTTTTAAAAATATTAAACTTCAGTTTCTATTTCAAAGGAATTATGCTACACGAGATTAGTTGATACTATGATTATTGCCAACATGATAATGGAATGATAAATGAAGCATTAGAAACATACTTATCCAGTTTTATAACATTTAAAATTTTATAGCATAATTATATCATTTATGAGCATTTTTCATTTAAAGTTATTCACCATTTTGACCGTTTGCCAAGTCTAAAAAAATCAAACTGCTAAAAACTCATTCCATATCATTGAAATAATATAAAATAGAGGGTAAATATTTCACAAATCAGCTGCAATGTAATCCTAATAGATTAATCTATGTGCTCAAACCTCTTGGATATTATCTGCTGAGCCCCATGACTTGTGGATTTTTTCTCCACTATTACTGCCACTGCCAAAGACACTCCCACTACTACTGTTCTGACTACCAACACCCAAGAAGTTGCTGAATGCCTCAGTTGTCTTCTTCACTCTCACATTCAAGGAACCAATTCTCAAGAAACCTAAGTCCTTTTCTAGGGGCACAAAAAATGAAAAACAAATTTACTATACCATAAATATTTCTACCATTCTTAAAATGTATGCAGTTACGTAACAATTAATTAATTAGTGCAATAATAAGAGAGAACTTATTGTCAGTAAAAGCCAAAGAAATATACTATTTTTGAGTCAATAATTATAAAAAAGGTTTCTTATAACTGGCTCCAGGATAACAATGAATTAAGTCGATTTCAATAAATAATAATAATAATAATAAAAATTTAAAATTTCCATTGACTTCTGAAATGTTATATGTATTAACCATTGACAGAAAAAGGTGAAAAAGATATGCATACAATTTTAAAATGATGATTAGTGGACATATCTAGTTGAAAAATAAAATGGTTTGTTTCAAGATCTATTTTTATAGTACACTATGATTTTAATAATCCTCTTGAAATAAAAATTTAAACCAAATTTCAATCTTATCTAATGAAAAATCTATTTTTTAAATTTAAATTTAAATATGACTGCAGAATAAAAATTAGACTTAATATACAATTTTCTAATGTCAACAGTTTTCTCATAAGATATGAATAAGAGAATGGCATACCTGAATGTTTTTTCCTTGCTTTCATTTCTGAAAAAAAATTAATGCATTTCATTAAATATTTTTATCAATTGCAAAAACCAATAGCATTTATAAATCTGCAAACAAGTTAGATTATTATTTAGTTAGTTAGTATATAAAAAATATCTTTACACCAAAAAAAGTTAAGAAAATACAACTTATATGAGCCACCAAGCAATTTTAATGCAAGCAACTATGAAGTAACATGCATAACTGATTAATAAGGTTGCACTATACCTGTAGAATAATCCAACTCATTCTGATAATTTCTACTGTACTTTCCTGACAGAGTGTCATGCTACTTCTGTCAAAGGCATGCAAATGATGCAGCAACTCTTTCACATTCCAGAGCCTGTTATGTGCTGCCTCTTCCCAAATAATCCAAATGAATAAATCCTCCTTGCAAAGAAATCATCTTTAAACATTCTTGCGCATATCATTGAACCCAATTAATTCATCCAACAGGGACTTATCGAGTTTGTCTTATGGCTGAAAAATTCAAGAACAAACGCTTAAAAAATACTTGTCTAAGGTATCTCCAATAGCCACAACAAGGTTATAAAGAACCAGATGTGCATTTTGGCAACAAAGCAGCTGTCTAAAGTGGTATTTTACAGAAAATAGATCCTAAAAGATTGTTCTTTTAGAATATATTTTCCATGAATTACCACTGAAGATGGCTGCTTTTTAGCCAAAATGCACATGTGGTTTTATTATGACCTTGTGGTTACTGGAGATACCTGAGACAAGTATTTTTAAGTGCTTGTTCTTGAACTCAATTAATGTTATGAAGAAGACATGCAACAGAGTATCATGAACCCATCATTTTCCAATACACAGATGTTTTTGAATTCAAGTTTTCTTTTCATTTCATCAAAATAAATGATCAGATAGCAAAGGTAATGCCTGTAGCTAAAAAATAGCTATGTAAACATACATATATTATGCTAGCAAAGGGGCCACCTTGGTTGTAATTCAACAATCATTATTCTAAATTCAGTAAATTATCTCCAAGGATGGCAACTTTGTAATTGCAATGTGCATTTGGTTATTGAGCTATTTCATGACTACCTACTAGCTACTATCAATTACCTATCTATAGGTATAAGGAGAACATAGCATTTATTCTCTGAAAGGCAGAATATTATCAAATGATATCCCAATGTGAATGTGATCCACCAAAGAAACATAGTATTCAGAAGAGAAAAAGTCACCATGCAGATTGGATTCAAATATGTTTGAGGATAGGGTTTTTTGAGGGTAAAGGGAGTAGAAATAAGTAGAACAATGCTTTCCATGATTATATGATTAAATATTTGCAAAAACATATAATATTATAGTGTATAAATATTAATCTTTTCTAACCATAAACTGAGCTGTTTGATCTGAAAGTATTGTTAATCTTAAAATATTTTTATTGTTAAATTAATAAAAAGATAAATATCACAAATAAATGCCTCTAGCAATTGATATGGTTGAGAATAAATGGTGATGGGAGCTTAACGATAAACTTACTAACTTGATTCATTGTTACTCACATAAAACTGTATTAACTGCAGAAAAACATGCCTTAGTAGTTCAAATAAGTTACTCATTTTGAATGCACACAGATAAACTAATAACTTGCAAAGTGCTCACCATTACCTCAATGTGTAGATCTCATTGACTCCTATAACAGGAAAAAGAGATGAGCATACAGTTATAAAATACAAGAAATTCATTATGTTCAGAAATGAATCTCATCCATGACCATAGATGTTTCATCAATACTGGGTCAAAATCAAAATGATCATATTTTACTGTCTTAATTCGTTATGTATTGACAATGAACTCACTGTATGCCTATACTAAAAATGTACTATGAATCAATATGGAAGATCATGACTTGTTTACCTTTTGTTAAATTTGAATATCTTAAAATGAACATCAAATGAACAGATAATCAGTCACTGAATTATCAATATCCATCGATCAGAAACAATTTTATAGGTTATCGATTGTTGATGTAAAACATGCTAAAACCCAGACAAAATATTCATTTCACATGCAATTTCAAGTGCAATGAGACTTAAGTGATGTAGCAGGAGTTAATAAATATACAAGGCAAAGCCCATTTTTGTCTATATGTTTGTTTTATTGAGTTATGCAAATAGCATACAAAAAATACAACAAGAGATATGTGTCACTCCAATTGGACCAAGTAATCTCTTGAAATGATTTTACAATAAAAATTCTTGAAAAATCAGGCCTAAAACATCAGAACTACAATGAATCAGTGTGACTACAGATTAATAGTTAGTCCTCCTTTGTTTAAAATTGATGACCAAGGTTAAAAATAAAACTAAACCGTTTCAATGACTAATTATGTTAATAACTACTTTATCTAAAGCAACTGAGTTTTTTTAAGATCAGGCTAAAATATTAATGTTAATAACTACATCATCTACATCAATTAATATTTTAAGTAAATAAAACAGCATTCAAGTACTACCAAGTACTACACAGTGAGAGAACTTTTCGGATAACTTGATCAAACCGAACTACAGAAAAATAGTTATAAAATATTTGAAAATGTTTTATATGCACAGTTATAATTATAAATATTTTTCAGAAAAATTCTTCCTTGTTTTAATTAAGACATTGATGTAATAAGAATTACATACCATTTAAATTCAATAAAAGATGACATCACTAAATTTTAAAATATTTTCAAGCGATATCTTTTTTAACAGAACTGAGATTTATTATAACTTTGTCCCAATTAGGCCACATAATTATTTACCTTGTAAGCCAGTGGATATGTAAAAGCAAAAAAACTACAATAAATATATGTAAGTATTCAACATACTATGTAAGTACTCGTATAATAAAACCAACAATTAATAAGCACATATTTTTTAAATTATCTAAAAACCAACAGTGTGTGATGAATCATCAGTAAAAACTGTTAATAGAAATTAAAAAAATTAAATGTAGAAATATTACTGGAGAAATGTGTGCAAAAAGCACCCTTTCCTAAGGAAATTCACATTTACACTCAATAGATAGAAAAAATCATTTCTTTTGACTAGCTAGTACGTGATGAAGACATGGAATGAATCAAATAGAGAAAACATATTATACATATAAGTATTATCTATCTAAATTAGTCATCTTGATAGCATACAATGTGAAAAAATTAAATAGCATGGATGGAACAAATAGATATCAGCACAACTTGAACAATGAATGTATGATGTAAGTAGATCTATGATAAATTCAAGCAAAGAATTAAAAATAATAAACTACTCAACCGTCTTTGGTGTAGGGAATATCAATAATATATGCTTAATTTTAGGAAAAAACGATTTAAAAAAGCAAAGCAAATCCCAAAAAATACATATAAGAAACCAGAATAACAGTTGGTGTGGCATATTCTACATAAACATTGCAAGAAATCAAGGAAGGCAGTGAACAATCATTTGGGCTTGCTGGATTGTCTAGTGATTTGCTTAGGGTTAGCCCTTGGACCGTGCAGTGCGGCAGCTGATACAATGCTAGCCCTATGCCACGCCTGACCTTGAAACTTAGGTAATGATATGTCGTGCGTAGAGGCGGGCCTTGGGTGAAGGCTACGCGGCCGGCTCTTTTCTATTAACAGCCAGCGCTTCTTTCCTCCCTCCCTTGAGTAATCGCTGGGAGGGGGGGTGGGAGGAGGCGGCGGCGCCGGGTACTCACTTCTGATAGTTTCCGCAGAAACTGACGCGTCTTGGCTGATCATGTATTGCCTTGGCATGCGTCCGCTCCAATCGCGCAGTTGTGCGTTACCCCCTGGAATACGTCAATGAGAGTTTTGAATATCTTTAATATTGATTTGAAATCGGTCGAATTACAAAATAAATTGCCATTTAAACAAGAATATTTCCAAGTTATCAATTCTTTAAAGTATTCATCGTATTCTATTGGATGTATTCAATATAATACTTGAAATACTTTATGGAAACCCATCAGTCTAAAAATAATGTTCTAAATTAGGATAAATTAAATAACGGTTGATATTCATAACTTTAAATGAAATAAGATTGCTACAAGCTCACTGAAAACAAAAGACAAATACTCAAAGGGTCGATTGGCCAGTGGCGTATATATGCATGCAGCAATGCATAGGGACACCCCGGCGATCGAGGACCACAAAAATAGAAATAAAAATATTGAATATTTATTTCATTTTATATATAAACTAGCTGCAAGTACCCGGCGTTGCTCGGGTTTTTAAGTCAAGACAAAAAATAGTGAGGAAGATTTGAGAATAAAATCAAGTACTGAAACCAAGTTAATTTTTATTGTAATGCTTAATGGTATGCAATATTTCTTGTCTTTCCATCTTTAGCCGAAATAAATAAATTTTTCCCGCATCCTTTACCGGCAAATTTGACGACTGTATTTTTTATCAAATAATCATAATAAACAATCGATAGAATAACTTTTAAAATATAGTTATTTCGCATGAATTGATTTTCAGTGGAAAAAACTGCATCATATTATGTGTTCATGAATCTCAAAAAAAATTAAAACCATGGGCACGAATTGCAAGCTCTAGGGATGCAATAGGTGGAAACACATTTGAAGATATAGTAAAATTTAGCTTAACAATACATTATCCCATGCAAAGGTTGATTCTGTGGGTCTAATTTGTCACGTGAATATTTTAAAGTGAAACCTACGAAACAAAATGAGTTCCCGGACTTTGAAATCGATTTTGGCGATAAAAAGTGTGTAGTATGACATGGAAAGTGTTGTCATAATAAAACAAGCATAATTGGCTCAATTGATGCATACAAATGTTCAGTTGACGAGAAAGCAAAACGGACATATAGGTATTTAAAGGAGGAAGAAATTAACGATTATATTTTGGTCGAAATTAAAGAATTGTTATAGAAGTTTTCTTATTGTACCGTCTGTGATATGTTTCACTTTCTTAATTTTCAATGTAAATGAAAAAACAAATTTCGCTGTCAATTATAGGGAACAAATATATACATTCCTGTCAAATAAAATATTGCAGGCGATGGAAATCGCCGATTTCATGGGAATTCGTTGGATATTAGCCGAGATCGCATTTAATTGATAAGATATATTGGGAACACTAATTGATGTTTATGCTCTGAGTTAATTATTCGAGTGCGAACTATACTTAAAAATACAATTTGAAAATAACGATTCAAATATAAAAAGAAATTCCCATTAAAAGCATAAAATCAATGCTGTCGTAACATACACGATATCATTTCACATTTAAAAACATTGAGCTTGTCACCATAGTTATTAGACTTTGGCATTGTTAAAAAGAGAAATAAAAAGCCTTTTTATTTGATTAAAATCAGTTATTTAAGCTAATTCGGCATGGATTTTAATTCTGCTTTCAAAAATAAGCAATTCCATTCTTTTTTCTATATAACAGTTTTTGTCCCGAATTTTAAGTAATTAAAAAAAACATTTTTGTACTGGCTTGCACAGAAACCCATGCTACTCTTATGGCCTATTGGAATTGAACAATGGTGTCAAAATATTTTATGATTGAATTTTTTGCCCTATTTGTTATTTATTGTTCAAAAGGCCTTAGCTACGCCTCTGCGACCATTCACTAAATGCCAATCTTCGTACAAATCTAATATAGTAGGAAGTTTAATTTTTAATATTAGTATGTATATTCACGTAGCTATCAAAAAGGACGCTGCGATGTTAAATTATTTAGAAACATAACCTGAAAAAATCCGCAGATGACCACTCCCAGAAACAAATCTTTAGCAGCGAAATTATGTAAATGACAAATCAAAATAAAATATTAATGATATTATTAAGAACCCTACTCCAATGGTAACGCACATAACTGAGGCGACTAACAAAGTCGAACATAGAAAATACATTGCCATAAAATGAACCTTGCTGGAAAATTCATCCATTGCAAACAGAAAAAATAGTTAAAATTAATTCAGCATAAAATATGTTCATAAAACGGAATCTATCCTATTTTTTAAGGAAAAGCATGTCCACATCGATCAGATTGTTTAGCGGTATCAATCCGGCAGCCGTCAATTGCTCGAATTTATCGTGATAACGGCAATTTAAATCGTCCGATTCGCGAAAGCGGACCCATTCAAATTTTCCTCTCCTGCTCGTGACCCGCAATAGCGCGGAGGAAAGAGCAAGGTTTTCTCTCTATCTTCCGCCGCACCGCGCGCACTCCTCGAAGACCTCCCATCCCATTCCTTCCGGAGCGAACACCAAAAGAAGATAACCCATCTGGAAGCCGACGCACCCAACTGCCGTGATTTGTTCCTTCTTTTTGGAGAGGGTGGGTGTAGTGGGAGGGGATGAGGATAAAAGGGAGGAGAGGGGGAGGGTGAGGAGAGGGGGAGGGTGAGGGGAGGGTGAGGAGAGGGTGAGGGTGAGGGGAGGGTGAGGAGAGGGGGAGGGTGAGGGGAGGGTGAGGAGAGGGGGAGGGTGAGGGGATGGTGAGGGGAGGGGGAGGGTGAGGGGAGGGAGACGCAGGCTACCGATCAGGCGACCCATTCGCCTGGAAATCCATTAGTCATTGTGCGTCCGCGGCTAATTGGATACCCTCCGATTCAGGGGCCGAGATCGCAAAAACATCATCGAGTGACCACCTCGCTCTGGGTCCGTGTGCACCGCTCTGCTGCGTGGGAGGAGGTCTTAAACGCGTCGGTCGAGGGAGGGAGGCAAAAAGAAGCGCAGCGGAATCGAATTCTCGAGAAAGCGAAACTAGTATTACTTATAATGAGGAATGACCTTTTCGAAGGTATGGGAAAGTTGGGGAATAACACCTCATTTTTCTGATAGATTCCGCTTCGTTAAGTTATCTTTTGTTCTTTCGACCATTTTTTGAAAGTCCGATGTAAATATTTTTACGCTGATTGTGAGATGCAAAAACACGTCCGCGAGCGGTTTAATCGATTTTTTCTTTTCGACATAAAATATTGGAATTGGTATATTCCCAAAAATTGCAAACAGCATCCTATTTTATCCTTCAAATTTTAAATACCTATATATATTTCGGACATTATTAAAATATTAACGAAGCCCGTGCGGAAAATTCGCAAAAAAGTTAACTATTGTGTCAGCGTTATTGATTACATCTTTATATTAAAAAAATATTCAATCAAAAATATAAGTGCACCCCCCCCCCTCATCCCCCTCACCACCCTATTGCTCCCTTCAGCGGACGACCATGGATTTTTCTTTGTGTATCATTTTAGTTTAACACGGCACTCGTATGTATGCATACTTAAAAACATCTATCTCGATCTGGAATATGTCAACATTCTATTTACAAAACTGATAATTAAGCCACAAAATTAAGTAATACCTTCACTTCTTAACGTAAATACCTTTAAAATTACTATAAGCAATGTAGTAATTATATATGTTCTCGAATATATCTATTTCGGAAAGATTCGTTATTATTCATTAAACGTAAAAAATTTAGTACAAAATGCTAAATAAACGGAAAATTTAAAAACATCTTCTTTGAGAAAATGTCCGTCAATGTTCATGGAATGTCATTTAAAAATAATTTCGTATAATGTCTTCGTACGGATTGGAGTTAAGTTATTCGCAAGTTAAGATATCAATGGTTAAATGCAAAATAAAGTTACAAACTAAGGTAAATCATCGCATTACTATGGTTGATGGAGGCAGGGCCGGATTTAAGTTGTTGGCGCCCATAGGCACTGTTTTCCGGTGCGCCCTTTTCTCTTTAAAAATATAATAAAATATAACAATAATACACGATACCGTAAAGAGTTGTGAAAAACGTTTCCATTGTAGTCAAATTCTGGTGTCCCTTAGATATTTTGCACCTTTTATGATAAGACGCATTTCATAATTTGATACGTTTCAGAATTTGGTGCTTTCACACTTACAAGGAGAGGTCACGGCAGTGGGATCACGGATTTTTATGAAACTTGGCAGGTCTATAGCTCTGGATTCCAGGATTACTGCAAACCCCCCTTTTGGGCGTATGCGGTCGATAGTTTTTCCGAAAATCGCGATTGAATATTGAAATTTCAGGTAAACTGGTAAAAATATCTTAATGCACGCATAATAGATGAAGTAATTGTCGGCGGTGAGCGTATAATGGGTGCGTTCGATTCCCTTTTTGGTAGCTTTTTTTCCATTCCTCCTCCTTTTACAAATCCATTTTCGTATTTCGCATCAAAATTTAACTGAGCAGTCACAATCGTATTTTTGTTTTTTTTTTCTGCTGTTAGCGTGGTGGTCCGGATTTTTTCCTCAAGTCATTCAACGCACGACTATTTCAACAAAGTTTAAATTATTAAATCGCATATTCTTCATTGATCTCGGCACACGCAACATCCTATACCTATACTGATGCTTATGACATGGAAAGGATCCCTGAAATTATTTTTGCGATTAAAATAGACCCATTAGGCGGAGGTAAACCAGGCAAAGGAATGTTGAAAGTATAAAGGAAAATGGCGAGAAAGAAGTCCGTTAAAAGTACAATAATATAAATCAATAAAAATATTTCTTTTATGAATCTGTGAGTGATTGCGTTGTCTGTGAGGCTTTATCGTGTCTTTGGACACATAAATCTACTACTAAGTCTCATGAAAGTCCGTGATCCCACTACCGTGTTCTCTCCTTGTTAATGTTAGGCGCCTTTCATAATTTGGCGCCCTAGGCAGTTACCTATGTTGCCTATGCGTAAATCCGGCACTGGAATTATGTCTTTCAGGATAGAATTATAATGATTCGTCTAATTTCCACTTAAACACTACATCTGCCTGAGGAATGATTACTATTAGATTACTATTAAGCCCATATATACATGCATATGCATATAAAAAGCATAACAATGATGATCTCGAGTATAACAATCTATTCTATCGCCAAGGGAACCTTGCACTAAAAACGCAATATTTTGCTGACATTTTGAATTCTTAAGTAAAATTCGAACGATTTCGAGCCAAAGGCAAAATTCGACGACAAAAATAAGACTATTTATTTTTCTTTAAAATGGTCCCTATCCGAAGATCGTAGGTCGATTACTTCTAATTTAATTTTGCAAATGAAAAAAAGCCTGCAAGTGAAAAAAAGGGATTTGTAAGTGCTCTCTTATGGGGATTTACATAGAGTGGTCGGACAAGCAAACGGATTGCTCTTTATATATTAAGATTAGAGCCCTAGACATTAAGCTTTTCTTCTGAAAATTCTTCATAAGTTAAACGGTTCCAAACATAAAATCCCAATTTTATCTTCTCATAAAAAGTGCCAATGAACATTTTTCATATTTTAGTTTAAAGAAACTTACCATAAACGTTCACGAGAAGGTTGAAGACACTTCCATGACCAAACTGCGTTGCAATGTGAAGAGGTGTGTAGCCCTGTTCAAATAGAAATAATATATGAAATAAGTCAGCGAAAATATAATTTAAAACACCAAAGCTACAATAATTTTCTGTTCACTTTTCTCCGTTGTGACATTTATTTATTTTTGTTAGATTAAAGATCTCTTAGCTTGGCACAAACGAAAACGTAAAATTACAAGAACATTATAGAAAATTCTTACCATAAATCAACATAATAGTTAATGATTTATATTTTTTAAAATATATTTTTCAAGCCTTTTGCTAAGACTTAGACTAAATACATTCTTCCACATAAACTACTGGGATTTTCTGGCTACGGTGACTCCTCTGTTCACCCTCAATATCACACGCACGCAAAATTCGCACTAACGGCGTTAATATTAAAGACGAGTCAGGATAGCTAGCGCCGGAAAGACAAATGATCGCTCTTATTTACAATAAAATTAATCAACGAAAAACATTTAATCTTTTAGAAAACTTCTCATCCATAAGATATTGCAAGAGCATGAAAGACGTCATCTTGTACAGAAAAGAATCCATCAATTCCGAAAGGACGACATAAAAGTTAAATTAACGAGATTCTCGATGAAAAACAACGAATTTTACCGGTGGGTGTAATGGCACAAATAAGAGAACCGGAAAATTTATAAAAGAAAAAAAAGAACTTGAAGGCAGCGTATCGGTGACGTGGGCGAGGCAACGCTCTCTCCTCCTTTCCGGGATTTTTATTTACGCTCACAGCCATGAAAGGAAAGATGGGAGAGATCCGAGCAGAGCCTGCGAGATGATCCGTAAAATTGGAACGATTCGCTTCAGCTGTAAAGAGCGAAGACAGGGTTCTCGCGTGCCACTCCCTCTTAAGGAAGATGGCATTTTTTGCTTTGTTTGCTCCACTCAAGAAAGGCGCCCCTATTCGAAGAGCACTAGGCATTTGAAGCCACCAAAGTCGTCCATTCACGATGATTGCACGAAGAGGAGTTTTGAAGAGCAAGTGAAATGTTTCATGAAAGGCTTTAGAATTGGAAAGAAGTCAACAACCGGAGACAATCTAAAACTGGGCAGCATTTCGCCACGAAAGATTTAAAATGGAACTTAAAGTAATTCCATTCGGAAAGCCCTACAAACATTAAATAGATTATTTGCTGGATACGATTCTCTCGCCAATCCTGCGTAATAGAATTTCTAGAATGCGATTAATACAAAATCGATAAAATTTATTCACTCGAATCGCGGGTAAAATTAATTTTATTTGAAAAGAGAAAGGAATCTAAATAGTTCTCGTGATTTTTATTTGAAAAATGTTGAGAAAGCGTGTAACGTTTTTATGAATAGTTCGTTGCTGCTTTTGACAGACTTCAAATGTATAAAAGTTCAATTCGCATCGGATTACCGATGCCTGTGGAGCCTCCCAGTTTCACAGCCGGAAGTGATATTCAAAAGTCTCGTCAAAAGCAAAACACAAAATTTTCATTTATGCTTGGTGGGTTCTGAAATAATTAAAATGATTTCAGAAACTAAAATTTTCGCTTGATTACCTGCAACAAAATTGAAATTTAAAATAACTTCAGCGATGAGCTGACAAAAGAGATTAATTGCAGATTTTCTTTGCGATTATCCTTCCAAAGTTATACACAAACTTAACACAAATGCATTTATGAGAGTAAAATTATCGGCGAATAACTCGAATTTAGATTCATAATGAAACTTAAAATAACTTCTATTAACATATGACCAATACATTTCATTTAACTTACATTCCAAACAAACAGTTTTTAATATAACGGATCTGGCATAAAACACTACACAAAACTTGAAGGATTAGAATTTAAACTGCAGTTTTATTTTTCAAAGCAATAAAGCTTATTTCATGAGAGATTCTTGTGATTTTCGAAGCAAGCTTTTTCAGCAAATAAAGAGCGCACGATTATAGTCGCGGAATTTGGAAGCATAGGGCAAAAATAAACAGAACAAAAAATAAGAAGAATTTCTGATTTGTTGATTATAAACGACAATACCACTCAATTCATTGCGATGCTTAGTCTAGCACAGCACACATATAATTTTCGAAAGGTCGCGCACTAAACGAGAAAGACTATCCCACGAAACTAAAACAATATCTCAAATGCAACGTCGCAGTACTTCCACGCTCCTTTCCTGCCAAAACTTTTTGGACATTTGTATCGATACATTTTCGTACAGGAATGTATACCTCCTACGTTGATCGGGGCGGGAGGGAAAAGGGAAGAACTGGGTGAATCGAAACAATGGTGATTAATGGGCCGAAGATTGGGAAGGTGGAAGGGTTGGACGACAGGGGGGAGGGGGCGAGGGACGGAGAGGACGACCAAGGGGACAGGAGAACCGAAACGAGGAGCGGATGGGAGGAGATGCTGGAACAAATGACGCCACACTAGGCGAAAGGGTAAGAGGGGCGAGGAATTGGGGCTCTCCACTGGGATCAAAGGGACGGGTTAGCTTCGAACCAGAGGGGGAGAGAAGAGAGCTGTACGAAAAAAAACGGAAAAAAACTACGAGTGAGAGAAAAAAACACGTGGGTCATACTAATTACGGGGCCAATGCCGAAAAACGTCAGCTTTTTTTCTCGGGTGTGGGTGGAGAAGAGGGGAGGAACGGAGGGTTTGAAAAAATACACACAAGCATACAAACATCGCTTAACTTTTTCCTCTACGCTGGCTTTGGAGGGGGGGTGTTAAAGAGGGGAGGGGGGGGGGAGATGTGGAGAAAAACGGAGGCGAAATGACGAGAAAAAAGTGAGAACATTTGGAGAACTAAGCTAGGTACAACCGTCCATATTTTTTCATCAGGAGACCGAGCCTTCAGGGAGGAGGAGGAAGCGGCGGAGGCAGCGAACGACAATGCGTAAAGCCGACCGTAAAATAATTTGAAAAAATTGGCCATTCCCCAATTTCCTTTCGTTCGGATGATGGAGAGGGGGAGGAGATGTGCAGGGGGGGAGGGAGTCAGAGGGTGGACGGAGAGACTAACAAGCCGCCCGCATAATGGAACAACCGCTTCCATGATGCCGCGCGGCACGTAAGTTTAAGAGGAATGGAGAGAGAGAGATAGGGAGGAAGGCTGACAGGAGGATGAGGTGGCGGAGAAGAGTACCTCCCTCGTGGGTGGAGTGAGGAAAGGGAGTGAAAGAAAGGTGGGTGAGGAAGGAAAAGGGAGAGAGAGAGAAAGGGAGATAGAGAGAGAGAGAAAGGGAGGGAGAGGATCCATACGTTTGGGAAACCGGAATGTGTGTGTGCGTGTGTGCGCGCGCGCTTCATATTCCACCTGGACGTGAGCAATTTCTGGCAGTGGCCGCACCGCCTGACAGGGATCCCTGGTGACCAGTTCATCAAGCGAAATGGAATTAGCAGAGACGTCAGAGGCGGGAATGGAGGAGTAGTGGAGAGGGGGAGATGGAGAGAGAGAGAGAGAGAGAGAGAGAGGGGAGGGGGCTGGGTCAGGAAAGAGAACGAGGAGGGGGGCGCAGAGAGGGCAAAGTAAGAGAGGAGGGAGGAAGCGGAACACGGAATGAAGTGACCGATACTCCAGTTTTCCATCATTTTTCTTCCGGACGCCATTTCCACAAAAATACTTAATAAAACTTTTTTTTCGAAAAAAATGAGCGGCCGAGAGAGGACGGAGTTATAAAAAAGCGTGTACTTATTCCCGTGTTGGGACTCGGGCCAATTCTCGACTGATTGATTTATTACGGCTTTGCGCTCGTTTCATGGCGTATTTGGACTAAACGGGGCTGTTAAATGGCGGAGGGTGAATAATGATAAACAGCGCGGGAAAAACCGTCGCCCGAAAGAGGACGCGAGCCAAAACGAGTGCGGGCATTCTTCGGCTCTAATTTATTCATCCTATTCATAAAGAGCGGTAACACGCTAGAAATGTTCGATAAAATGTCGGAAGAGATTAAAAATAAGCACCGAAGCCAGAAAAAATAAAGGGCAATAAACAAAATGTTTTCCACATACTCCATTGTCGCAGGCATTGTTTAACTTGATACCAACGTCGAGGCTATAATCAAGTTGCAAAAACATTTGCGGAATTTTGGATAAAATGATAAGGCGCAAAAGATATAGTTGAATGGGAAAAGATGCAACGCTGCCGGAATTTGGAGTGTCCGAACTCCATAGTGCATAAAAAAACCTATTTTTAAACGAAATACGACGTCACTGAGGCATTTATCCTGTTTATAATTCTGGTAGTTATTATGATGAAAATTCATAATTTTCAAAAGAAAAATATTTGCAGGAGTTTTCTTGACTCGTTATAATCCTAAATGCATTCCATTGGCTGCACACGGAGAAGATTTTTTTATAATAGTAATATGAACGGATGGCCAGCGTCAAATAAAAGGTCGTTCTCCACGATGAAATAACTTCTAAAGAAGAAAGCAAACGACAACCAATTCCAAGACTATAGCTAAATGACTTTAACTGTTACGTAACGAGCAGCTCATTTTATTTGTGGGGATTAAACTAAAATAATAACCCTCGTAACTATAATACAGGATATTCGCGGAAAATTACCGCAAAATACGCAGAAAATAAACACAGATGCGGAATCTGGCATTAAAAATGAATTATCCGTCATTTCAAAATTCGAGTTGGGCATACAAGATGTAGACGAAACGAGTCATTTTGTTTCGTTAAATTTCGCTTGCTTCGACCAATGAGATAAAAATGGCACGCAGTCGTGGACGCGTCGGAAAACGACACGTTCGCGTTCTGTAAACCTGTTTCTAATTTGTCGCGCCGAACACGCCCGCATGGATAACAAATGAACACATCAGAGAAAAGAGAAAGTGAACTAAGAATGGCCGTGTTTCAAGAAAAGAGCTTCTATTATTTGTAAAGCTTTCGAAAATGACGCTTGACACGGATGAGTCCACTTATTAACGAGATTAAAGGAATTATAATGATGACAACAAGGTAAATGCAAACTTGGAGGAGGGAGGGGGGCGAGTTGAATCGGTTATGAAGCCTGGAAAGTTTCATATCATGGAAAAAGAATTCAATAGAGAATTACTGAGTTCGTCCTTTTCGGTTAAAAATAAAATCCAGAATAAGCACTTAATGAAAAATTAAGTACATACTTGTATTAGGTAAAAAGTACATGGCTATTGTACATACCTAAATGTACGGCTAAATTCAGAATCTACTTTCGGTGAATCACCACTGAAGATTTGCAGCCGATATGCGCATCTGGTTTTTTATAAACTTGATATGGCTGTTGGAGATACGTAAGATAAGTACTTACTTTTTCAATTTTTGATATTGAAGTGCTTACTCTGGAATGGCAAAAGAAGCTTATGCTACGTTCTAAGCTTAAAAAACGAGCTCAATTCACGGTCAGTATCCAGTGAGACGGTAACTCATACAGCCAAAAAAAGCAGCGACAATTACATTTGTATTTCAATTATACGGCAGCCACCCTCAGTTGCAGTTCACTGAATACAAATTCTTCGAACCAAAATTCTTTGAATTACCTCCAGAGACGGCTTTTTTGGGCAAATAGAGCATTTTATAGCCATAATAATTACGCGTATCACATCGATGCTGCATTTTCAAAATACGCATCACAGCAAAGATTTAATTCGAAGGATCATTCGCACTATACGCCACAAATACAAAATACTGCCAGATATTAAAAATTAAACTGAAAAATATTAAAAGGGCCGAATCTTAATATAATATTGACAATACCGCCATATGGATTAGATAATTGGCTCAATAATACCCAATAATGACTGTCAACCAAGCGATGCTAGTAATTTACTAAAAGAACAAATTTATAAGAAACGATAATTTATCCAGAGCGCGCAAATAAAGCAGAAAATTAATTACCTGAAAATTAGATTAGCCATATTAAATGTACATCAACAACTCTTAAAGAAGGAACTGAAAAATTACCAAAAAATATAAAATGAAGACACGTTAACCAATGAAAATTAATTTTATAGCTTTATTTATACTGAAAATATAGTATTAAAACCTTCATTAAGCATAATAGAGTGCCTCGTTGATCTTAAAAAAAATGAAAGTATCATGGCAACTTGCGTAACACCGAGCCCTTATCACGTTTCTCCCGACGATTTAATAAATAAATCCCAAATAAAGGTCGTTTTTAGAACATCGAACACGTAAGTTCCCGCCAGAAAAAAAACAGGACACTTCGAAAAGTACCTTCGACGTGGAATAAAAAACGCAAAAGCCCTTTCCGTTAAAAAAAAACGAAACAGCATACACGACGACATTAAAACCGAGAGGGAGGCAAAAAACGAAGGATATGGCCCGTAAAAAAATCCCCCCTTCCAGCTTCGATACTTGCGGAAAATTTCCGAAGAGCGAGCGAGGACAAAAATGCGGGTTTAAAAACTGGCTAATTCGATTCGCATATCGCATGACATAAAAATTGACGCCGGCTCCCTCCTCTCTCCCCCGTCAACGAACACATCCACACGCCGTGTTATGGCGACCGTCAAACCCCTCGTTTGTTTGTCCGTCCCAATTGATTCTCCGTAACCCGAACATGCGGGCCGTATAATAAAGGCCCGTTACTAATTTACCGTTATTATTATCGGGAAGAAGTCGGAGGAGGTGCAAAGGCTCGGGAGGATGCGAAGAGAGGAAGGCGGAGGGCGTAATGGTTGGGGGGAGGTAAGAGGAGAGTAGGGGGCTAAAATGGGCCACCTATTCGGCGAACAAGATACGACGATAGAGGAAGGAGTACGGAGTGCTCTGGGATGAGTACGGAGAGGATAGGGAGTTTGGAGCAGGAGGCAGAGGATGATGGCACGGGCTGGGTAAAAGGGATGGAGACCTTTTCCGCACGAGTATGGGAGATGCCACTGATAAATGCTCCTCCGAGGGATATAGAGCGAGAGGGGAGACAATGAGGCTGGGTTTGGATAGGCAAAGGAGTGGGTGGGACGTTAGAAGGGATTTGGAATAGAGGCGGGAAAGGAAGAGGGAGGGAGAAACCACGCCCCCCTGCCAGCATCACTCACGGAGAGAGGCCAGGGGATGGGGAGAGGGAGAAAGGACGGAGGAGGCCCTATCATTAATTAGTAGGCAGTGACGTCAGCAAATAAGTCTGGAGGTAAGGGATATATAGGTACGAAGGAAGCGTGGGCCGCAAGAGAAGGGTGGCAGGAAGGGGAAGAGGTGGAGAAGGGATTGGAGGGAGGGAAGGGGGCGGAGTGAGGATATACGGTGTGAAGTGGAGGAGGAAACAAAGCAACATCTAAAGGAAGGGCGTGGAGCGGTGGGATGGAGGGGAATGGAAACGGGGGTGGCAAAGCTCGGCAGGTGGCGTTCATTGCCGCCCGAAAACTGCGAGTCAGAAGTTTCGTTTCCAGCGTGGATTGCCTACAAATTTGCGGTGGATTCGGATTAATATGGAGGACATAACAACGGATGAGGCAGATGATTGTAGATAATTACACGGCTAAAAATACCGCTTCTACAGTTATTAAAACTGAGACTTTATGATTAGGAACGCAGTAGGGGGGTCGAGCCAAAGAAAGAATAATTGCCACAAAACATTCTCTCCGAAAACAAACAAGTATAAGCATCGCGATTTAAGGAACGGAACGCCGACAAATATTCTGATTCATTCTTGCGCGAGGTGTAGATTTGAAAGACCGATATGAAAAAAACCCTCGTAAAAATATTGGATCCGAGGTAAATAACAACGGCGCGAGTTTTTTTGTACGGCTTCGAGACAAGGATCTCGTATGAAGCACATTTCTCTATAAGTTATACGGCTCAAAGTTATGGAGGAAACCTTAGATACAGTCGCTGAACAAAGATTGTCGCAGGGTAAGGGATGAATGAGGAGCTGAGTGCGATTAAGTGCAGAGTCGAAGGCGAAGAGAGCAGATGTGTGTGTGTGTGAGAGAGAGAAAAGACATTTCTAGATGGAAGCGGAAGATGGCGTCAAGGAAGTAAGAGAGCGTGGGTAGGGGCGAAAAGGGGAGCCGGGGATGGAGAGAGTTTGGGATAAGAATTGGATGGCTTGCGGGGTGAAACGGTACGGAAGAGAGAGAGAATAGATTAAGACGAAGGAGAGAGAGAGTGAGGAGGGAGAGAAGGAAATGACTGAAGGGGAAAGGAAACTGTAAGATACCGAGTGGGTAAATGTGGAGTGTATAAGGGCGGTTGGGTTGGATAGGGTGGGAACTAAGGTTTCAGGTGGTGGGACGGGAGGAGGGGGAGGATGGCGGGAGGGGGCGGGGGAGAGGGGGCGGGATTTCAATCCCACGCCACCGAGGTTTTGCCTCGGGAGGATATTAAGGTGGGAGTTGGGAAACATCTGAGGTGGCGATAGAAACCTCTCAGTGCGTGGAAGGGGGTGAAGGCTCAGAGCGAATGTGGAGGTGGGAGACCTATGAGGTCTTAAGGGCGGGGATTAGAGGAGACTTAAAGGAATATGCTAAGAGACTTAAGTAGCTCTCGATTCCTCCGTAGTCTTGTAAAGAAATGAACGGCAAGTGGGATCAAGAGTTCCACGATTTAGAAGGGCGATTTTTGTCGGGAACCTAAGATCAGCTATCGACTGAAATTGTTACATTCACGCTTCTTTCCCAAGCACTTAACTCGCTGTATTTAGACATCAAGGGCGCTTGGAAAACTATGAAGTCTACGAAAAATAATAAAAGATTGTGAGTTATTCATGACATCTTAAAAAGTGAATATAGAGAAATATTCAAGTTTGTATGAGTGGAAATTTGCAAATTTGAATATATTTGAAATAAGGTTAAAAGATCTCAAATAATACGTATGCAGACTGACTGCACAAATACTCAGCTAGTAACACAGCATATTTTTTTAGAGTAAATTTTAATTTCTTAAAGAGAATAAAATGAAATAGCAGAGTATTCAGGAGATAAATAAGGTGTCATTATATTTGGCTGTATTTGGATGGCAGATGTATATGCATACCTGCGTGCCTTTGCAAAAACATAATTGCATTAATACATCTATCTAATACGAGAATACTATATATCAGAACTAAAAATAACGAACTCACTTCTCCAAACGATAATTAACTCCTTAACTGACATTTAAAAGAAGTTAGACGAAGCAAAGAGACGGGTATAAAAACACCCTTCATCTCCGGGGATCGGGTAAAAAATAATTATCTCGAATTTGGCCGCAATGCTCTTTCCTAGAAATCGAAAAGCGACCTCGAGGGAAATAAAACAAAACGGACCGACACAAAGAAGTGGATATTAAAAACCGAACAAACGGAGCGGATCGGGAGAAAGGCGCGAAAAAAACGGAGGAAAAAAAATTCCCGGCCCTCGCGACACGAAATAAGGACGACACCCTGATGAAACAAAAAAGAGAGAGAGAAAAGTCTAGCTGTAGAAAGCGAAAAGGAAAAGGGGGCAAATCAAACGCCCCTTTCATTCGTTCAACCCTCTCGCGAAAAACGCCGCACGATCTACACGAATCTCTCTCTCTCTCTATCTCTCGTATTCTCCCGCATCCCCCGTGCGCCTTCACACGCCCTCCGACCTCTCGTGCCGCTCGCAAACAGCGGTATCGGAGAGAGAGAGAGACAGAGCAGTCGACGGCTGCATACAACGGAACAATGCAGGGAATCGAGAGATAGAGACAGGCGGAGAAAGAGAGAGACGTGTATGAAAGGTGGAGGGGGAAAGAGAGGAGGATGAGAAAAGGGCAAAGGGAGGAGTCAAAAAAAGAGAGAGGGAGGGAAGAGAGGAGGAGGATGAGGGGAGGCATCGTTTCATTCCACTTCGAAAGCAACCCATCTTACTTACACCTCCATCACAGATCTACAACAACTCCCTCCCTTTGAAAGGACTAATAACATTAGCACAAAAGGGTAGCTATACGGAGAGAATGCGCAGAGACAGAAAGGAGATGGGAGGACGGGGAGGGGGAAAGCGTGCGACGGAGACGAGGAGAGGGGAGGGGGTTAAAAAAATGGAACAGAGAGATGGGGAAAGAGTTTGCGTGTTGAAAAAAAGGGCGGGAGCGAGCGATGAAAGAGCGCGTTCGAGATTGAAGTTGTCGAGTTTTTTTAAATTCTTTTTTTCTCTCTCTCTCTGAAGCGAAGCACAATGTATATGACTGGCAAGCGCGAGGAGGAGACGGAGAAAGAAAGCGTGTAACCCACACGTGTTACAGCGTCACAGTTCCCAATTCCTCCGCATCACTTTTTCACCTCCTCTCCGATCCCTCCGCCCGTCATAGAGAGCGGCCCCATCTCAAAAATATCCCTCCCTTCTCCTCCGCCCCCTCCCTCCCATCCGAACACGCGGCCTCTTCTCCCTTCGGGATCCAAGCCCGCCGATGCCTTTCACGGACATCAATTCCGACAAATTTTTATCCTTCCCTCCCCGTAAATTTTTTTCTCCAAACACGTTTCAAAACGACATTTTTCAAAAAATTTCAATTCTCTCCTGGGTGGAAAAGAGCGAGAAGGCGAGGGAGGATGTTATATGAAGGAATATATGGCGCGGAGGATGTTCGGGGAACGCGGAGGGGGTGATGGAGGAGGCGGAGAAAGAGAGTGGGGGGGGGGGGGAGTAAAAGGGATCGCATGGAGAGAGGTTAAATTTACGAGGGTAACATACATACGCGACGTATAGGAAAAGAGGGGAATAGGTAGTTCATCCCTACGTTAGACATCTCCTATGAGGTCCAGTCCAATAGTTCGGTAAAAACCCAAGTGAAGCTGTAATACTGCCGCTAAAGAATCGCATTTAGAAAAAAATCTCAAAAATACGCGATCGAATATCCTACAAAGATAATGCATTCGAATCAGTTCAACTGATGTAAGAAAATTGAGACGACCGTCTGTTTCGGTCAGATAACTTAATCATCATTGTTATCCGATAACTTATTTAACTTCAAGTTCAGGTGAAAATTTTTCGTTCTTCGAGGAGAAGAATGCAATGCAATTTTTCTAAACGCGCGGTGGACGATTTTCGTTTTTCCCTCTCGATGCGTCTCCTGTCACTGGCTTAAAAAACGAAATGATGTCTCTCTGCTCGAATACGTCAATCTTTCCAATCGATCCGGGTCAACTTATAATTGATGAATAAGTTTCAAATGGAGTTTAGTTTTGGAGTTCAGCAGCGCAGCCGAGCATTTGATCACCCCGACATCGCAAATAATTTCAGTTGCGACTGCTTTCGCATTAGTTTCAACTTTAACTTGAAAATAAATATATTAATTATATACTTATGACTTTTTAATTTTATAGCAATGTTTATGATTATTGAAAACTATCAAAGAACAATTAGAGAGTAAAGTTGGAATTGTTGGAGTTAGAAGAGTAGGCCCTGAAAGTACCTGTAGTAAGCAATAGTAGTTGGAATAAATTTTATCAATAAATAATCAGCCCCAAAAATAAAACACTGATTTCGCTAGATGATCATCGAGCTCGTTTTGTGGCTGAAATCAAATTAAAAAACTAAGAAATTAAGTACTTGTCTGGTGTATCTCCAATAGCCATAACAAGATTATTAAAAAATCAAATGTGCATTTCAGCTACAATGTAGCTTGTAGAATCTACTTTCCGCGAAACACCACTGGAGACAGCAACGTTGTGGCCCAAATGCACGTTTTTTTTTACAAACCTGTTATGGCTATTGGAGATACTAAAGGCAACTACTTATTTTTTCAACTTTTGGTACTTAAGAGCTTCTTCTGGAACTAATCCCGCTAATATAATGAACGCCGAGACAAAATTCTACTCGTTCAGGGGAGAGAAGTGACAAACGTATCGTCCACCTAGTATCTAACGCTATCAACACGAATCGAATGCGCAATTAATCGAATAATGGCAATAACATAATTTAATTATTAGTTCCATCACCAACGCATCAGTGTAATCAATGGAATTTTCATCACGCACAACGGCACACGCAACAGAAACTTCAAAATTGAAAATTAAAAAAAAAATCTGTCAACCGAGAGATGACACGATCAAAGACCTTAATTTCCCTTTTCTTCGACTCCTCTCACTTCCCCCCCCCCCCTCCGCTTCTCTTTCTTTTTACGCACTCCCTCCAGTCAACAGAACTCTCCACCCCAAGAGCCGCCTTAGACATACATACCGCACTCGCATTAAATTATAAAACGGCGCGGCGCCGTAACAGAACGACTAAGAGGAGGGGATGGAAAGGGTGTAATGTAACATCTGCTATTGCAGCAGTGCCCATTGTGCAACCGACTCTCTCTTTACCCCCTCCACCTCTCCAGAGTGTGCATCCGATTCGGGCGTTCCGGACTGCTCTTCGTACGGGGGCGCGCTAGAGAGAGAGAGATGGGGGGGAATAGGGACGGAGCGAGTGAGTGACGAGCGGTGGACAACTTCGATTCTGCGACCCTCTCCCCTCCCATTCACCCTCACCCCCATACTTCAGTTTTATAAAATTATATATTCCGCGAAGCGACCTAGGAAAAAACAAGGGGAGGGAGCAATATGAACGACTTGTCGAGCAGACTGCCGCGCCCCTCCGAGTCCGACTCACTTCACCATGGACGTACGAACCGTATCGGGCTATATTGAAGCAATAAGCAGGAGGAGTGAGTCGGTATGAGGGGCTGGGAGGATAGGGTGGATCAAGGGGGGAGTGGATCGGAGTGAGAGAGGTGTCGGATTAAATAAAAACTTTTTATCTGGAGGCAGTTTTGAAAGAAATAGGGGCGAATTGAAAAAAGAAAAAGAACTGAAAATAGTTTCGAAAGGGAGACACTAGAACCGATTGCGCGAGTGATACCGCTACACAGGCGCATAAAAACCTTATGCCGCGAAGAGGCGTCTGGTGATTCCCGGCGATATTGGAGCCATAATAAAAATACACGTGTTGTACATTTCAGCCTGCTCGTATTATTGCTTCAAAAAGTGTTAAAAAGAAACAGCGTGACTCTTTCCGTAGGAGTATTGGAAATAGTTCAATTTATAAGAGTAGAAGGCGGCTTAAGGAATCAAGCAGGAAACAAATACATGTTCGCCGGGCCTAGAAATAAGCAAAGCAAATGCTTCGTTTGTATGACCGTACTTCCGTGCATGTTATGTTCCTTACGAATTAGGCTCTTTGGGAAATGAAGCGATATCGTACGAATGCAATTCATGCTAAAATTGACCGCAGTCATTTCCAACGAAATTCATTCTCGCCAACAAAAATTCACTTTCCCAAAAGATAAACCTGATACAATTTGTTGCGAGAATACGAACTGAAAAGCATATAATATTCCACTATGCTCAATTACAACTGATGTAACAGTAAACGTGACATTGTTAAATGAGTTAGTTTAATTTTACTTGAGAAGGTCAGGATGTAGAATTTACCGGAGTAATACATATAGTTAAAGACAGGGGAAAGTAAAAAAGGCAAAATGCCAGGTCATTAACGAGCGAATAGCAGAAATCGAGGCTAATTTCATCGTAATCACAGGTTGGACGAAACATGAAAAAACTGCTATATATCATTAACGTCTCACGGAGTCACTCTTCACGCTTATTTAATGTCCAATCGAATCAGATGGTGAAGAGATAGTTTTACAATCCATCTTATACCACTCTCCCACATTTCACAACCGCACTTCGATAAAATTGATGATAAGTGCGAAAGATGGATAGCAATGTCTTTCACACACCAGTTATAATCGAGGAAGTTATAAATTTATAATTGAATAAAAAAGAAACAACAAAAACAATAGAATGTCCAAGAGAGTTCGAACGGCGATGGTAAACTCTCTCATTAATAGTTGAGCCAGGTCGATTAATATAATCTTGCTAAAAAGAGTCGGAGATTTCAATGCCAGGTGCTGTTTCTATAACCCGTTTAGGCGTCAGCTTTTTTGCAGACAAATTCATTACGCAGTTTCTTCTTTCTATTTTATTTTTCCGCGAAGAGCCACGACCAGTCGCTTATGGATAAAAAATAAGAATAGAAAAATATCGGCTGCAACGACGCCAAGAAAATGAATCGGAAAAGTATCGGCGCCATAGGTTACTGAGCAGGGGTGGGCCAACATTTTATGAGGCATAAGCTGCATAGAATGCTTAGGCGGGCTGCACTTAAGTTCACATCGGAAGTTACACGAGAGACTGCAAGTGGTCCCATTAGCTAAAATTGATAATAAAAACAATTAAAGCGTTATAACAAGTATGGAATTATTCGCACTAAATTTCACGGCTATCTTTCGAAATGGCTTCACGGGCTGGATAGAATGCCCTCGCGGACCTCATGCGGTTCGCAGTTGCCCACCTCTTGCCATAGAGCAGCGGTGCCCAAACTTTTCTAATGGCGGGCCACATCAATGGTTGCGAATTGGAACTTGTCAATTCTTCGGCGGGCCGGATTAGAGTTTAAATCGGAAATTTTCTATATATTCTGAGATGCCATTAAGTGAAAATCATGTCTAAATAAGGTTTTCATGGCTAACATTTCAATATTTAAAGTTTTATTATGAAAACTTTCAAAAAATGTATGAATTTGTGTGTTAAATTTTTCGAATTGATTTTTCGCCTTAGCTTCGCGGGCCGAACAAAAACCCTTCGCGGGCCGCATTTGGCCCGCGGGCCGTAGTTTGGGCACCGCTGCCATAGAGCATAGGAAGAAAGAAAAAAAAAACATGTGGCTCCTATTTATTCGAAGAGGAGGAAACGTGTCGAGAGGGAAGGAAATCGCGACATAAAAGTAACTTCAGGGGCAGAGAGAAAATTTGCAAAAGTTTGCATTGGTATCGAATGATCGAAAGACCAAGAGAGAGAGAGAGAGAGATAGAGAACATGATGCAGAGAGGAAAAGAGGTGTTGAGCTAAAGAGGAGGAGGGATGGATGGAAACACGGCGTGCGTGAGCAAAATACGTGATCCGTTCCCGAGTAAGGAGGTGAGAGGGGGAGGGGGCGGAGAAGAGGTTGAGGTTGAGCTGGCGAGAGAGAGAGAGAGAGAGGATTGGGAAGGCAGACGTAGCAAGTATAAGGAGTCGACAATCTTTGGTGAAAACTCTTTAGGATATAAAAAAATCGAAGGATGCATGCAAGAGGTGGAAAGGGAAAAGGACGGGGTAAAATAGGTTGGACGGAGGCAGCGAGACCGTTGGGTCCACTGCAAAGAGATGCAATCTTCCCATGAAACACACACATACACACGCACACACGCTCCCTAGAGATGAAGCGAGTCGGGAGAGGATTCGGGGGTGGTAGTGGACGGGCGGAGGAGGAGGAAAGGAATGAGGAGGAGAGGAATAAGGAGGAGGAGGCGGAAAGAGGAGGTTGGGAGGGACATCGAGACGCACCACAGCACCGGCCGCTGCATGAATATGCATGTCTCCAACCTCTGGCACGCACCTAATTTATGTCCCGCCTTTTAATTTTCCCACACGCGTCGACTCTTCCCTCATCGGGGTCCTCCGTCTTGTTGTCTTTTTTTGGAACCGAGGGAGATGGAATGGGGAGTTGGAAGGGTTGGGACGCGGGGAAACGGCGGAAGGGGGATTGGCGAAAGGTGAGCGAGAGAGAGAGGGAGAGAGACGAGATGGAAGGAGTGGGACTCATCTTACGTGGTCGTATATAAGGGAGGTTCTGATATGGCGAGAAGAGACACGAAATGCGTACAGAGATAACGGGACAGCTAAGAGGAAGGCCCGGAAGATGGAGAGAAGGGAGAGAGAGAGAACATCGTGGGGTATAAGGAGAAAAATGTGGAAGAGATAAGAAAAAAGCTCAATGGTATGAATGGATCAGGGATACTCTCGTATAATTTCCTATGAAATGCGCCCTAAAGGAGAGATGCTCTCGTTTTCATTGAACGCGATAGCAATGCCTAATGAAATTAGGTGTGGTTATTTATTAGCTCTTAGAAGATACTCGTTACAGAAAAAAACAGCTGGTCCTGGTCCTTAATGGAGATTGTTACGCGCTATGAAATCAACTTTAGACGCTCTCCGCCTAAAACGGGCCATTATGTTTTATTCACGACACCAAACAGGTATCTAACGAACTCTTTCTTAAAATTTATTCACAATGGATGATAGTTTTATCACTGTACATTTGCAGTAAACTAAAGAACATTTGACTTTTAATGGAAATTACAGACGTTTTAAATAAAATAAAGCCACTACGCGGAGGTAGTCGTTCTACTAAGGGCGTTCTGCTATGTTTTCGGTTGGTTTTATACAACATGGGAATTATTATTTATCTAAATCAGGAATCGGCTTATGTAACATTTATTTAAGGGTGAGGACAGTTAGTGATGGATTAAAAAAAGGATATTAAACGACTGCCATCGGTTTGAGTGTTACGTAGGAACTCGGCCTATTTGATAGATTACTTTTTTATTCGATATAGAACAGTGTTTTAATTAGGTGTAATTATATTTATGTGCCGAAGGGTAGCATGAAAACATCGAGTCATTCGTCGATTTAATCGGTCCTTTTCGGATGGCCTAATTGCCATAAAGTGAGTAGATTAATTGCCCTTCGACGGCGAAACCCCAGATTGTAGTGACGCTAATTGCACCGGCATTTTCACTAACCATGACAATTAATTCATAAATTTGCTTAGCGTACAGATGATATCAAGCTAAGACGCATAAAAAATCAATTGCCATTGCGTCCTATCCCAAAAAATATTTTTTTATTATCTGAAAACAAACTAAATTTGAATTAAAAAAAGATCTTTTCAGCGTTAACAAAAGCAGTTGCTTTGTATGCAATAGAATTGCGACTAACTGTCTCCCTTTCAGATCAATGCGAATTTGGGCCACATAAGCTGCAGATGGGAGAGTGAGAATACAACTTTTACAAATCGGATTGACACGATTGTAACAAAATGCAATCAGAAAGTATTTAGTAAAAGAACTGTAAAAACATTCCTTAATGGTGCAATTTACTACTCAAAACTTTCATAAATGCATTGGTTTGAGCAAAAAGACACTAGGTTTCTTAACATAAAACTAGGTTAAAAGATTACAGAGAATTATTGTTTCGCAAGTAGATCAATTAAAAGGAGTAAATATTTGGTCAGTAACGCAGAAGGAAGTATTTTTAAAAGATTAATAAACTATTATTATCACTGGGATTGGAAATTGGGAATTTTTTAAACAGGAGAAAATTCTGCCATGACCGGGAAACGAAAACGGGCGGATACTGTACCACTGAACTATCGTAGCAGATTCTCATTTTACAGCTTATGCCTGTCTGCATAGGGTCTTAAGATCACTTTATTCCATCGATTTCTATTAATATCACTGACACAACAGGAAAACCTGCATTAAATTCTGCGTTTAAATTATATTTTGGACTGCTAATAATACAAATAATACAGATAAAAGAATGAAGTATAGACAGTAACTGGTTTCAATGAATTAATTGTTGTCGGAATAAAAAGCCGACATTAAATATTATGAGCACATAAGGAGGAAACGCTCATCGCTATATTTCCTTTCAGAAGTAAAATAACATCTTAGCTAGCGCTATAAATCTAAAGGTCACAGAACAAACCTGATCTATACGTTTGGGTTTGAATGAAAATTTACGTCGTTTCGAAACAAAAGAAGAGAACGCCAGTACTTTATTGTCTCAAGTTGTGTCCTACCACCAAACACCTGAAAAATTATACTCGAGCACAAAAAAAAACTCAGAAAAGACGAGAAAAAACAATAAGAACTGCTTAGAAATGGGTTCAAATAATTGAAACGCTCGCAACTTCTTCAAATGAAAATAAATAAACCACCTGCGAAACATTGAAATCAAGAGAACCTTGCTCTCTAAAACTCATTCATTCAACAATCATACCCATGTGAACACCCCCTTTCTCTCTCTCTCTCTCAGCGAAAATATCATCCACCTCTAATCCCTCTTTTCACTTTACGCCACACCTCTCCCCTATTTCCATTCTGCGAGTAGAGACTATTATGAAACTTGAGAGACCTTCGCACACGCAGCCAGCATCTCTCTCTCTCTCTCGGATTGAGGCTGAAGGCGGGTAGGGAGGTAGAGAGCACGACCCGCCGGCTGTTATAAAACCCCCTCCCTTGCCCAGAAGCCCTCCACCTCCCCTATATATATATATATATATATATATATATATATATATATATATATATCCTCCCCTCACACGCCGCAACTTTGCATTTAAAACGAAACGACTCCTCCGGTCCCTTCTCTAACTCTTTCCAACCCAACTCCCCCTCCCTCCCTCCCACACCTCACCCTTCCCCATCCCGCAGCATCCTGGCAGACCCTAACCCACATCTGCACCCACCGACGACCCTCCCCTACCTTCCAACCGTCCTATTCACAAAACGGCCCGTGGAAAAGCGAGTTCACCCCTTTTGATTAAATTTCAACCCCTCCCGACGCCTCAACCTGCGCCTACGATAATCCCCTGCTCTCCATCGTGGAGGGGGAAAGGGAGGAGTAGGAGGAGAGAGAGGGGGGGAGTGAAAGCAACGGTAGGATGGATGGAGGGGATGGAATGAGGCAGGGGAGGAATAACCTCGCCTTAACAGGTGTGCCCTCTTCTCCACGAGTTTAATGTTTGTGCGAGTGTGCCACGCTTTTCAAAACACCCCCGAGGAAAAACTTTCCTACGGGCATCTTTATGTAATCAATTCAGAAAATTGGGGAAAGAAAACTCCTCTAACGCTTTCTCGAGTCGAAAAGTTACACCTCTCGACGGCTAAAGGTTTCGGGGACGATCTCGGGGAAGAGTAACGGAATGGGGACGGTGAGGAAAGTAAGGGAAAGGGACGCTCTTTCGGGAAGACGAGAAAAGATCTCCGAGAAGACTCTTATCGAATATTCGCGCGAAAGGAGTGTGTAAGGCGACGGGAGGGGAAAGGGGCGAAGGGGAGGGGAGGAGGAAGATATCGAAGTTGGCATAAAAACATCGAAAAGTAATATCGCGCCCTCCTCCCGCCTATCGTCTATCACACACTTCCCACGTTCGCAGATTATGAAATTTTGATGACAAATTTTCGAATTAAACACACTTGACATCTGTGCGAGAGACGCACCTGCCTCACGACATTAACCCCTTCCTCCTCTACTCCATAAGGGCAGAATGGGGTGCTTATATGGGAGAGGGGAGGGGAGGAAAGAGGGGAAGGTAGCGAAATGGTCTCCCGGTCGGGGTCTACGCTTGCACCAACGCGAAACGATTGATAGGTGCAGCGAGAAAAGACGCGACGTGGGAGGTGATAATGCCAGCGAATTGGAAACCGAAAGGTATATTGGAACTGGGGAGTTTCGCTCATGGGCAGGAGGCGCGAGAAAATAAGATGGGAGTTCAGAATCGAACCGAAATCGCCGCATTATTCATTTCCGCCGGCAAAAACACAATTTAATTTTAAGTTTCAGAAGGGTGTTAATTAAATAATCAAACGTAGTGATGTTCCGCCTCTATTTAAAAAGTAATTACTGGCATTAAAAAATTAAATATGCACTTTCAAATCATTATCTATAAATACTTACTTTCGTTATTTCAATTTCACATTTTATTATTTTCACGTTCAATTTAACAGAACTTTTATTTCTCGTTAGATCATATGAAGCGTGAGCGGTAATAAAATTCTGACGAATGAGCGTGACGAGGAGAAAGTCCACCTAATGTGCAAAACTGGCAGTCATTGGGAGAGAAAAGCGGATAAAAACCACCGGAGCAAAAGAAAACCACCGACGTATCCTCCTTTTACAAACACGTCACGGGTTCGAATAAAAGATCCGAACCCGGGCGGCCATTTTGTCACGAGCACGCCCGTACACGGATGCAAATTGTGTTCCGAGGCGCGGAGAGAGCAAACCACCAAAAAGCGTATCAGAATCTCAAAAAACCTCGCACGTAGATAAGTATAATAAACCAATGTAACACCTGGTTAGAAAAAACCGAAAAAAAATACCGTGGAGAAAAAGAGACGTCCGGATATGAAAAAAAAATCGAACCACCCCTCTCACCCCGAAATAACGGCTATGATTTATCCAAACACGAAAGAGAAGAAATTCTAAGTAGAAGGCGAGGGGGAGGAATGGGAGGGAAGGACTTTGAAGTACGTGTTACGAGGGTTTTTTCAAGTGGGATCCAATGGGGAGATCTTCCAGGTATGAGAAATGAAACAAAAAAAAATTGCTCGGTAGAAATTGAAGGGGTAGAGGAATGGAGGCGAAAGAAAATATGGGGGAATGAATAAAGACGAGGCGAGTTGCGAAGAGAATATGAAAAACTGAAAAGAGATCGGGGAAGGATGGAAAGAGGGTGGCGAGGAAGGGAGAGATGTAGTGTACGAATGACGCTATTATCTACACCCCATATCTCCTCACGCCCCCCCCCCCCACCATTCCTCCCGCGGCCACTCCCTTCTCACTCCACCTCCTCCGTCCCAACCCATCGCCTAAACGACGAATAAAACACATTCCATTTCTTAATAAACTCTGTAACACGAAAATAAAGTGCCGTCAGGAGCAGAGGGCGCAGAAAGGGCGAGGAGAAAAAGAAGAGAGAAAGAGGTGGTAGCGAGAGGAATGGAAAAGGAGGTTGTTAGCAAAGGGAAGTGAAGGAGGGCAAAAGAGGGGAAGGAGGAGGAGAGGGCAAAATAGGGGGAGAAGGAGGAGAGGGCAAAAGAGGGGGAGGAGGAGGAGAGGGAAACAGAGGGGAAAGAGGAGGAGAGGGAAAAAGAGGGGGAAGGGGGAAAAGAGGGGGAGGAGGAGGGAAAAGAGGGGGAAGGGGGAAAAGAGGGGGAGGAGGAGGGAAAAGAGGGGGAGGAGGGGGGAAAAGAGGGGGAGGAGAGGGCAAAAGAGGGGGAGGAGGAGGGCAAAACAGCGACGTAGCAAAGAGGAGAGATTAAGAGAGAGTAAAAGTACGAAGAGATAGGAGAAAGGGTGGATTTCATAAGAAAGGAGAAAGAGAAGGCAGGGTATTAGGCGTAGAGCGAAAATGCCACGAGTAAGAAGATGAAGTCGAAGGACAAGAAAGAGGGTGATGGGGGGTCAGGAGGGGAGGGAGGAAATGAAGGAGGGAGAGAGGGGAAGGAAGTCAGAAAGGCGTCGAGAAAATCCATGGGTGAGATATGGACTTATTATTCATTCATGCATTCAAACTTTACAGCCAACAGCTGTAAGAAAGGCACTTAATGAAACTGCTATATTAAAACAGAAGCGGTTTGAAAAAAAAGGAGACGAAGGTCGGGAGGGAGAGAAAGGGAACGGGAGGGAGGCCGGGGAAAGGGTTGGAGAGAGGGAGGGAAAAGGAGAAGGATGAAGCAAGGAGAAAGAAGGGTTGAGGGGTGCAGAGGGAGACGGATAGAGAGAAAGAGAGAGAAAGGAGCCGAGATTTCGGAGTTGGACCGAGAGGGAAAAGAGGAAGTTGGTGACTCCTCCTGGTGAAGGGTTCATAAGGAGAGAGAAGTGAAAGGGAGAGGAATGAGAGAGAGGAGGGGTGAGGGAGGGAGAGAGAGAGGTTATAGGGAAAGAATCGAAAAAGGGAGGGAGGTCGGAACGGAGACAGGTCGGTGTAAAATGAAAACAATAAAGTGGCTGAGATGACTTGGGTTATTTTCCCCCTCACGAACTCATGAGGAAGTGAGAAAGGTGAACGGGTAGAGGGAGGTTTGGAGGAACAGGTGGAAGGAGAGAGAGGGATGGGAGGAAGTCGGGAGTGGAGGGTGGAGGAGGAGAGAAATTTCCACGAGGAGGAGGAAGGGGAGTGAGACTTTCTATGTCTCTCCGATCTCCCCCACTCCTCTCCATTTTTCGAACCCTTCTCACGGAAGACTTTTCTTCCCCTTCTCTCAATCTCGATATATTCGAGAGGGAGAGAGAGACTAGGTTTTAATACGACCCTTGGATGGAGTCTCTTTAAGGATGTGTAAGGAGGAGGTTAATGTACGGGGGAGAATAAATCACGGGGTGATGTCAGGGCTCGAGATAAAGAAGGTGAAAGTAAAGGGGGGAATATTAGGACAGATGGCAAACTTTAGAGAGAGAGAAAGAGGGAGCAACGGGTAAAGAGGGTTCGCAGTAAAAGTGACGGGGAAAATGGTGGGTAGCTTTTCGGGGCACGAGGATTATGAAAACGGATGATTCGAATTAGTTGGTTCGTGTGCGCGAGCTCAATTTGGACCTTTTGAAATGATATACTTTTCAAAGGGAGGAGAATTTATATAGATAGTTACTCATTTAAATGTGTGAACGGCAAGGAATATAACTTCGGACTTTTGTGAATATAATGATAAATGGAGTTAGTTTGAATAAAGATTAATAAATTCAAGTTAGATAGACTGCCAAAGGAAAGAGAAAATATCTTAGCTGAAAAAACTGCGAAGTTCTAGATATTAACTATAACTCGGATATAACTAAAATGAATTTTGTGCGGGACTCCGGGAAAAGGTTAATAATCACACAAAAATCAAACGTACAAACATCATACCTTTGAGAGTTTAAGACATGAAGACGAGATACAAACATATTATAATAACAGCATAAAAATTGCACTTACCCCATGCTGCATTCAGGCAGTTAAGCATCAGTGAATGGCATGACGAAACGATGATTTCAGAGAATATGAAAAATAAAAGTTAATTGTTAGAGTATGATAATAAATATGGGGTAATTATGCTAAATTAAGTTAAAATATTATTTAACGAGCACAAACGGAATATACAAAATATGCATACGTGACACGTTTATCGCCATGAGATTTTTTCATCAATCTATAAATTAATAGCGTAAAAAATGTGATTTTTAAAGCGAAGGTAACAGCCACCTTAACGTGTGATGTGTCAGATTAAACGTCTCAACCTGCATATTTGCAGGAAAATGATAAAATTGAAATCGGTCATACTGTTGGCGAGATATTGAGTTTTTTGTGACCGACTAAGCTCTGCCCGACATAGTTGTAGTGGTTGATGTTAAGGTGGCGCTCCTAGCGGACATTAGTAAAAGGAAATAAACCTTGCAATCGCTGAGCTTCTTGGTAATGTGTCAGAAGGCTTATTACCAAGACAATATTTAATGTAACCAACCAATCGATTTATCGACGGGCAACAACCAGTTTTTATTAATAGTTAAGTTAATATTTTGGTGAAATGAATACATCGAATGATTAATCCTTGTAATATGAAATACAAAATTCAACCTATTTCTAAGAACAGGTTAGTTATTTTAGCAAATAAACATCCAATAACAATGAATATATTCCCATAGAAATTCATTTGCACTAGTTTTGATGGTAACATTATATACTATATACCAATTAAAGAAGCATACGAGATACAAACGGATGTCAAATCAGCAAAAGCTCATTTTTTCTTTCATCACAAAATCTCCCAAATGAGTTAAGCATCAGACCATTAATTACCACATTTTACAAGACAAAAGTTTTCGAGTCTTCTTGATCGGCGACAACGTAATTCACTTCCATGAAATTTGATAAAGTTTATTATTAATACATTTTCCAACCAAAATTTACTCCCGCGGGCCAGAAACGCTTGGATATAAATCACAATCACAGTGTGATACGTATATCTCGATTTGCGAAAACTACGCTACCTATATATAATCGTTTCATTGCTTAGGATTCCAAGAAAGAGAGAAATCGAGAAAATAACGGAGCTACAGGAGAATGATTTATAGCGCGACGGCGATGGGGCGGAAATAAGGGAACGGAAATAAGGTTGGATAGCGACAGACAACGAAAAAAATGAGACGCCTTCTAATGCTCCCATCTCTATAGTCATTATCTAAGCAAAACAAAGCGACACGCCCGAATCGATGCAGATAAAACCTTCGTCGTTGTGCTAAACTTAAAAATCGTGGGAAAAGTAATGGAAAGATTTTCTTCTCTTGGACGAACATCTTTTTAAATCGTTCGAACGAGATGGTTATGAATCACCACGACATAGGGATGGCTTCGCTTCCGGATAAGCTGGACATGTGCTCCCCAGGATTATTCGCTTGCCCGAGTGATTATTTTTATTTTGTAACACATTGTGGAGGATTTATTGTAGGTAGATGATAGTTTTCGATTAATTTCAAAACATTTCCACTTGAGATCTCAAAAAATTTGGCAGAGAATAGGGAAAGATAGAATAAGTAAGTCATCGAGTGACGAGTTCGGAGAACAAGTCAAAATTCCGAAGAAGTAACTCGAAAGTACTATCAAGGTAGACTTTCAGGCAATATGAGTAAACAGTATTCCTAGCCTATAGTAGGGCAGAGGGGAAAAAGTATCCTTCAGGAATTGCTAAGAGGGTGCGGTAAATAAAATAAGAAAGGAGACGAGATATGTAATGTTCGCTTTGCAGCGTCCCGCGACATGAAGGAAATTGAGTCTTGCGATATCAAAACTATAAAATTTGTGAAAATTAACCTTTACGACGAAGAATGGAAAAAATTTTACAAGGTCAGCATAAATTCCTTGCTCGCACGAAAGAAAAGCTCGCAATAAAATTAAGCAATTACGGAGATTCGGAAAAAATTAAGAGTTAAAAAAATAATCGCCACATCACTCAGGGGAAATGTTTCAAACCGTAAAGAGTAACATTTTTGTGAAAGCGTTTACCAAAAAACTGCCGGATGAAATAGCTGGTTTACGCGGGAAAACGTGCGAGAAAATAAGTTCCCCGAAGGATATTGACGACCTATAAAACTTTTTTTTGCGCTCCGCAAAGTGCCTCTTAACCGCATTCATGCGCCGGCAATCCGGTTTCTGATTGCAACTGCATCATTAAGCGGAGGAGGAGGTCTGGTCGAACGAGATACGACGGGGATCTAAAAAGTCTCCGGCAGAGCGGTCGAAGAATTAGAATGAAGTACTAATGAGAGGTTGGACGCAGTGCCTCGGATGGAAAAAAAATGGTTTTACTGATTATTTGGACCTCGCGTCATGCTTCATTTAAAACGAAAAACTGGTAGAACCGAGCGACTTTGCATTCCAGATGCAGCATTCGCTTCGTTTTGAGGAAGAAATAACAGCAATCTTTTCGCCTGCGTCGGCAAATCACCGAGGGGCAAGGAGAAAATTGATATTAATGCAATGTATTTAAGACTATAAAAACTAAGACAAAAACAAAATTCGAAAGTACGCAAAACATAGAATACTACATTGAAATGGAAATCATTAGGACTGTCTTTCATCGTCTCCCATTCAATTACACGTTTTTAAATGTATTGACCATGACTTTATAATAGCATTGTGCAATTTTTCCCCTTATAGTTCCACGAAAAAGTGGTATATAGGCGCAGCAATTTGTGGCAACTTAAAGCAGAATATATATATATATATATATATATATATATATATATATATATATATATATATATATATATATCCATCTCTTTCACTGCTTCATTTTTGCAACACCGAAAAATGCAGTCTTTAGTTAATATTTACTTAGGTATGCTAAATTGTTGATCCGTATACGTAAAACTCGGATTACAACTCTAAACGCTAGGGCACATTCGGATATAAAGCACATCTGTAGTACGTTTACTTAAAACGACTTTGTGAGGAAGGGGAGCGGGGGGCGACTTTCCAGCAGTCAGAAATCTATAATGCCATAAAAGATATTTATTAAAAACTACGAGAAAACATGAGTGCTCGTAAAGCAAATCCTCTAAGGCAGCCTGTGGTCCGCGGACCACTGGTGGTCCGTCAGATTGTTGTAGATGGTCCGCGGCGATGACAAATTTTATTGATATAATAAACAAGTAATATGTGAAATTGGTCTACCAAACGGAGCCTATTTGGACCCAACTGACCTATCTAGACCTGTTATTTTAGAATAAATAGGCAAACTTTTAACATGCTTGTACCCATGTTAAATACGCACTCTCTGTGTTATATACCGAATATTTCGTATCGTATCTAGGTTCGCAGCTTTCCGTTCGTACGTCTCCGTTAGTCCGACGGGGACGTAAGAAAGGAGAGCTGCGAGCAGCAATTCGCGAATCCATCCGAAGGAGGTGACATCCCGAGCAAAGGAGGCACTTTCCCGAGCCCGCCTTGCAAGTGCATTGCGCACTTACTATTTTATTATGTTGCCCCCGATCACCATTTAATAAATTGACGACAATTTCGTGCGGGTGAGTGCTTAAATTGCTTGTCCGTAATACAAGCCCCAGCAACTAAATGATTCGCATTCAAAACTTTCGCACACTCAATAAAAGGCCGCTGACCCTATTTTATGAAGTCCATTACTTGGAAAATTTCCACTATGGAAGGCATTCTGCAGGCAATGGAAAATATCTTCCCTTGTTTACACAGTATTCTTCTATCCACTAAGATCTGATCTCCTCTCCGAAAACAAAACACGAGCAAAAGTGTTATCCTCAACGGTGGATTCGCGAATATCTTTCAGTCTGTCTCTAGCCATTGCTGGCATTGTATCTATTGGCGCATATTTAAATTCTTTTATAAGCGTAGTGTTTAAAATCATTATTTAATTTAGTAATTTCAAATTAACCCCATATTGAACAATATGGTTGGTGTTTGTTCTGATGGTGCCAGAGCAAAGATGGGAAAGCATAGTGGTGTGATGGCTCGAATCCAAGAAATTGTTCCTAATGTTACTTGGGTACACTGCAACATTCACAGACAAGCCTTGGCTTGTAAACGTATAATTGATAATAGCTCAATTACTTTGGCTAAGATTAATAAAGGTGAAATACTCCTTTAGCCAAACAATTAGAGGGTTACCAAACCCAATGCATTTCGCCCACAAGGTGGGCATCGTCAGGGGTAAAACCTGTTTCAACATGTTGAATAATTTGTTAGAATGGAATCATTTTTAGAAGAAAATAATTTAACTCTTCCTTTAGATATATCTGCAAATATCTGTTCCCGCTTGTCTTCTCTCAAACAATTATACGAAGATTAGTTTCCCGAAAATTATGACTTGTATAATTGGATCAGAAATCCATTTTATACAACTCCAATACAGAAAATTTGCCAGCAAAATTACAAGAGGATTTGATTGAACTTTCTACAGATGGAGGCATAAAATTGATGTTCCAAAATACACTTCTAACCGACTTCTGGATTCAGATTAAAGAAGAATATCCGGATTTATCAAATATTGCGCTAAAAATGTTGATTCCATTTTCCTCTTCGTATTTATACGAAGCAGGATTTTCAGCCTTAGTAGCCATGAAGAGTAAGTACAGGACTCTACTGGATGTAACATCGAGCATGCGAGTGACGCTAACAAAAAACATAAAACCAAATATGTCTGAAGTATGCAAAATAAAACAGACGCAAAGATAACATTAAACTCAAAAACATTGCTACCCTAGTCACCTACCTATACATGAAATGTAACTGCCTTTTTTCAATAAAAAGTGTTAAAACGCCTAAAATTTGCCTTCTTTAAAAATCACCCAAACTTTAGCTACCAAGTGGTCCGCGGTAAGTAAAAGAATACTTGTGGTGGTCCGTTGGTGACAAAAGGTTGAGAACCGCTGCTCTAAGGGAAGAAACTTTGCTCACAGAAATATAGAGATTGTACCGCGTACAATGTCCATGGAGTAGATGCTAAGGTTGAGTTTGAAGCTGTGCTGCAATCGTTTCACTAATGCCGAATCTAATAATACCTGTAAGAAGAAATTGCTGAATATATTGGAGTGGTGAATAAGCGATGCCATAACTCATTTTATTTAGAGTAGAACCCGATTAAAATATAAAGTACCTAAAAATAACTTGTGAGTTTAAATAAAATGGAGTTAAAAGATTATAATCCGGGAAAAGTAAAATAAATTGATTTGAAGTAGAAGAGTAATCGATAAAATGTTTTTAATAGAAAAATCATGGGGAAAGCGTGAAACAAAAACATCGAGCTGCGAAGTATGAAATTATAATACATGTATTATCTTTTTCCTGGCGCTCTTTGGTGCGTTATCAATTTAAAAGCAATTTCCACGCTTTTTAAATAGGATGAAAATTGATTAATCAATTAATTGATTGCTATAGGTTACATCCAAACTAAACGTGGTGTTGAATAATTTAATTAAATATTTTAAATAGGTTTGGAACGAATTTTAAAAATAAAATCAAATCCAAACTAAATTCCCCTTACTTGGAACACGTAGCTTATGCCGAAAACAAAAATAAAATTGTAAAAACCAAAACCTTTCACGAAAAAGAAGATATTTTCACGGTAATGCACGAACCCACTCACGAAGAAAACCAGCAATCGCTAATATTATACACGCATCGAATTAATTTAAACCCTCATTCGTGCTTTCAGCATGATTTGAGACGATGCAGAAAGCCTCAATAAAAATCAACGGAGCGTAACGGAACAGTCATTCGGGTGCATAAGACAAGAAATTGCAGGGAGGAAGATGGGTGACCAGAGAGACAAGAGGAAGAGACGGGGTGGAGGAGGGTGTGGGATCAACGGCCCGGAAGGACGGAGAGGGAGGAAAAACGAAGGGAAGGGAGATTTGAGGAGAATAAAGGGGGAGGGAAAGATAGAGATAGAGGAGCGTATGGGAGCGGTAGTGCATGTGAACGTGACCGCTGCGAACTCGGACTAGTCTCCATGGAGCAATGCTCCCTCTTGCCTCCCCTGCTGTATCTCATAGGTGGGAGGAGCTCCAGAGGGTGGGCGGATAAGGGGGTTAGCGGAGATGGGGAGGTGATTAAGGAGTGGTAGAGTCAGGGTCGGTGCCTGAGATAGAGTTAGGTCCGGCGATAAAGAAAGTGCGGAGGCAGGACGAATGTTTTCAGAAAAAGGTGCAGATAAGGTGATTAATTAAGAAAGCAGGGATGGTGAGTGAAGAAAGGCGTAGATAGGGATTGGTGATTAAGGAACGTGGACGGCCATGTGTGGGCGAGGAGGGTGGAGGGAAAATTAAAAAAAAAATCCTCTCGACTCGAGGCGCTTTCGCAGCGCAATTGGCCGGAAATTTTCCTCGGTGCAGCCGAGGCGTCGAGCAAATGAGAATTGCACGCCGAGCGATCCCACGGAAAGTTATACGCTCTCTTTTTAGTCACCGCAATGCATTGAGCCGTGCCGAGGTAGGGGGAGTTACCGGATATCGGGAGGCGGAATGGAGTCGAGGAAACCATATTATTAAGAATGGATGCCGACAAAATGCCGTGCACTTAAGGCGTGATAGACGGTAATATAAACACGTAACGCACGTTAGGTCTTAATGGAGCTCACCAAAGCACAGGCAATCCTTCACGAGTCAAAATATAAGTAAACCACTGTTTAAACGTTACTGATTACGAGAATGCCATAAGGCTTTTGTTGAAAACATATGAACATCTGACCCGATGGCATTAAAACCTGTAAGATGTCATTTCGACATTCTAAATCGAAACCAAAATAAAAATATGCGAGACAAGGAAATGCCAAGTACTTCAAATGACATCGGGAATTGACGAGCTATAAGAAACACTCCTATCAATCCTTCGGAGAAAAGTTTATGAACTATTCGGTCTTTGTGATACAATTCGAATTCAGGAAAAAGGTGTCGGATTAGCAAAGATCTACTGAGTACATAAGATGCACGACAACGAGACAAAGATACTGCCAGTTATGCCTCAAACTGATAATTGCACGAGATAAACTTTTACCCAAGGCCCTGCATGCCCACTTAAGGAAGTTAGTGAGTTAAGCAGGTGCGTGCCTACGCGAATTGAAAGATACTTTGAACCCTAACGAATCGTCTAATGGTAATTTTAAATGTATTGGATAAACAACACCTTCCTTTCGTATCCGCAGTCAAGAATGCAACATTCTCAACAATCGTAATACAAGTAGATTTTAATGTTGCACGTTTTATACGAGCTATCCGGAAAAAAACGGATACCTGAAAACGTTATTTTTCCCAGACAAGAAATTTTCAAGACAAGTTCTTTATCTTTTATCTATATGGAAATAGGAATCGTATCTAAGGTCAACTAGTCTACCACCTTTCAATAATAGTTTCATCAAGATAACATTTACAAATTTTGACTTTTCCCAAAAATCAGCGTCTTCGACGGAAAAAATATGAACGATCGACGAGGTTGTAATACGCGGAAATGGACAATTTTCAAAATTAATGCATCGCGATAAGAGATCTTAAAAAAAACGAGGAGGATAAAAATGGGCACAGTGTCAGCAAGACACGGCGATAACCTGGGAGTCTCTTTTTCACGAAAAACGTGTTAAAATACGCTAACGCTGCGGCCAAAAGAGGGTATGCAACACCGTATTCCACCTCCACGAAGTTAAAACATCCGAATGAAATACGCCGCGGTCAAACCAAACTTTTCCCAGGACAATAGGACGTCTTGAAAACACCCTCCTCCTCCCCTTCTTTCCTCATCCTTCCCACCCACCGCAAAAACCGCCCAACTCAAAACAACCTCCGGATCATCTCCTGGCCACGGTCCCTCAGCACAAACAGGAAAGGCCTTAAGGCACTAGCGGCAAAATAATAACACGGCGCTACTTCCGTCGTACGCGTAGCTTGCGAAATGGGAGAAGTTGGCCTCTTAGCACACGGCTACACGGTTCTGCACTTCCGGGGAGGATCTTGCCCCGGGGACGCCACGATTCCTGAGGTTCCTGGTCACAGTCTCCGACGGAGGCGAGGGATGTACGGCGTCCCTCGTAAGAGGCCACGCGCCGCCCGCGCGACTTATCAAAATGAAAAGATGTGTAGGGGAGTGTGCCGGCAAAGTATGGAGATGGGAGATATTTTAGAGAGGGGTACGCAAAGGGCTAAAGTCGGCGGCTTTGGCTAATAAACAAAAGTGCTTATGTCGGGAGTGGATGGGATCTCAGCCAAAAATCGTTAGGGGAGGAGGTGACTTTCCTTTGTTAGGGTGATGGTGGCTGATGGTTGGTATTGTTGAGGCGACCGCTAGTTATCGACTCGGTAATCAATTCCAAGGGAACTATTAGGCAACACATTTTGGAGGGCTGCATCGAAAAATGGTGGAAAAGCGCTGATGCGTTCATGAAAGAAAAAGGGCGGATTATCGCACGAGGCACTAGATGCGGAATGAGCCCAACGGATGATGTCATTCCAGCCGATTCGAAATGTGAATGAAATTTCGCCCCGATAAAATATTTCACGAGAATATCTTTTGGGCCGTTGGAAAAAGATGCAAAAAAATCGACTGCAAAATTTCCATCTAAATATTCCCTCTATTTTTAAAAGGAATCGATCCTTCGTTTTGGGTGACGTCAAATTAAAACACGTTGCGACGCGATTTTTTATTTATAATCAAGGGAATAAAATGAAATTTCGACCGAACATGCAAATTTTCCTTTCTTGATTTTATTTTGTTTCCCGAGGTGAATAATTCCTTAATCGCTTACATTACCTATTCAAGATACCGGCGCTCTGGAAAACATGAGATAAAGGAAACGAAAGCGTGTAAAACAGTCGCACAAACATTCTAAATATGTCTGTTTGGCCTGATTCCCATCTTCTAGTTAGACCTCGAAAATGGGACTGCAATTTAAAAAAAGAGACCATAAATAACACACAAAACTCGAAAAACCTGATAATTTTAAGTTGGGCTGCTGTCTTAGAAACCCTTCGTTCGCGTAGTAAAACAAGAATATTTTTACAAATCTTGCGTTAAAGCTATCGCCCGATTTATTTTTTTTTTCAAAAGACAGCTTCGAGCTACCAAGTGGGCGCATGGCCATTATAAACAAAAGAAAAGCTACAGCCGTTAAACACTTAAATTAATTTAAGGACGCCAGATTGCAGGAGGTGGACAAAAAGATGAAAATTTTCGAATTTCCTCCAAAACCCATATTTTCCTCCTAAAACTATTCTCCCGAGAGAGAAAATATTATATCGGCCACGTTATTTTTTCTTGTCATGTTTCACGGCTCTTAACGATTATCGCGAAGAATTCCGGTCAACAATGTCACACAGGCAAGAGCCCTTATCGCATCGCTTCCGATGACTTTTTCTTCAATACTCGAATGTTAACATGCCATCATAAAACCAAGCGATTGCGAGGGGCGATTGCATTAATGGACTAAGGAGGAAAAAATAATAAAAAAACACCCCAAAATTGGAATCTACGATTATTTCTGGGGCGGTTTCCTGATTTCGGTGGAAGGCAAACTGGCTGCAATTTCGCCGTAAAGTTATCCAATCGGCCAAGGAAAACATGCCTAAATGATATGGTGTGTAAAAAGGAAACCATAGGTCTCGGGTAAAGAAGGTGATCGAGTCGATTATAATACAGCCTTATCGCGCAGCGAAAGCGATGTTTACTCAGCGAGGCCAATTTTAAGCTCGAGTTTCATATTACAAATATCAAAAAGTTTTGTCGACTTAATAATGACAGAAAAATATCTCGAATAAATTCTAAAAAAATTTAATGATCGTTTCATTAAAAAACAAGTGGAGTTTTGGATATCTTTGTCACGAGAAACCGTTTCGAGGATGTCAATCACATACGCTGTACGTCTGGAAGTCTAAGAAGATATTATTGCTATTCAGAACGTTCAAGTTCTGCATCGTGAATTTTCTGTGACTAGTAACTTTGTTGTCTGACATTAAAGTTCGAGTTAAATAAATTCAATTCCATATGCATTTAAGTTAAATACATGTGAATTAATTAAATATTACGTAACATGAAAGAATATACAAATTATTGCAAACATTTAAAATATGAGGAAATTAATTATTTTCACATCTGTCAAAATATATCAAGCTACTAATACACTCTTAAAACTGAATTTACATTTAAGAAAAATAATTTTATTCAAGGTACATACAAGAATTATACTCAACAGAGAGAAAAAACTCAAATCAATTCTATCAATAAGCTTATTATGCATACCGTTTTAAAAACGACGATAAAGAGAATTCATTTTGGAATTTTTTTACGTATTTATGCAGACAAAATTGACAAAAATTACTATTACAACACATGCCGGATATGATATGATGCACCCAATAAAAATATTGTTAGTTTATAATTGAAAATTTGAGAAATTAGAATTCTATTCGTTAACGATAATAACTTGAGGTAGCAGAAAATATTTTCAAACATTTAAACGAGATAGCTCAAAAAATTACTGCGTTTCGATAGAAATTTTCAAAAGATCGGTTCCGGTTTATATGGACGCCAAAAAGTAGACAATTAAACGCACTCGCTCATTATAAATTTAAACAATGCCGTCAAACATGAGACGTAAAATAATTGAAAAATTCTTTGATACATAACCATAATACCATAAGTTCCGCTTTTATCTTTCTATTACCGATAACCGCTGAAAAAATATAAAAAGCTATCGATCGCCCTGAACTGTATTTTTCCCAATCCCGCGCCACCTTGCATGAAGCGGCTGCTGTAGAGAGGATGAGGGAAAGAACTAGAGGGCGAGAGAACGAGAGAGTAAGGCACTCGAAAGGCCTCATTTATAGGCACTTAAGGCAGGACAGATAAAAATCCGATTTTCCAAACGAGGAAATTGGATATGCCGTTAGAAATGATGGAGAGGACAGTCCCCGACCGTCAGTCGCGGGACGATGGGCGACACCGATAGGCGATGCGGGAGGGCGCCGTCCTCCCCCGACCGGACGGTTGGTGGAGGGAGGGCGAATTGGGGAGAACGGAGTCGCAGGGGGGGGGGGTGGTTCCGAGAGGGAAGGGAGAGGGGATTCTTATCTTGGACACCAACGGCACACCTCGAGCGATTTGCACTGGAGGCGGAGATCTCGGCATTTCAGATACCGCGGCCCAATGCATGTCTAACACGCGAGTGAGTGAGCGCGTGATCAGATGCGTGCTTTCGGGGCGGGAGAGAAACGGAGGCATTGCGTGCCGGCCGAGCGGAATTTTTCCTTGTTCTATTTCTTTAAAAAAAGGGGGCAGGAAAACGCGAACCGAAGAGGCAGTTTCGATAAGGTCCTCGACTGAATTGGGGCGGGGGTAAAACGATAAGGAGAAAGGCGAACGGGTGGGCAAGGACCCGGTTGGAGTTTTTTCGGAGGATATTTTGACGTGGTAGAAGCAGGATTCGTTAGTGGAACAACGGCTCTTACGCTTCGTGAGGAATAAGAAGGAAAAATTATTAGTAAGTGTTAGTGCAACAAGTCGATTTCGAGCTGGACCATTTGCAGTTTTTTTGAAGCAGGATTTTTGCGAAAAAAACATTACTTTTTTCTGACGGGAATGCATTTGTCAAAAATCTCGCAGTGAAAAATTTATAACTTCAATAATAAACTAAAAAAATACTAGAAAGGTTTGTAGAGGTGGCGCAAGTAAGCTCTGTACCTCAGGAAAAGCGAAGCAATATAAGCTTTTGTTTTTTTTTCTGGCAAACACTTCAAGATGCCCGGCACAAACATAAGTCAGTTACTAAGATCCGCGCTACTATTATATTTAAATAAAAATTCGTCGGTCATTCTAAGCAACTATGTGACGATCCTGTGGAACTACGAACAGTGTTGATCGTTCTAGGTGGACCTGAATCGAAAAGGATGTATGCGTCTTAAGGCGATAGGTAAAAAAAACGAACAGACATACAGCCGTAGATGAAAACAGACATCCTACTAATTATTGGATATCGATTGGGAAAACAATTAATTTCGGATGAAAAAACAACCGACAAATCAGAGGTGGAAAAGAGACGACTCAATTAGCAATTAAAGCATGTTCGACCAACGTCTCCGCTTGTTTCCTTCTACCTCGTAACTTCAGAGATTTTGAGATCCGCTCCATTATCCGTGGACCCCATCGCGAGCCGAACAACAAACTGCGCTCCCGCGGGAAACTTTCCCACGCGCGATTTGCGAAAAAGCGCTGTGGGAAAGGTCTCTCTCTTCCTCTACGTAGGTAGAGATCTGTATCAGGGATAAAGCCTCGCGTTAATGCCCGCACGAGAAGGCAGATATCTTTCCAGTCTTTCGGATGCTCTTTCCTCAGCGCTGCGGAGGGTGAGTCATTGGTAATGGAGGAATATATGTGTCGAAAATTATTAAAGTATAAATTCTCCAAGAATGATAATATTATTCTATAAAATACATACGATTAACTATCAGCATTACATCAATAATAATATAATAAATCGCGCATTACTTCACTTTCGTTTACGAGCTAGGCCCATCATGGAGAATCATCATTTATCCACTATATTAGCAGAAAAATTATAATAAATGCACTAAAACTACGTGCACTGACTATAATAACTATTAAACTGTTGTTTTACTATTCAGTTGAAGCAAATAGGACAGAAAAATGATGGGGCCGAAGACTTCTCAGCGATCTCACGAACAACTGATTACTTTATACGTAGAAAAATGGTTAACTTGAAACGAAACTCGTAAATTATGTATGGAAAACAAGGTTTCGAATTTTGCTCTGCATTTCATTATGTTTGCAAAAAGTATTAATGTAATGATTTCGCGAGTCAAATATAGCAAAACCTCGATTAACGAAGTAGATGTGTTCTATGGTCACTTCCGGTATCAGAAACCTCGTTAACGGAGATGGAAATAACATACGAGGCATATAGATGCGTTTCAGCACTTCGGATAAGGGAAGATACAGTGAAATATTATTGACTACTGGCAAAATAATATAAAATGAGCCTAAAAACGAGAAATGTGCTAATTAGTTTGAAAATGCAGTAAATTAGGTAATAAATCAATAGGTCCTACTGAGGTCCTGCTCATCCGAATTGGGAGCAGTGGGAGTCGAGGTGACAGAAACTACACGGGGAGGCAAGTTAGTGATATCCATAGCTATCCAGTAGGTATGCACGTCGTCGACTTTCTCGATATGCATTTCCTGGGTTATCTTTACGATGTGAGTGGTAATAATATTTTACACTTTTTAATTGCTTTTCATGAAATTTTTGAAGTTTTTTCGATTTCATGCAAAAATATCGCCGACTTCATAATAAAGGAGCTTTGTTCCCAGAGGATTCGTTAACCGACTATACTTCAAGACAGGATCGTACTACAGGCGTCAAAGATCCACCACAATCGCTCTGCTTCTATCATAGACGGCAAAGTGTAACTTTTTATGAATATGTTGAAGCAGCATTGTCGTAAATCTATAATATCACCGCACAAACGATTTCATTGCTCAAAGTTTACGCGGTATAAATCTGAAAAAAATATCGATTTGAATTTTCTTTAGTTTTTAGCGGAATTACTTTTGTTTGCATCGGATCAGATGGTTTATTCCTTTTCATCAGTTTATTTGTAGTTTTGTATTATTCTGGCAACCTGCTCTCTAATTATTAAGACACAGTCAACCAAGTCTCTGTTTTCGAAAAGGTGTCGTTAAGATAAATAAATAAAAAAGAGATTTTTCAATAGCACACACTTTTATGATGCACTCAAAAGTAGAAAATACATTTTTGCTGCCTCAAAATTTTCATCGAAATTTTCATTTTGTAAATTTGGTGTGAATAATAAAAGTGGGTGGCCCAGAAGAAAATAATGTATGCAAACTACTTATATGTAAAGGCCACCCACTTTTATTCTTCACACCAAATTTACAAAATGAAAATTTCGATGAAACTTTTGAGCCAATAAAAATGTGTTTTCTACTTTTGAGTGCATCATAAAAGTGTGCTATTGAAAAACCTGTTTTTTATTTATTTTATTATCTACTTTTGAGTCTTCAAGGTTTTTAAAATTTTCAAAGTTAATTCTTTATTTACATAGCCCATATTTATTTATATGTATTCTCGAATGAAATTGTTGAAGCGCGTACCAAAACTTGATAGATTAAAATGCGCCACGAATGTGGATTATGTGCAAAATTTCAGCTCTGTAGCGTTTGCGGATTTAGAGATATAACGCAAAAAGATGTTGAACGATGACAACGCAGCCAACTTCAATATAAGTCAGAATCGGAAGGTCCGATGCATACCAAAACTTAATAGATTAAAATGTACCACGACTGTGAATTATGTGTAAAATTTCAGCTCTTTAGCGTTTGTGGATTCATAGATATAACGCATCAACGATGGTGAACGATGACAACATTCAAGCAAACTTCAATAAAAGTGTGTAAAAACATCTCTTTCAGTTTACAACAAGTAAAAGTTTTCCTAGTCCTAACAGGAAAACAATCGATCATTTTAGTTTTTCTAACATAAAAGTGCCAAACTCAAATTGCAGGGTGCCAAATGGATAATTTTGAAATGGATGATATAATTTCAAAATATGTGGCATTTTGCTGAAACTTAAAACCACCCAAATAAAAACGGTATATACGTATTTTAATCAAGAAAAGGTTATCAAACAATTATTAACTATTACACATTTTAAAACTGTTTCGTATCTATTTGTTACTCCATTATGACGTCTGCTTTTCCTCTTCCACCAACATACAGTGGAATAAAATGAGGAGACTTGATGAACTGGCGGCTCGCGGGTCGCGTGTTTGAGACCCATACTCAGCAGTAAAAAGCAAAAGTCATTCGTCCTGTTCAAAGAAAATACAGTTTACTAATTTACGCAGTATTTTCACCGAGTTGAGTAGTCAAATAAAAATAAAATATTTTTAAATCTGCATAAGGTAGAAGAAATAGAGAAATGCTACGCAAGGCGATGTACGGCGGGGGATAAAGTGCCGAAACCTGAAATCTAACGGTGAACATTTTTTCAGTGTTCTCGCTTTTCACAACATCGTATTGCAAATGCCGTTGATGTTTTTTTAATTTAATTTATGACGAAAAAAATTGCAATTTTATGTAAATATCTCTATAATTTCTAATTAAATTTTAAACGTTCGATTAACATTCTCATCTGGTGAAATCGTGTCGCATTTCTAGTAACTATAACGCAAATAAAAGAAAATCTCCACTTTCGGTGAACGTCACCGAGGATGGCTGCTTTGTGGGCGAAGGATGTTTTCCCTATATTTTTGGGTCAATTAGCCATATAAATTACCAACCGGATTGCAGGCTTGTCTTCACCATGCATAGTGGAACAAAACATTTTGGATAACCCTAAGACATATAATTATCGAAGCGAGGTTCTAATTATCCGCCGCGGGCTTTCTTCGAGTCCGATTAATCATCATCAAGCAGTCAGAGACGACACACCAAAAGTATTCTCGCGAGAGAGATTAAAAACATGGAATTAATTTTCCTCGCTGAGGATACGTGATCGTCCATATAATTTACACCCAATTAATTCTATAACGCGGCGTCACCTCCACTCCGCGCTCCAGAAACACCACCGCACACCGCCTATCCGATAACAAGGACTAATCGCCATTTGGGAGCCGATGGCGCATCCACAGGCCGTTTCCTGTCCTCCCGAAAATGGGCGGAAGGCTACCTTTAACCACACGTGCCTGGGCCGACGAAAGAGAAGGGGTCCAATAATTGATTCCCTGACAAGAGAGTGGTGATTTCACAGAAACGGGAGAGAGAGAATAGAAAAGGGGAGAATCTGAAGGGAGGGAGAGTGGAAGGGAAGAGAGATAGAGACACACACGCACGCGGAAGAGGCGATTTTTCTGCCGCGGAAACGAGAGCGCTATAAAAAGGGAAGAAGGGGATGACGGACATGCGGATAATGATGATGGGCAGTGGACGGAACGGTCGACTGAGAAAATGGCGGACTTCAATCATCCGCGAGGGAGAGAGAGAGAGGGCGTGAGTGTGTGCGTGCGTGCGATGGAGTGAATGGAGAGAGAGAGAGATCATTTACATCGCTTAAAAATACTCCCACTCCGATAGCAACACGCACGAAAGGTCCGAGAGGAGGTTCATTCGCATACGCAACAACCCAATGATATACACGCAGCGCGATTTCAAACCTCGCCCTATCCACCCTCTTTACCACGTCCGAAACCGTCCCGCTATATAAAAAAATAACTCATTCCCTTTGTCGTTTTTTTCGGATGATCAGCGTGATACAGAGTCGCAAAACATTTGCGAGTCTCCGCAGAATGAAAAAAAACTTTCTCTCGGAACGGGCGAACAAAATATAAAAGCGAGAACACGAATTTTCGGAAAGTACCTATAGGGCCGCTGCGCTCGCCCTGATTTTCGGATAATGACGAGCCCCCTCCTCCTCTCCCATTCGCCCTCTCCCGCCCACGCTCCGGCTAAAACAAATGAGGCCACTCGCGCATGAATTTGCCCGTGTATAGGTATTTGACTAACGGAATTGCTTGTATTTCAATCACGCAGAGCTCGTTGCTCGAAATGAAAATCAAACAGGGACGGAGACAAGGGCAAACAAGGACCGTTATAGAGCGGTCTTTTTTTCTTTTATTATTACATCTGCCGCGAATATTCCGCCTCAGTCGCATATCGCAAAAAAATACGCATTACAGGGTTGCAGCTTGTATCGCGACGAAATCGAAACGATTGTTTCGTCGAATTTACGATTTGAGTGCATTATCATCGGAAATGGCATGATCCGCCAGTAATTTGCAAAAAAATCGCTAATCAGCAATTAAAAATTAAATAAAGGGAGAAACAATCGCGGGGCATTAAGAGAAATATTAGGGAAAACTAAAGCCATGGGCAGTATGAACCCATGCAGCAAGGACGAATACGTCGAATTAAAAATCACGTAAGCGCAATTTTCCGCACGAAATTCATATTTGGAATCCATACGAGGGCACAGAAGATTCAGCGACAAAATGAACATGCAGCATATGACAAAACGTGTCAGATTCGATTTGTTCCATCGAGCTTTGTAGGTGGGTTGTTCGAGTGTCGGCAGTCGGATACCAACGCCGCAGGTTCGAATCTCGCCGAGAGTACAGATGTCTATATTTCATCATTTCATGTAAGAAAGGACAGATTACCAAAATTCTAATTTTGATTAGATAGGAAATGGCTGAAATATCGCTAACTTTGACCTCGTAACATAACAAAACACACTATAATGTAGTGCGCGATTGTTACACAGTAAAAATAGACTACAACTGTTACTGAATTTGGGAAATTTGAAAAAGTGATAGAAAAATTACATAAGGCCCTTTTGTTTTAGGATTATGACATCATAATAAGATTGCATCTTTGGTTGGAATCGACGGCCTCATAATATAGTCTATTAATTACCTTTAAAACCATTATCAATGTTATATAATAATATGTTTCCCGTTTAAAAACAGCGAACATTTCCTATGGCAGTTGATATTTTTCATTGTTAAAAACAGGAAAATTTCACCTCTTTTTTTGGATTAAAACTGATTGATCGCTCTCATTCAACACACATTTAAATTCTTTAAAAGAAATATATAATATATAAATCTCAAGCGTTTCAACTACGAAACTGATCATGTCCCGAGCTCATATCTTAATTGTAACTAATTTTAAAATGCAAAATTATAATTCCCTGCACCGATATCATACTTTTCTTATGGGGATAGATATGAAACAAAGGTGACGAAAAAAGACACCGATTACTCTCCACTAGCCGACCCTAGATTCACCAAATTTGGATCATGTTTTAGTCCACATAAAGACAGCCATATTCTGAAATTTTGGCTTCTCCAAGTTGCAGGATTCGAGAGATATTGTCCGAACAGACGGATAGACAAAGCGATACATGAGCGATTATTTTAGAAAAAAGAACCCTAAAAATAAAGCCAATTCATAAAATTCTAGCTTCTCGCTATGAAACAGACGGCCAAATATTAGGAAATTTTGTTTTGTGATAAATTCTTTGAATTAAAAGGATAGTTTAAGGGACGCGGCATGATGTAAATAACAAATAATTCCATGCCAATAAATCCATCTCAGACAAGTTACGCAACCAATACTTAAATAATTCTGTCATTTCATAGCACTATAAACAAATAATGATATTATCATAAGAGAGTTAAACTGAAAACTCAACTCTTTGGACTAATGGTGCAAAAAATTCATGAAAATCGATAGTAAAACAAATTAGAACTCGGGATATAAAATAACATCGACAGCCAAAAAAACGATTTATAGTTAAACTAAAAGAATACCTATCTGCACATCAGGATTGCATTATTTATACACAACTAAATGTACTTTTGAAAAAAAGAAAAGCTTAATTAGTCTGCACTTACCGAGCGTATGTTGGGACTCACACCGTAAGAGCCGGCGATTAGCTTAACGATGTCTTCATTCCCATGCTTAGCAGCCCAATGCAGAGCCGTCTGTCGAAACAAAAGAAACATTTTAAAACACTGCGAGTTACTTTTAAGAATTATCTCTATGGACATTAGGTAATTGCATCGTCTTTTAGAAATATGTGAGGATTAGCAAGGTACAACAAATTATTTAATGACAAAGTATTCAACTGTATTTACAAACATACGCCCAACGTTTACATAAATTGATGAAATACTTACATCTAAAATAAAAGCTTTCCAAACATGTTTAAAAAAATTGAGCAAAGATTAATACAGATTACTCATATGTAAACACAATTTTGAACTCGATCTAAAGGGACTTTAAAAGCTGAAATTTATATTTTTAATGAATTTTGCGGTCAAATATATCGTCACTATCCACAGAAACAGAAATCATCTAAGCATGAATCGGTATATTTGTCTCAGGACACTAACCAACGTTTAAAAAGTCGAAGAGCAATGGAAGAAACTAGAGAAAAATTGCATGGCAAATAAAGGTCTTTTTATAACAGCATCATCAAGCACTTTACGACAATGACGAAACATATTTGTCGGCTGAGTACTCATTCGATAAATAAGCACGCATGAAAAAAGAAAACGGTATCCAAAGATCAATTAGGACGATCTGCTCTGAAAGAACGAGCGCGCGGGGCAGCGCAACGCGGGGAAAAAGGTGTTTAATACGTATTAATGGACTGCATTTCGCCAAGGGTCGGACGAAAGAGAGCCGGAAGCCGAAGAGAATTAAGTCGACGACCCACATTAGTCTTCGTCCCGAGAGGATGAAAAACGCGTGGCCCGGGGGCCGTAAACAGAGGGAGGCGCTGGCCCATCCATCCAGGGGCCCGAAAGACAGCGTTCGATGCTAGCGCCAAAAGCGGTCGCTCTTTAAATGTAAATAACGCGTTTTAATGTCCTCCACTCCACACCTTGTAATTATACAAAGGTTTTACCCGCCCGCCCACCTTCCCCTATTGAGGTACAGGGTCATTATTAAGGGTAGTCATTAGATGAAGCAGAGGATGAGAGGAGTAGTAGATAATTTTTACTTAAGGATCGAAGTAAAAAATCGAAAGGCATTGAAATCGTAAGCGATAGCTCGTTCACGTCAGCCAAACTAATCTTGCGTGTGCAGGAAACGAAAAGTAAATTGTTACGGGGGAATAGGTAATTCACGACAGGTAATTATACTCGGTCATTAAATACCGCCGAAATGTCATGACCAGACCTGCATTTAAGAGCCCACCCTCTTAGTTGGTTGCAGTATAATCACTGACTAGGAGAAAAATTATGCAGCCGATGGTAAGAAAAGGAAAACAAAATTAGGCTGCAACATGTGTCTAACAGGTTGAAATTAATATACATGCATTTCTAAAGAGGGGTTCCTTTGGAACGATTATCGCTTGAGAAATCTTATAGAGATGGAAAATTCAAACGGCGGATTCTAGTAAATTATTGGAAAAAGGAATATTAGTGCAGAGAAATTAACTTGAATCATAAAAAATATTTTTAAAAAGGAGTAAAAATCAGTCTCAAGGTAAAAAATACCCTATTTTCAAAGAAGCTACTTTTACGACGATATATTTTATCATTCACAAGGCGGATGAATAGCATTCAATTCGAAGCACAGTTTATGGAAAGGTAGTACACCAACTATTAGTGAGGGAAGATCATTAGCATTTTAACCATCTTTACTGCAATATTTTTGCTGAAATAAAGACATCAATTGAGACAGAAATAAGGTTTACTTCTAAGAAAAATCTAAAAAAGTAATATTTCCATAATCTGAATGGATATCATTCATCAGAAAGAAAATTATGTTTCAGTTGGTGGCTTTGCAAAGCATCACACGACCAAGACAATTATAGATTTCTTGTCTTCTGTTTGACTTTGGTCAATATGCTATTTCGGAGCAGGTCAGATGTAACAGCTAAGTAAAGCGATTTTTATGATCACTTGAATCGAAAAGAAAAACTTCATACATTTCGTCGGAGTACATCTTCTGGTCGATATTCTCCTCTAATAATCTACACGTGTCATGACACCACTATAAGCTACCAAGCGAAGCATTATATATGGCGGCAAACGAACCTGGCATGTGCACTCGGCGTCGATCCTATTATAAGCGCAAAGCAAACTAATTGTTCTTAGCCTGACACTTCCAATGATCCGATCCGTTAGTCATTAATCCGAAACAATTTGCCCCGAAAGATGAATGGTAAAAAATCAATACAGCCGCCTTTCCCGAGAATTTGTTAAGAGGAAGAGGTTACACACTTATAATTCTTGGCCCTTCGTCCGGAAGGCCGCTTAGCGATGTTACACACAAGTATCCCCCAACAACCAGCAGGAGAGTCGAGGGTGAGCGAGCGGGCGAGAGAGAGGGAGGGAGAAAGAGACGGAGCAGATTATAACGTCAGCGTATATGCGCTAATCTCTTCGATGGCCTAGAGAGGCGTCTAACAGAGGCTTCTACCCAGCTGACAAGCGCCCCTGCCTGACTCCTCCTTTCTATCATCCTCCTCTTCCCTCTAGGGGCAGTTGCCGGAGCATTTGTTAGCGGTTGTCATGAGCCTCAAGTCGCGGCGTCTGCGGTGGCGTTGATGGATTGCTGCTTGCCCCATTCCTCCCTAACCTCTCGTGCCCCTCCCTTTTCTCCCTCCTCCCCATCCCCTACAAAACTCTCCCGCCACCCACTCCCTCCCTCCTACAGCGGCATTCCTCCGAGATAAGTCTACTCATTCGTCCGTGTGAGGTGGCGTCCCGGGACGCTTTCTCCCTCCCTCTCTCTGTAGCTATGTATGTACTTCTCTCTCTTCGCCATTTGCAACGCTTAAGGCTTGACGTCTTTTCCAGACGAGTCCCTTAAACGTGGAACACGCGGAAATTTGCTGCTCCGCGAGATTTAACGGTGCTAGTATCGCTTAAAATGTTGAGAAAATCCCCAATTAAAAATTACTATCGCGCGGAAATTTAATTTGTAAACGTGGCGAATTCTTGAAGGCGGATAGTATTTTGTAACTTAAAATTTGGTTGATTCACTAAATTTCACAATGGAAACAAATATTTTTATTCCTACGAGGCATAATGTAAAATTATCTAAAGTGGCATATAACAATTGTTAATAGATCGAGTGATAGAAGAATTAAATTTTTTATCTAAAATAATTTATCTTCGAAACTAAAATTAAATAATGCATCTGAAGCGGGAGAATTGCCCGACCTCGGCAATTCAGCGATTATATTAACCTAGCAGAATTTTTATCCGGCTTCAAGCATTGAGTCCTCATGTAATCCGTACGAATTAAAAGTTAAAATCAACGCAAAACCGTAAAACAAGATTTGAGTAAAACTTGGCAAGGTTTTCTACGGGAAACAAAAATGCCACCAATCACTTAAAAGAGTAAAAATGAAAATCAACCGCTTGTTCCCCATCTTCTCCGGCACGTATGTTATACACGTAAAGATGGGACTGGCGAACATGGCGCGACCCACCAATAAAACACGAGGAAATACGCTTAGCGTCCTCCAACGTGGCATAAAAAAAGTCTTCCAACAAGACGAACAGAGAGTGCGCGGGGATGGAAATGAAAATTTCCACCCTCTTAAACCCCCAGGATGTTTTAAATGTTCAAAAAACTCGAGTTTTTAACCCTCTCCTCCCTTATAACACGTCACGCCTCGTTCTTTAAGCAATTAACACCCGAGTACTTCAGACTCGGGGTGCATTACGTTGAGAGTACTCCCAGAGAGCTAGATTACCAACCAGCAGCGGGATCAAGGGGAAGTAGAGGGAGGGGAGAAGAAGGGGACGGAGGGGGAGACGCGGGTGAGCGAGCCGAATGGAGAAATTGGGGAATAGGAGGTTTGTAAGGAAAATTAGGAAGCAGCCAAGAGCGGGATATGGAGCAAAGGAAGGTTCATGAGCTTCCAAGAGCAGGGACTAACGACTCGCGCGCGCGAGAGAGGGAAAACTGAAGGAACGAAGAAGAGAGAGAGGGGAGGGGAAGAAGGAGAAAGCGAGGGTGGATGAAGTGGGGAGCTATGCGGATCCATGCAACTGAAACTAAGTCGCAGGAGGAATTAGAGGCGGAGGGACTTAGGGGAGAGAAGGAGAGATCTTTGTTGGTAGGGCGGTCGTGGATGTCGGAGCGAAGGAGGGGAGTAAAATGAAGAAGAAGGAGGGAGAGGAAGGCAGTCTCATGAGAGATATGGAGTAGAGAGGGAGGGGACGATATGAGAAGGGAAAGGAACTTCAACTGCGGGTAATTTCTAGTCTAGAGTCCCCGCTCTCAGTAGGCCCAGAGATCCCCCTTCCTTCCCGACCACCCAAGCCGACGTCAAATTCTGCACCCATTATCCACCTCTAGCGCCCCCTCCTCCAACTTCCCTCCCCTACCCCCGCACCTCTCACCCTTTCCCGGGTTTTACCTCCGCCGTCCGCGCAATCCCCCGCCATTGCCTCCACGGTCCCCTTTTCTGCTCACAGCTCCCCGCGGCCCAAAAGTCACTTCATTACGCGCGGGGTATTTGCTAATGGATTCCCCTCTCTCTCTCTCAGAAATCCTGGTACTCTTTCCAGAGAATCTTTTCGGCATTAATCTCTCTCTTTCTCTCTCGGAAAAGGGGGAAAATTTGAGGGAGCACAAGCGTCTGATTCGTTAAAATGATAAGCACTGGAGAGAGAAGTAAGAGAGGAGAGAGAGAGATGAGAGGAGGAGATTAAAATGGATTGGATGAGGTGTAACGCATCCTACCCCGATCCTTACGGTCCTCTTGATATGTGTCGTTTACGAAGAATAAAAAAGTGACTGCTTTATTAAAAAAGGCAGAATGTACTAGGGATGCACGATTGCTGCATAATTTATTTTGAAGTATCTGAAATATGCGAAAACTTACTCTTTCATGCAAAAAACGGAGGGAGGTAGAAGCGTAATATGAAAGGGGCAAGTCGATTGTAAGATTCTATCTGGAGTGATGTAAGAATCATCAGCAGTAAATCTTCAAATGGATTCATCGTAACCTCCACGATGCTTATTATAACTAGAAAACAATTAAAGCAAATAATTAGAATTTAACTTGAAAATAAATTACGCCGACGCTGAGAAGCGGAAATTGAACAAATATCAAAATGAGTAACAGATTCATCTATACATGTATAGCTCGCTATTCCTTTATAAAAATGCGTCAACATTTTATTTTCTGACGCCTCATAATGTAAGTTATAAAGTAAAACCTGTGAGAGTCAGAACGTATATTAGCGGAAAACTGTCAAAGGCGGAAATTAATTAAAACATCATATCGTTTTTCATATGAGTGCCTCACTGTAAGACGGAAGCTACGAGACGCGGAAGAAAAAGGACTTTTTATCGTAAATTTTGTATTATTAAGTGCATTTTGAACAGGTAAAAGAAGGAAAGAAAAGTCTTATCCCACAATAAACTGTTTTGATAGACAGAAATTTCAGATTAGGTATGGTAAACTAAAAGATATTATACAAGATTACGACACCAAAAACACTGCGAATGGCAAATGTATTACTTTTTAGTTCTCTCCTCAACAAATCTTTGCAGATGAAAGGAGATAAAGGTTTTGAATATAGGCATTCAAAGGAGCGTTTGAGTTTACTTTTGGTTGCATTTGCTAATGGAAAACCATTAGCTACAAGTAGAAGTCAAATCCAAAACGTTTTAAAAATTTTAAAGAGCATTCTGCTTACTGCAATATAGAATAAAATCGACAAACGTCATTCTCAATGAATTTCTGAATTTAAATATCAAAATGAAAAAAGGCATATGTGACTTTTCCTGGTTAATGCAACGTGACATCCAAAAATACAAAGATTTAATATTTAACAAATTTTTTCCATCTAGCACAACAGTGACACAACCGTTCGATAATAATGTAATCATCATCGTTATGTTTACTACCGTTTAGTAGGTTTTTTGCTCAATCAACCCAATTTGTCCCGTCCGAGGCCTTTTGACAGTCAGAATTGTTTTTGATGCAGTAACATTTCCAACTCGTTCATTGGACTGCGTTCAGGAAACTTGTATCGAGAAGTGTTCTAAAAACTGTTCCTTATATTTAGAGGTAATTGGAGATTTTAAACAAGTGTCTGTAGAAAACAACCTAACCAAAATATAAAATTTGACGGAATATTTGTATGAAATTGAGGGGATAAACATAATAGCAAAAGGAGTTGCTAATTTGATGAACGTGTAATTACAGAGACGGATGAAATTGGCATGAAAAATAAGGTAGGAACGCAGAACAACGTGTTTCTCAATTCGAATAATGCAGATTGTGATGATCTAGAATTTCCAACATCATAACAACCTTTACAACGCCTAAAATGTTTTTAAAATTTGCTAAAGTAAAATTTGAATAAAGTTGTGGCGTTAGTGTTTTATTTTGATAATGAGAGAATAACTCAAAAGAAAATTAAAAAACTAAAAATGGACAGTTTTTCAAATTACTTTCTTAGTAAACTTTATGGTTTTATTCTGATTTTCGATTACAGAAAGATTTTTATTTTTGAAATTATTTTAAAACAAATTTACGAAATTTAAATTTTCCAACGCTTTAGAATTTTTTTATATTTTAACAGGAGGAAAAATGTTAATAATTTATAATCATTAATTGTATATTTAAAATTCTCTATTTAAACTCATAAAATATCTTTATCAATGATTGTAACAATTTATTTCGTGGATAATCAAACAGACGCTTTTTCTAGTTAAAATTAAATGGCACTTTTAACCTGTCAAAGCCAGATATATAATTTGGTCCTTTTACGTTGTGTGTGTGTGTATTTTTGGCTAATCAACCTCTTGGATTATTATGGCCATAGCTCCTTCCACACCGAACACACTCACTAGAGTCCCGTTGACATTTATACGAAATTCCCCATGGCAACAATAAACACCGCCTTTTCACCGTATCATCATTCATGTGAAGTTAACATCAGTGATCTTTAATCAGGAGATGAAATCCCTCTTACAATTAGATCCAAACTTAGCTATTATTACATACATTTTCCTGTCAGCTTTTCGTTCGTATTGCTGCTGAATTATCAAACTGCGATAATAACATCTTATAGTTTTAAGTAAACCTAAAATGGCAATATATCGGTCTCAAATGCTTCCCTTGACCCCGCATCGTTTTACCTGCTGTACCTCGAGCAAACCTAGAAAAGCGACAAAAGGCCTCAAAAAGTTACAAATTTAATTCCGCGTGCCTTTCCGAAACCCCCCTTCATCGATTCTTTGGGATGAAAACATAAGAGGCGAACTGTTTCACCAAAAAGGCTTCATTCTCAATCAAAGCGTTGGGATCAAATCTGGGTTTACAAACAATGAGGGAGACGCCCCGGCACATCTCTCCCTCTCTCTCTCCCATTCTCTCTCTCTCTCGCGTTGTTCATTTTCCGTATGAAGACAATGCGGAGAGATCGCCTACGTATTCCGGGCTACTTCCCCTCGCCTCTCAAACCTCCCATCCGGCTCCAATGCCCCTCCCTCCTTCTCCTCCCCCCTCCTACTTCCCCACCTACGCTTCCTCCACTCCCTCCATACGTACATCGCCCCTTCCTCTCTCCGACGTATTCTCTCCTCCCTCTCCTGCTCGCTCCACTCAACTCCTCAGGGCTCCCAACAGTATATGTATACACATTCGCAAAATGGCTGCGGGGCCAAAGTTAACGAGATCTTTGCTAGCCGCTCACCCTTCAACCTTTCCAACCTCTCCCTCTCCCGATTCCACACTACCTCTCCCTTCCCCACCTCCAGCACTCCCCTCTCTTTGCGATGTTTTCCTCCTCCTCCCAACCATGCCCCTCTAATCCACCTACCAAACCCGAAAAAATGCAAAAAATGCCGCCTGCATCCATCCTCCCGTTCTCTCCGACTAAAAAACCATCCACTCCGCCCAACTAACTTCACTACTCTCTACAGAGAGAATCCTCCACTCCTACCCCCTACCCCGCTCTCTCTCTCCTTAACCACTCCGCTAGCCCTAAGGATTAACGGAGGGTAAATGAAAAAAATAACTCGCGATAAAAATGAAATACAAAACGGAGCGAAGGGATAGGAAAATGGGGAGACGAGAGAGAGGGAGAGACGGAGAGAGAAGCAAAGAGACAGGGAGGGGACGAAATAAAAAGGTCGCGGGGATAGGTTGCGACATCTGCATGACATGCATCTCATTAGAATACTAACGAGCGAGTGGGGGGAGGGTAGGTAAGGAGGGAGGGGGTGAGGTCCTCCCACGGGAGGAGGAGGAGAGAGAGAGAGGAAGGGATGAGGCGAGAGAGAGAGAGAGAGAGAGGAAGGGATGAGGAGAGAGAGAGAGGAAGGGATGAGGAGAGAGAGAAAGTCGGGAGGGATGTGACGCGTGTACATGGCAGAGAAGGTGGGGAGGGAAGGTAGGGAGTGTATGGTAGGGAAGCGGAGGGGGAGAAGGATGGGGCCGTGTGTTGACCGTCGGCGCCACACAGAGGCCCCCAAGGGGGTCGTGAGTCGGGACACGTGGCACCCTCAACGGAAAAGGGGAGGGAGGAGGGGGATTGTTCCCCCCCGTCCCCTTCTCCTCATCCACTCCCCCTCTCCTCCGTCCCGGTTCCTTCCGCGTCCTCCTATCCCGTCCTTCCTCCTGCACTCCCACTCGCTCTCCCCATACGTCTCCCTTTTCCCTACTCCTCCCTATTTTTATAATCCTTGCCTCTTTCCGTCCAATGCCTCGCCTCCGCGATTTTTCCCTTCAGCCCGCCCCTTTCTCCCGTCTCCACCTACATCTCCGGCGTGTATGTCCCAGTCCCTCGAAGTAAGGAATGTTGCGAATGTTATTTTGTTATATAGATATTCGCGGAGGAAGAAAAAATGCGGAATCGAGAAGGCTTGACCCTAAATCCACTGGGAAGAATATAAATGTAACACGCAAAGTGGTATACGTGGATTACAAAAGAAGCATAAAAATTCGAATAAATTTGCCCAAGCCGTATGATGTGTTGCCCTCAAATACGTTGCAGTCGAGATATAGTAAAATTAAAAAAATATTTTAATAAGCGCGGTCATTTTTACGCCATTTAGGAATTCGACTATTTTTTCTGCAGAAAAATATAAATTATTATCAGAAATGAGTGCCTATCTTATGTATCTGTTATACTAAAGATCGCAACGTTAACATCAGAAGTTTCTAGAAAATTGTCAGGTATATTTTGGAAGTGAGCTGCAATTTATAAGCCACTCCATATTAGTTGAGGTTTAAATACAAAATCATATTCTCTGTTACTGAAACACTGAACCTTAATAAGTCTCTCAGGGAGGAAGAGCCAAGCTCAGCCTCAGGTATGTCACCCATTGCCTTGGGTGCATCATATATGGCCAACACCGAATGATCCGAGTTTCCTCATCGAATCGGGAGGTATTTTTAAAATAGTCATTCACGCGTCCAAATGATCCTTCTAAGACGGTGGCGTCTCTTTTGTCCTTTAAGCCTGGCGCCGAGGACCTCACGCCGACACAATTATTCGAGTACAAGGCGGTGCAACATCCGGGCTGCCGTCCTAAGAAAAGGACCGGAGATGGCGGAGTTCGCTCTTTTGTGGGGGACGAGGGAGAGAAAGGGATAAGGACCTCCGGGAGACGGCATGGGTGGGGAAGGATGGTTGCTAACGAGGATGTATGCCCATCTGGAGGCGGCGGCGGCGCCATGATTAAGCCCCCGCGGGGCGTGCCCACCGGAGATGCCTTCTCCTCCACCCCACTCCTCCAGAACTCTCGCCTCGGCATCGCGCATTCCCGGTGCGATGCGAGTGGGTTGGGAGGGCTTCGCCCTTCCTCCCGAGGGAGGAGGCGAGCCTTGCGGGAAGGCGGGGGGAGGGGGCGGAGGGAGGCGGTACATGAGGCTAATAAGCACCGCAGGCACGACCAGCTACAGGATCCCCAGCGGAGTCTAGAGAAGTTTCGGTGGAAGAAGTGGGAGGAGGAGCTAGGAAGGACGGCCAGATGAATCCAGGTTTCTAAGTGTGGGTGTGTTTAATAAAGTAATAATAAGGTAATTTCCGATATGGTTCCTAATTCTGATAATGGTTTAGCAAATACTTTTCGCGAAAATAAAATTTTGGTCTGCTGAAAATATAACTATCAGTAAATCCCTCTGCATTTCTGTCAAAAACATGAAATCAGCAGAGCAGAAGCATTCATTTTATTCGAAACAATTTTGAGATGTAAATTGCAATTTCCCAACGTCATAAACCTATGGCCGAGGATTATTGGCAAATAACCGTGGAAAAATATTTTTAAGAGCAGTTATTTATGTATTTTCATACGTATTTAAGCCTAAGAGAAATGCCTAACAAATCTCACCATGAGAAAAGATATGAATCTTATACTGTGACAAATTTGACCATTGTGTGCACTCTACATACTAATGCTACAATGCAACAATCACCAGATGACAATATCGAACAACGATAAAAAGCAATGCATGACTACAAATTTAAACACATTAAATTTTTACAAAACTTTCCATAGAACCAAGTCGAATTTACATTGTATTATTAAAACGTCGGAAAAATATTATTTTAATTTAAGCAAGGTAAAATTTTCCATTCGGCGCAATGAGGTAACAGGCGGAAAAAACGGCGCCAATTGAATTTTTTCGACTCCGAATAGCTTTCCGTGAAAAATGAGAAAACGATCGATCAAAAAAATAGTAAAAATGTAGCTGCTTCGAATCAAACGAAAGAGATAGAAGATTCCGAGGCAAGGAAGAGAGCACGAGGGCAGAAAATCGGGAGATTGCATGCACGGCGCAAGTGAACATGAAAACTTCTGCGTCGCTGCCGAAGCATGTCAGGCACTGGGATGAAAGGAGAGGGAAGAGAGAGGGGCTGGAGTGAAAGAGAGGAGTGTGTACGAGAATAAGGGCTAAAGGGGGCAGAGGAGGAGAGGGGGGGAAGTACCGTGGTATTAAGGAGAAGCAGATAAAATTACGATGATCGCTACGCAGGGAGAAAGGGCATATTTGTGTTGGGCTTCTAATGCTATGACAAAATTAATTACTTGGTGGAAAAAACGCAACTATTCAAACGACGAAATCATGTCGCATACAGTTTTTCGTATTAAGAAAATTTTCATGTTACTTAATCATTTTAGGTGCGCAGAAGGTAACTATGTAGCTTCAGCGACAATCTAAAATTATCTCGTACTGAAAAATTGTTCCATCAAGTGCCGTTAATGAACAGATAGTTTATTTAGTTTGTACAATTGGATTATGAACATAATGAAAGAAATTCATTGCCAATTGAACTCACAATATAAACAAGAATTCAAATTCTTTAATGGGGTTAACTGAAATTACAGTCTTTGAATGATGTTATGGCTGTATTAATATTACGCGAAACGAAACAACTGCGACGAGTTAGCTAAGCCTTCATTTCACTGCTGCAACGGTTCAGACGACATCTTATACGATCATAAAAAAATTCTCATGCTGTTTGAATCACACTAAATTTCCTGGAATTGTACATCTGCGAAAGACTAAAACGACTCATCTCTTGGTATAGCCCAAACAGTAAAGTAAAACCTTCTATTATCAGAGAGATACACATACTGTTGCATGTGGAATGACAAGCTACAAATGAATCAGTGATAAGTTGAATGGATTATTATTTCAGCCTCACAATGATTACAACTAAATAAATCAGAATTTAAAATAAGTCATTTCACTTTCTATTAACTTCTAGTTTCTTATTTATCTATTTATTTATGTATTAACTTTCAGCAAATAATTTACAAGTTTCCTTCTTACATTTTTAAAAACTTTTTTAAACGGAAGTTCTATCTGTCCACCATTTTGTCACGCCTACAGAATGATTCCCGCTTGTATTCATTACACTTAAACATATGATTTTCAAACAATAAAAAGACCAATGAGTCCAAGTTCGCTAAAGAGCTCTTTGAGGGATAATAATCGATGCGAATGAATATGAATGGGTAAAAAAAATTCACGCCCTGGATATGATAACAAGATCAAAATTAAAGAGGTAAAAATAATTTTAAAATATACATCCAGCAGGCTGTTTTACGCTTCTCTTGAGGGCACACAGAGGTGTAAACATTTGCTGGCTATTTATAAATGCTATGCTTAAAAATGTTTACAAAATTATCGAGTTATTGACACAATATAAAATAAAACCTCAATGTTGTTTTTAAATGCCGTCTTTTGCATTTGACGATGCGATCTGCGATTTCTGAAATTGGAAAAAAGATGTAAACCGAGATAATTGAGATTAGCAAAGGAGTGGAAATCTCACATAAAGTAGCTTTCTGGCTCAATTGACTACAATCCTAATAAATAACGATTATCTTCATCTTGATACGTATTCCAAATCATTATATCATTTGAATCTTAAAACTTGAGCAGACATGTTATCAACCTATCAAATACAAATCATAAATACGTAAGAGCGCATGGAAATTAACAGACATGATTGGAAGCAAATGAGTTCCACTACATGGAGAGAGTAGTTAAAAGTTGATTTAGATTTTTTTGGATACACAATTCCTAATACTTAATGGTTTAAGAAAACTAGATTAAAAGTCGACAGATTTAACTTGTTATTCAAAATCAATATTTGCATCAGTAACTAACTTTTATATTTATAAAAATAAAAATTTATCACACGGGAAGGGTCGCTCTACTCACACCGGCGACAAGAATCAATGGGTACGTAAAAGTATTTTAAGCAATAAATAATGCAAAATCTTCGGACTTCGCATTATCATCGAAGCCCGGATACCGTAATTGACATTACATCTCAGAGCTAACGGTAATTCATACGGTGTTGCGAGTCAGAAGAGATGTCCTCCAATTCTTTACTAGAGAAAGAAAACGACGTTCCCCTACCCCCTTTGTATTTTCAACAGTACGCGGTCAATTAAATGAATTTTTTCAAAGCTCAAATCTGCTAGAAGGATTAAACTACCCTTTATGGTCACCTTCATATAACCTTGTTTCGGTCAGCGTCAATGCGTCACCGTTCTTTTTGCGATAAGTTTGCTCGCTCCTGAGTTGGATTTATATATTTTATATTCACAATTAAAATATACAAATAATTAGTAATGTGCATTTGAATGTTTTTTATAAAAGCAGGAGGGATATATTTCACCTTTTAGATAATACGATGGCTGGTTTTTCGTAGATGCTATCCAACTCCCATCATTAACTAAAGGCATTATACAGCTTAAAATACATTTTATGCCTCAAAGAAGGAAATATAAAAGTTGGTGGGTTCACAGAACATGTTTACGTAAATTGTTATCCATGTTTAATTAACGGATTACTTTGAATGAATTGCGTTTCACTTGTTCTTTTATAATGCATGAGCTGCACAACAGAATTGGTCTAGGTTGCTTTATTTTCTCGATCTGACAACAAACATGAAATTGAAATGATATGCAAAAGAATCTGAAGAAGTCCAAAAACATCCATTAACAGGTTTCCCAAAACATAATTATCTTTTTACATCTACAGCAATTGCAAGTCACGCTTTCGTTTAGTAACCCCCACGGTAAACGTCTTAATTTCACTTAAATAACCATAATGTTATTATAAATATTAAAGGCAAGATGGCTGACTTTCACCGCTCGATGTGACTTTAAGGGAGTTTAGTGCCCTCAGTCGAAGGGAGTCGGTTAATGCCTGCCTCACTTCTTAGGAATTTCAAATAATTAATAATGGATCGCAAACAAGGGATTCTTGAGTTCTCACGTCTTGTAAACAGCAGTTATAACCGCCCCTATTATACGTTCACGGTGTATCATAACATCAACACGACACGGGGAAAACAACGTATCGAGCTCTTGGGAAGACATCGTGGAATCAGCTGAACATGGCTGCGTGATTTCGACATGACAGTCGTTCGGATGACTCCTCCATGGTTCACTCTGGGAGGATACAAGTTCTCCGGCAAAGGTTAAGTAGTTTACATTATAGTTTTTATCATAACGCTAGATAAGACTTTGAGTGGATGAGAGTCGCAGCCGCTCTCTATTTACACCATACATTTTTAACATAAATAAGAGCCGCTGGAATATTCAGCGTAAGCTTTTGTTTGCGATTAGTAACTGAATTACACAGGTTCGGTAAACGATTTGACGGAAAAAGGCTTCACTGTAAATATTGTTCCGTGTATTCATGCGATTTCAAGATAAATAAATATAAGCACCGAGGCTATTTGAAATTTTATAATTTTTACTGACGATATTTTGAACGTCATTCGGATTTGGGATTCGTTTAGCGTAAGAAATTATTCGATTTTTGCAAGTTATTAACAATCGCTATGAAAATCCTGGCGTGCAGAAACATTTTTACCAAGATTTTAAAAAATGGCATAGCAGCGATAAACATACAGTGCGAAACACTTCGACGAAAGACCATCTTCGAAAGTGGAGCTAGGTAATCGCGAGAGAACTCGGGAAAGAAATCCCGAAGGAAAAAATTTATCGCTCTCGATAAACTCTCAAGAAGACGTTCCCAGAAAATGAATGCGATTCGTCCGATGATTAATATTTCGCGCGCACATTTTCCCGAAAGAATTATTCCCTCTCCGATTTCCTTTCAACCCACCCCCGGGGGGCACGACACTTCCTCCCAACCTTTTTTTTTCCTACGCTTTCCGCGCTCATCCACCCTTCCGCCGCCGCCGCCTCCGGATCCGAGGGGGCTACTCCTCGAGCCGCGATCAAAAAAGGAAACCACCGGTCAACCTGGTTCGCATTCCGGTTTTTCGAAATTGCTATAATGAGCCCCAATTTCGATAATTGCCTCTGAGCATCTAGGGAGCCAAAGGGCGAAGGGCTCCACCTGCGTGCAGGGAGTAGAGGAGAGAGAGAAAAGAGGAAGAGGGAGGAGACAGGGCGACTTCTTTCACTTTCTAAAGAGTTTTCTTATTTTTAGTCGATTTCCTTTTATTTTAAAGTGGCCGAGAGTCGAGGCTCTACCTAATGGACGGTTCGTGTTCCGTCCTCTAAGACCCCGTTCCTCCTCTTTTCCCACCCTCCCCTTCCCAATGACATTTCGGAAGACCTCCGGAGCGCACGTGCAACGCCGTGAAATTTTTTAAGAGCCGATGCAGTATTCGCCGCGTTTCGACATAGCGACTCCGCGCACCGAAGAAGGACTCGCAAAAACGGACGAGTGACTACAGCGAGTTTGGACGTTCGAAGCATTCGCGAAATCAGACCCGGTCGCTAAGGGAACGACTGAAGGCGAGACACTGCCGAAAGTAAAAAAAAATGATAAGCGAACGCGCGCCCGAACGAAAAGCCACTTAAGATAGGAAAGGCAACACACTCAGATACGGATTCCTCCTACGAGAATTCGTGTACAACGCTCTGGAAATGCAAAACAAGTCGCCTGTTCGCGTTAAGGTGAAAGTATAATTCCTGCTCCCGCGAGTGCTCGTGAGCGTGCACGGGTCTCGTAAGAGGAATATCAAGCTATTTTAGGAAGAAGAAACATACTGAAATAAATTGAATTGTGGAATTTTAGGTGCAACTAACTCATACTTTGGTACGATTAGAGCGAAATATTAATTTATTTATTCAGTTTCAAAAACAGCACAGAGGCCCCATTACATTGGAACATATAACTGTAACAAATAATATAACATTAAAACAAATAACTATAATAAATACGAGACAATAATATTAACAGCAATTGAAATAACAAAACAGCGCCGGAAATGAGGGAAATGTAGGATTACGTAGTAGGTAGTTGATTACGGAAAGAAGTGGGTAAGAAAATGTCAAGATTCGGACGTGAAGCCAGTAAGGAATTATATGCAAACGGGAGGCGGTAAGAGAGAGAGAGAGAGCGAGAGAGAGAGAGAGCGTTGGGAGACGGAAAGTCGAAATTTTGGTAAATGAAAAAGATTTTGAAGGCGAGTGGAGCGAGATGGAACACGGAGAGAAAAATAGGATGAAATTACAGGGGAGCGAAAGAAACCATTGATGAGAGAATGAAGGTAATTAAGATCTGTAATAAGACGATTATGAGAAAGGGAGGGGATGCTTAAAGAGGGTGCTTTACCCCGCGTGCGATGTAGAACTATGACGTAGAAGAACTTTAGTATAGAGTCAAGCCGTTTTATGTTTGAAGGAGTAGCAGTGGAACAAATAGGAGAGCAGTAATTTAGTATGGGAGCAATACAGCCATTAAAGAATGTCTTAAGAGCTAACGGATTGGAAATTTCAGTGAATCTGTAGAGAACTCCAAGTAAAGACATCGCTTTCGCAGAAATTTTCTCGATGTGTTGGGAAAAATTTAATTTAGCAACAAAAATCACTCCAAGATGTTCATGGGATTGAATTATAGGAGTGGGTTTACCTAGTAAACTGTAAGAGGAAGGGAAAGGTGAGGATTTAAGGGTAAAAGACAAATGTTTGCTTTTAGATGGATTTATTTTAAGTTTCCACTTGGAGCATATATATAAATATATTTTTCAACCTTAATATAAAACCCTTATTCTGTTCCTCTGCGCAACGCTTTTTACTTTCTACATTCACGAAGCATAGAGAAAGTATTGTTTTCGTGAAAAAAAAACGAATTCGAGATTTCAAGGGAAATACATGTTTTAAGGTCTCCTGAACACGTTTTGGCTATTTTCTCGATGATGTCTGTGTGTGTGTCTGTAACCGGGATTAACCAGATCAATACGAAATTTTATATTTGACATTTTTGTTAAAAGAAGAAGTGCTGATTGGTTTTTGGTAAACATCGGTCAACCGGAAGTGGGTGTTTACCCTTGTCACTTGTCCATTTTTATGTGTTCTTTGCACGAAATGAAAGCATATAGGAGAGGTCGATTCCGTCCGTCCGTCCGCATGTTGAAACTCGGAAACCGCTGGACGTATCTTGATGAAATTCGGCATTGGGGAGTTTTGCTAAAATTAGTCGACCAATTTCAATTTTGATCAAAATCGAACAACAATGATGACCACTTTACACGAATACCTACAATTTCTTTTGTTTCAACTCGGAAACCGCTGGACGTATTTTGATGAAATTTGGTATTGGGGAGTTTTGCTAAAATTGGTCGACTGACTCCAATTTTGGTTAAAATCGGACAACAATGACTACCACTTTACATGAAGACCTACATGTAGTTGACAATGTTCCATTGTTTCAACAAGGGAACCGCTTGATGTATTTTGATGAAATTTGGTATTGGGGAGTTTCGCTAAAATTGGTCGACTGATTCCAATTTTGGTTAAAATCGGATAACAATGACGACCACTTGACATGAAGACCTACATGTAGTGTACAATGTCCTTTGTTTGAACTCGGGAACCGCTTAACATATTGTGACGAAATTTGGTATTGGGGAGTTTTGTTAAAATTAATTGACCGATCCCAATTTTGGTTAAAATCGGACAATAATTACGACTACTTTGCATGAAGACCTACATGCATTTTACAACGTACCTCGCTTGCTTCTCATTAAATTCTCATGAGCGAAAAAGATTGAGAACATTGCGTAATCTCAAAGAACGCATTTGGAAACTCCTGTGTACTCCGACATGGAGTACACATTTTCAATCTTGTTACTTTCTCCATACGTAGTATAGGGGAAAGTATTGCCTTCATGAAAAAAATCGAATTAGAGAGACGAAAATACTCGTTTTGAGGTTCCCTGAACACGTTTTGACCATTTTCTCGATGAAGTGTGTGACAGTTTTTTTGTGAGTGCTCTAACTCAAAAACTATTAATCAGGCCAACACGAATTTTTATATTTGATATTTCCATTCAAGTCACAAGAACTAATTGGTTTTTGGTAAAAATCTGTCAACCGGAAATGGGTGTTTACTCTTGTCACTTATCAGTTACTTTGAAATATTTGCTTTACTATTTCATATATGTAAAAACGTACTGGAATAAAAGTTGTAGGAAATTTAATTTTCTACAACCTATGTTTGTAACATTTTTCCATATAATGCATTGTTTAAGAGATATCTTATATTCTTATCTGCCACCACCCCGCCACCTACCGACGGCTATTGTTAAGAACTGACGCTTAGTTACGTCTTAACAATTAGTAACGCTCCTTTTTCTTTTCTTAATTGTTGGAGCTTTGTGGCTATTTCCAATATCAGAAGGCTATGGTTTGAGTTTATTTCCGTTCTTTTTAAAGTCTAAAATTTTCTCGTAGTTTCTTAAAATATTTATTATTGTGTAACCTATTTGGAATTTTTAGAAATATTACAGATATAGAGAAAGTCAAGTGGTGGCCAGATCAGATTTATTTTAATGTTTGCTTTAATATTTGATGAATGTAAAAAAAGTACTGGAATAAAAGTTGTAGAAAATTTAATTTTCTACAATGTTTGTTCGAAACATTTTCCCATATTATGCATTGTTGAAGAGATATTTTTAAAACTAAATATTTTAGCTACCACAACCACACCGCGTAACGGCGATTATTGTAAAGACTTTACGCTCCTTTTTATTTTCTTAATTGTTGGAGCTTCGGGGCTATATCCAATATCAGAAGGCTACGGTTTGAGTTTATTTCTGTTCTCTGTAAAGTCATTAAAATTTTCTCGCAGTTCCTTAAAACATTTATTATCATTTAACCTATTTGGAATTTTTTGAAATATTACAGGTATGGAGAAAGTGATGTGGTGGCCACATCAGATATTTTTAGTTTGTTCTTTATTAGTTTCAATTGAACGTTCTGGTAAGCAGCTCACTCCCCTCCTTACTACCCCTACCAAAGTGCGCCGGGACATCGTACCTGAATCTTTCGCCTTCGGAAAATTATATAGTTATCGTCAAATCAAATAAGGGTCGAATACGGCCAATATTGTGCTTTTAGCAACAAAAATGTGACTTTTTGAAGTGAAAATTTTTGTCGTCGTAGCAACTGTATGGCTGCCGAAGACATTCTCTACTCCTGACGAGAAAGAGGGGCGGAAAGATATTGTTGATAGCGAGGCCTACACTTCCAAGTCTAACTTTAATCGCGTATTGATATTTTGCTATCCTAAGCAACATAACGATTTTGTTTAAATATTGTTTTTTCATTGTCAAAAGTGTTTCCAAGTATTTTTCAATGTGAAAATTATTTCAAGTGTTTAAAGATTATTCACAAGCGTAATTGCCGATAATTATTCTTGAAAAAGCTGATATCAAGAGCAATTATATTCATTACTATGTATAAAGAAAGTCATGTGCTTGACACATCAGATTTTATTTTTTACTAGCTTATTTTACCCCGGCTTCGCTCGGGGAAGTTTAAGTTAATCCTAAAGATCCTAAATAAAAAGTTTTCAAAATAAAATGCATTGAATAAACATTAAGTGAATGAATTAAGCGAACATTTAATGCATAATATGGGCAAGATATCCCAGTCCAACAATCAGATCCCCATAGCAGCCTTTAATTCATTCATGGTTTTATTCCATTACATTCGCGATGATGCAAAATTTTCAAACTTTAGGTAATAGGAAACGAAAATAGTCCAGTTGACGTAGGACGAAATTTATGTATTTTAATCTCAAATTGAAAAATGCACTGCACCCGATTTAGGATTGAACTAATTGTATGACCTATCCTTATGGGTTGTCGACAGACAAACTTTCCTCTTTATTTATAAGATTATGATAAATTTTAAATTAAAATCAGTTTTCCATTGGCAATGAAGGAGCATATATATTCTCATGAAATAGCAAGAATTTCAGAGGCAAGATTTCTCATCTTTTACAATCAGGGTCGGCCCGAGCTACGGGCGAGTGCCCGGGGCGCCAAACCCTTGGGGGCGCTATCCCGACTATTGGATAACTAGCGCAATTTCCCGTCAAATACGATGGGGTTATGACAAAAGTATTCCAAATATATTTGATTTCGATATGAAAAATCAGTAAGATATGCTAAATGATTGCGTATTTTCGCGAAAAAATCCTACGATAATTTAAGGCAATATATGCACTCGTATATATTACACGTATGCGGGTTGTGACAACAATTGATCATCGAAGTTTAACAATGACGTGGTCGACAAGGCAACATCCCGTTTAAAAGTCGATATTACCCAAAATATGTTATTTAAATGTTCAACATGAGAGATTTCGAACGTTAGGCGGAAAAAGATGAATATAATAAGAAACTTCATTAATTTCCCTAAAACATAGTTTAAATTCAAAGATCGTACGTCCATTTTTCTATATATATTAAAAAGTCGCATTTTACGTGTTATCTTACGGAAATCGCCCACCTGGAGTCGAACCCGGGTCTTTTCCCGTGTTTTTTCGTCATTTGATTTTTATATCGAATCAAACATTCCTGTGAAATTTCAACCTTCCACCTAATCGGGAAGTATGTTAAAACGCGTAAAAAGTGCCACTGATGACGTCAGCGTCTCACACAGACAGACAGAACTGGAAAACCATATGTAAGACAATTAATAGCGCAGAACAGGTTGGAATATTGATGACATTCACTTATTTTTTCTTTATCGATATTTTTTAAAGAGTGATCAATAAATTAACTCATATTTTGTAAATATCTCATCAAAACTTTACGGAGGGGGGCGCTGGAGAGCTATCTCGCCCAGGGCGCCAACATTCCTAGGGGCGCCCCTGTCTACAATTATAAGATTATTCCAAAAGCTTGGAAAACTGTATCCATTAATGATAAAATTCAATCAGGACAACCTTTATTAGTTAAAAGTGAGAAGTTCCAACATTTCGTAACCAACTTAAAAAAGACGCTGCTACTCAAAAATTCTTATCAGTTGGATGATGGCGATAAGCTTTAATATAAAGTTAGCTATCAAAATGCATTTAAATCGAAATTAAAACTGTTGGAACGCTCTACATATGAAAATAAATTAAATTTATAAAGAGAAATATCTTTAATTGTAACCGTTATCAATGGAAATACAATAGCAGCGAAAAGTAAGATCAGTTTTAGCAGAACGGTTTTGACTAAAGGAGTGTCTTTCCTCACTTTGTTGTAAGTGTAAATGAAAATGAATACGAAAGACTTTTATCTGCCTCTTAAGAAGCCAGACGTAAATTGAAGGGAAATTAGAGATTATCTTTATCTTTAGCTGATTTCTTTACTTCTCCTTTTGCATGGAAATTAATGTTTACCACCTGCTTAAATTAATATGGCTTACAATTGAAACGCTAAAATAAATATATTAGAAAATCATAGTGGATACAAGTTTATAATATAAAACGAGTCATTCCTGGAAGTATGATAAATATATCATTCCGATGATTTTAATTATTAAATTATACATCGTTAATATCTACACGTTATTTATAACATTAAAATTAATTTAGTAAGGTTCATTAAATGTTGACAAGCAGACAGGAATTTTTTATTTCAGTGGCTGTTTTGAATTAACGCTCAGCTAAGATTATATCTTCAACTCCTTTAATGCTAATTTAATACCGCACTCGTGCAAACCCGTCACGTTTTTGACAGGCAATTATTTTATCAATAAAATTCATGTTAATTGGAATTTTAGCCACCCTAAAACAACTTCCACATTTTTATAAGAGAAAAATACAACTCAAAATCAACATTTCCTATTAAATACTATATAAAAGCCTACCTGCAATTTGGATATGAGACTTATACACCACAAAATCTAAATTTTAAATCCCTTTACAAAAAATAGGTTAGTCGGCACGAAAACTCTCCCTGCATTGTTTCCGAAACAAAGCTCCTCGAGTCGAGATAATGAACTCGAAAACCTACAATATCATCATACAATCGGTTTACAGCATCTCGACATGCATTACCACGGCGCCAGAGCCAAACACGAAAAGCTCCAGCACACACATTCGAATCCAGCAGCCTTTTAACACGCGCCTCCAAATGAGGCCGTGTACGGCGTAGTAAGGGTACCTTTTACACCGCTATATTGGTAGCGCGACTTTTGAAATTGGACCTTACCACGACCATTTTTTTTCGCCGGGTATGTGACACGAGTTTATTCATTAGACGAAGTGAGAGAGAGAGAGGAAGAGAGAGAAAAGACCTCCTCGCGCTCGACCATGTTACTCGGAGCATTCAAGTGAGTCGGATGACTTTGATACACATTTAGCAGAGGGAGGGAAATGGGGAGGGTGGTGGAAGAGTGGAGGTAGGGTGGAATATGGTTAAAAGGGAGGAGCAAACTCGCGAAGACCGATAAAAGGGATGGAAAACACGGGGATTGGGGAGGCAGCGATGTAATAAGGGAGGGTGGAACAAAGAAAACGCGGCCAAAATGGGGAGGCGGCAGCATGGTCGGTCTCGCATAAGAGAGGGAGAGATACAAAGAGAGGATGAGAGAGAAGGGGAGATAGAGTGTATGAGAGAGAGAGAAAAGGGTTGTGGTGACTACGCCTCAAAATCGTCGAACAAGAGGCGTGTGATGTCAAGGGGCGCCGCGAGAGGGAAGGGAAGTTTGAGGACGGTGGATTGTGGGTCGCAGAAGAGAGAGAATGCGAGCGAGAATGTGCGTGTGTGAGTGCAGGGTGCGGAGCCGAATGAGGAGTAAGGTCATGTACTACGCGGGAGGAGGGAGGGAAGAAGGGAGAAAGTGTCCGGGTGGAGGGGGTGGAGAGGAAGGGGAGAGCGCGGGGGAGTCTGCGGGTAGTGACATGTCGCCTCGAAGGGAAACCGCGACTGCCCCGACATGAGAACGGCATTTAACACTTGACTGACCGCCCCGGTCTGCGCGCGAGGGAGAAAAGGGGAGGTAAGAGTACATACTGAGAGGGAGATAGAGAGAGGTGAGATGGAGGGAGAGAAGTGGAGAGGTGCGGGGAAGTGGGGGCGTGGCGAGGGTAGGTGTTGCGGCAGGAGGAGGGGCGATGGGGATGTCGGATGACCTCCATTCTTATCCGAGGACTTCGTCCCGGACAGGATTTCGCTCTTCTTCAGGGAAAAAGATCGTAGCTTTCTTCCCCCGGCCCGCCGTACATTTCATGTCCAAGAATCACGCGCGGAATTTTAAAGACCCTCATCTCTCCCCCTTTTACGATTAGTCTTTAGCGCCTTCTGAAACCCCACACTCTCAAAAGCCTTTCAGACAACGGGAGTCAAAAAGAAGTGAGAAATTTCCAATTTGCGGAGAGTTATAATCACCTCACTTGAGGCGAAATCTTCACTCTGGATCGTCGAGTGACTAAGAAAAACACACGATAATTTTTTCACTCGAGCTTAAAATGATTACGGCGCCATAATTTTGACGTAATTGCATCATGATGAGGATGCGACGGTTACGAGAGGAGATGAATGATTTTGCCACATTATGAAAATCAAAGCACGGACGAGAGAATTTCAGCAAGCGTCTTTACCTTATCGCGGTGGTAAATCTACGGCTAACAACCCCTGGCGTAAATTAGCACGTAATTATCAAGAATAATTTCGAAACGCTCTGTTTATATATTCCACCTAAATTATATGAACTTTGCAAAATCAGACAATTCAGAAAGGAAACAAAACGTATTTAATAATTTTCTACACCAAGGACATCAAAACAGAGAGATTACACCGAAGGTTTTCTGCGATAAAACTGAAAAAAAATGGTCCACATTAATCAAAGTACTGGAAAATATAGCGGAAACCACCTCTATGCAGACGTACATAACGTGTTCTTATAACTCCGTGGACTTGCAAAACATTGAGACAATTGTCCACCTGATTATTCCTGGTCCGTCCCAACAAATAATCCTTTATCATTATTCTTTTCCATGCGTGGATTAGTAAATCGGTAAATCTACTCCTAGTCTACCCGCCGTCATCTCTCTATGGACTAATGTTTCTATAATTATGTCGTATGAAGGAAACAGTACACATAGAACTATATCTTGTGCTGCTTTCGGAAACGATAAAAGAAAAGATAAGAAAGAAAAAGATAAAAAAATCGCGGAAAAAGTAAAAATACCAAGAAAATGCGGAAGATGAATAAATTGAATCATAAATTTTCAAAATTATATTTTGATTTTCAGATTTTTATTCTTTTTTACAATTGGGACGTTTCCCAATTTAACACGAATAGCTGGTCTATGCTAGGAATGTACGTACATCTTTGTACGCATTAATATACACACATTGATCGACCTTTTAGAACCGTACGCGGCTTTTGTGTTGAAACAACTCTCGGGAGAGAGAGAGTGCCACGAAAAAAATTTGACCCTTCCGAGTAGGAGCCGTTTCAATCGAGTTCGTACAATCGTGACCGAAACGTCACAGATTTTCGGTCGAGCATCGGTTCTCTCCGACTTTCATTAAGGTTAGACTTTCAACCGAGCGCATTACCTTTCTCTTCTTTCTTATCACGTGGAGCGAGGAAGGGATTTGGAGGGGGAGAGAGAGGGGGGGGAGAGAGATTGATTGATTGGGCCTTTATTTGGGACGAGATTGAGACTAAGAAGTCCCATCTTCCACCTAACCCTTCGTCATGAAACATATATAATAATACATAAAAATTAGCAACGTAAATACAGGTAACAATAAAAATACAAGTATTTGAAAAGAAAAGGTGTAATTTAGTGGGAAAAAATATGTACTGCTGAATAATGGGAACCATGTAAAAAAAACCACTGCAGGAAAACACCCACAAAAGAAGGGGGTGTGAAAAACCTGCGAAGAGAGAGAGAGAGGGGGGGGGAGGGGGGGGAGAGAGGGGGGGAGGGGGGAGAGAGGGGGGGGAGAGAGGGGGGGGAGAGAGAGGGGGAGATGAGGAGAGAGGGGGGAGAGGGGGGGAGAGGGGGGAGAGAGAGGGGGGAGAGAGAGGGGGAGAGAGAGAGAGGGGAGAGAGAAGGGGGAGAGAGAGGGGGGAGAGAGAGGGGGGAGAGAGGGGGAGAGAGAGGGGGAGAGAGAGGGGGAGAGAGAGGGGGAGAGAGAGGGGGGAGAGAGAAGGGAGAGAGGGAGGGGAGAGTGAGCGACCACCGAGGGATGACTCCGCGAAAGAGGCAAATGAGTCTCTCTTGTTAGAGGAAGGATAAGGAGGGTAGATGGAGGGGAAGAGGGAGGGAGAGAGAGGGTAAGAAGGCGAATGGGAGTCCATTAGCCGAAGTATGAGGCACTCAGTGGAGCTGCAAAGCAAGAACATCGCTCACCTGTGTGACTGCCAAACCGGGAGCCGCCATTAAGGGGCTAAATACGTCGGTGGGAGAGAAACCGGTCGGGGCTTAAAAGTGACCGCGGTGTGAGGGCGGGGGTGAGAGAAAGCAGGGAAAGAGAAAGGGTAGGAGAGGAGGTTATCGGCAAAAAAGGGTGAGGTATTTTGTTTAGGGAGGGGTGCATGTGTAGGCGGAATAGGTTAAGCTCGCGGGGGAGAAGGGGAAAAATAATCGACTTATCGGGAAGAATGCGCGGAGAAGGGGTGGGGAGGGAATGGTGGCGCGACGTTCGCGGTGCAACTGCAAATGACTCATATATATATATATATATATATATATATATATATATATATATATATATATATATATATATATATATATATATAAGAGTGACGGAAAAAGGTGAGGGCATTGGTTCGGAATGTATATGTGGGACGGAGGGCGAGGAGGAGCCGGTGCATCGCTTTGGATTTATGTGGGCGCATGAGAAAGGGGTCACGTGGCGAAAGGCGTAATGGCATTTTATAGCGAGTCGTCGTATTCGAAACGCTTAAAAGGACACCCAGATAAGTTTGCGGGAAGTAAAAAAAAAACGGCAGAAGAAAACGTTACGTGGTTGCGCTTTTCCTCGTGTTTAATGAGGGAGCAATTGGGAGGTTCTATCGTGATTAGGCTCAATAAACAAGCCAAAGTTACTCTCCAGAGGTAAATTTTCATATAGAATTGGCCAGACTTTTGTTGCACGCAATGTTTTACGGAATTTATATTTTTTTCAAGTCAATTTAATAAAAATTTGAAAAACGAATTTAAAATGTCAGCTACGTTTTTACGGTTCATTTACTTTTTTAATTAGTAATTTAACATTGTACAGCAGGTAAACGATAAATGACATACAAAAGCAACTAAGATGAATTCAAGTCAAAAATATAAATATCACAACTAAAAAAATGTTAGCATTCCTTCGCTCTGTAAGGTGTTTACAAGTGAACTGTGTGCGTGTACGTTTGAAAAGATACCACGCCATTACTGCACTAGCTCTAAACGTTATATCTCAACTAAAAAAACACCGGCTCACAAGAAAAAGGAAGTAGAGGGGAAAAACATCCACAAAATGTTGACTTCCGCAGAGTAGGCCATCAGTATCCAGCTGAAAATTACAGTAAAATGAAAATTGAAAAGACGAAAAATGTGAAGATATTTATGAGTCTTGTGTAATTCATGGTAAATGAAAACGGCGATAAGAGAAAGAGAAGACACTTAACATAAGTGATTAAGAAAGTCACATCTTAAACTAATAAGTAAGCTATTTTCGAATGCAGTGTGAGTTTATTCGAAACATATCTGATTGTGAGTTATGACAACGAAGCTGCACTCTATTATTCCAGTTGTGCGCCTCTCCAAGTCTCTGGTTCGTATTTCAGCGTTTCGCATTTTAAGAATGAAAGTTTACAATTCCTCCACCTCATTCTAATGTTTTCTCATGGTGAAAAGAGAAAATAAAACTATACCCTCGCAATACGAAAAAATATGAATTATGGAAGTTTCTCGTCGTTCGTGATCTTGGCTCTAACACAAACATCAAATCACTAGCATCTCTGAAAATACCTTGGCTTTTATGCTGGGTCAATCAGTCATCCTATCAACGAATAAGGCCCAAACATATTTAGATAAGAAATTTCACTCAATTTAAAGTAATTAATAAATTCGCCTAATGCGTAAAATACAACATAAACTCTCACCAATAGCCATAAAAAGGTACATAAAAGTACAACCGAAAATTAAGGAATTCATGTTATTTGATGAGAACAAGATAGTCAACACAATGGATATAAAACTGAAAAAACATACATCTGCAATGGTCATAAAAAGGTTGGGAAACTCAGATGCGCAATTTGGGTACAAAGCAGACATCTTAATTGGCGTTTCACGGAGAGTAGATTACTAAAAAAATGAAACAACATTTTTAGGCGGTAGTATCGGCGAATCACCACCGATAAGGGCTTCTGTGTAGACTTAAGGCGCATCTGATTTTCCCAATCTTTTTAAGGCTGCCGGAAAGACAGATTGTCAATTGCTCTTTAGGTAATGTCGGAAATTTAATGACTAAAACAATCACCTCGTCTAAAAGAATCAAATATAGTCCAAAAGCACAAAAAAGCAAATTCTGTTAGTTCAAGAACATGGGTCATGAAATGAGAAACTTCTTTAAAAAATTAAGATGCGGAACTTGAGCAGAAAATTTAGAGCTATAAAGATGCCATAAATAAATAAGAAATTTCATCCGTGAGATAACATTAAATTAGAGAACTTGCGTAAATTTACTCGCCATTTCCGAAAAAAACGTAGGATTATCTTTTAGCACCTCGCGCCTCTTAACAAACTCCTCAACTGTGATACCGTAAAACTCCAGGAGATCAAACTAAAACGGCCATCAAATTTTTCGAGACGCGGGAGAATGTAAAAATAAGAAGAGATAGAGGAGGGTTTCTCCCGCTCGAAAAAAAACGAATAACACCGCATAACGAGCGATGAAGACGCGATACAAGGAAGAGGTATTTTTAAAAAATTTATTTAAAAAATCCAGACAACAATCGAAATTTCGTTTCCCTTAACAACTACCGGCGGTAATTTTCTCCCTTTCTCCCCCCTTCTTCGCCCCCAATCCAATACGCCTGTCCCCGCGCTCATTAAAAGCAACAAGTTTCTCGTAAGTTTCCGCTATTTCTCGGCCCGCTTCAACACCTGCCTTCCCACTGCCGATCAAAAGAATTACAAGATCGCTATCTGGATCGAAACGCCTCGCGTATCCCCTCTTCAGTCCCTCCCCTCGTAGTTTGAGCTTTTAAAAGTCCTTCGCGAACGACAAACGGGCTCCTGAATAGGAAAAACAGAAACGAGTAGAAAAAAAGAGTGAACGAATTTTCTCCAAGATACGAATCTCAAATCTAAATCTTACATCTGCATCTTCGATTTCCTCGAATTGTACGTGAAACGTGGCGGCGAGACGATAAGCGGCCGAATTCCGCCTAAATGGAGCGGTTCTACGCGAAGAACATATTTCGTAGGATATGCATAAATAAATGTATTTGACGTCGCAAACAAACCGACGAAATTGCCTCTAATTTCGAGATATCCGAGTCACTGACAGAACGGCGTAAAAAAGACTATACCTGGCGAGAACCGTTTTCGTAAAACTACGTCTTATTAAAGGTTTTTCCCTAATCGGCGTATAAGCACAGCTGCAGCGTGCACATCACGCTCTATCTCTATCATTTGGAACATGGGTTCGCTTCAACGGAAAAATGATGCGATCCATTCTGCCAAGCATTTTACAAAACTGCTCAAATCCAGGGAAAAAAACTTTTGTAGCGAGCTATAGGCAAGAAAGGTTATTAGTGTCCATTTTTCGCTTGTATATAACTTCCTCAGGTTATTTACTTTTCGTTTTTCATAACGAAATTCTTAAAGTTTGTGCCTTTTTCAGTGATATTGGCTGCTTTAATTCTATTTAACCCTGCGTACAAAAAATCCAAGGGAACGTAGGTAATAAAACTGTTTTGACGGTCTATCAATCTTAAAAGGTAAATTTAACAGAATATTTCTGCAGTAAACGAGCGCTATAGCCGTATGAACTTGAGGAGTTTGAAGTGCCCATTTCTATGTAATATGTATAAGCAAATTGTTACGTGCTAAATTCGAGCGGAATAAGATATAAATTAAATAGATTGATTCCACGAAACCAAATTCATAGGCATTTGTACTCAAACGGTCCAAAATGAAATGGCGGATAATAATTTAATTACTGGGATTCCTGTGGAATAGATAGCATGTGCGCAATTTAATTATTTGATGGAAATTGACTAACGTTAATGAATCTTAAGTCTCCGTTAACATGAGAAAACTGTCAAGGCGAGTCGCTCATCACTCTATCAATCAAGTTAATTAAATTCTCGGCTTGACCTACATTAGAACCCAAGTATTTTTTTCAAGGATGCAAAATTCCAACTGCTTCCATTCCATTTAGTATAATTTATTTGAGGTTATAAAAACGATACATATCACTGCCTCTACAACCTAAAACAAGATGGGAAAATTATTAAAGAATTTAATTTGCATTTAATCATTGCTCAATCGCATGATTCTCGCGCTGGTATTTTTTTTATAATGTGTAATATATATACAAAATATTAGCAAAGTAGTGAATTGGATTAATGAGAATTTCAGTAAAAGACTATTTCGCGTAGGCATGAACACTCAAATATCCAAATTAACACTTGATGATGCAAAAATATTCTTCCCTTAGACGTGTCCGTATAAGTTGCACCGAAAAAATAATCATCTCACAAAATCGTTGCACACAAAATATCACCTCCAGGGAAAAAAAACTAGGTTCATTAATTCGGGGTTTTGACCCGGATACCTTGTTGTCAACTCATTATTTAGGTCTAACACGTTCCCCCTTTAGGGAAACACTAGGTTAGCTCATAAACGCCACCTTAGCGAAGCCTTTGAAAACGCGCTAAAAGCTCATCGAAGTTTTTTTTTCCTTCGTCTTTACGACACGTTAGAAGGCGGATAACACGAGGGAGGAGGAAGCGAAGGAGAGGAAGATAATCTCTTGAGGGATCGGGATGCAATCGGAAATGGAGGAAACGAGGGAGGGGGAGGAGGGAGAAAAACCGTAAGGAACCGGAATGCGCGGAAAGACTAAGCGGCGGCGGGGGACTCCAATCATTACACCTGTAAGACTCGTAAAAAAGAAAGCGCGTCGATATACCCTATCTTTCTCTCATTGCTTGAACAAGCCGCCTTTTGCTCCTTTAGAAAAGGAAAGGAGGGCGTTATGTGCGGAGAGGAAGAGGGAGGGGATCGAGGGCGGCCAAAAGAGGATGCAAATGAGATCACGGCCTATACATCAGGGGAGCTACCTACCGCCGCGGCCCTTCTTGCAGTCTGAAGGCAGCAGGCCGCCACTGGAGACGGAGGAGGCCTCCTCCACCTCCTCCTCCGGACGCTCCTCCTACATCCCTCGTTGCGGCCCCCCCTCTCTCTCTCTCGCTCCTCAAGAGGGCCCAAATTGCTCTTGCGAGAGAGATATAGACGGCGGCCTCTTATCTTCGAGGCGAAACGCACGACTACTGCTACCGCCGCACATTCCCCGGGGCGATACGAAGGGGCGAAATAAAAACTCGTCTTAATTCACCGCTGCGGAGAGGAAATCGGTTTCGTAGAGAGAGAAAGAAAGAGAAAGATATTACGCTCTTAACTTTCTTTTTATTTTGACAGAGTCGGTTCCAGCGCTCGAGGGAGTGCGTGCAGCGTGGCTTCCGAGGAGACGTTTAGGAAAGAGAAATGATCGGTTTTCGCCGATCTACTAATGCATTATGTTTTTATGGATGAACACCTGATCGATGACCAAGGTGAGGTGTGATTCCTAGGAGATATGATCGATTGTTTCGAAAAAGGTAAAAGCGAAGAAGTCTCAATTTATAAATGACTGGCAGGGAATGTTTTGGAAAAAAATTACGATCAGTGGTTTAAAATTCGAGGTATTTTTGATCTACGAAAACATGTAGTATTGCTACAGTAATAGTAAATTAAGCAGCGAAACCACAGGAGAAACCGACAGACAATGAAGGAAAACAAACCATTTTACGAAAATTTTGACAATCATAAAACAGAAAAGGCCAAAATAAAAAAAAGGAAAATAATCCTTTTCTCCATCTGTTGTATTTCTGAATAGTAATAATTAAAATAAAGAAATTATCTATAATCTGAGGCTAAACCCCGAGGAATTCGCTAATTTTCACGAGAAAAGGAGAAAAAGACCTAAGTAACAATTCAGAGTAATAACATTACTGTGGAAGGCTAATTTTTCGTTTATTACTTCCTTTCGCCAAGATTAGGGAAATTGTGACAAATCGTAATCTTAACATTTACTGAAGCCGATTACTTGGGCAACTTCAGCAACATAAATTTTTTTGTGTAAGCATAATTTTAACGTCTCCGAATTAATGTAATCAATTAGTAAAAAGGTTTGGCTGAGAAAACAAACAAAAGATTTACTCAAGAAAAAACATATAAACATGTCATAATAGACTCGCGAGGAATTATTTTCAGTATCTCTCCGCTATACAAAGACATTCACGGATGCGGTAGGATTTGGTATAATCAATCACACGTACCGCTGAGTTGGTGTCGGGAGGGTGATATACATAAGTCACCGCATGAAGAGTGTAATGCGATAACGAGCGAGATACATATATCTCGGCGCATGGTCTTATACGCTACAAAGGCGCAGTTTTCCGACTGCTCCTCGTTTCTCGTGTCGTCCATAAAGAAACTGATACCGTTACGACAGGAAGCTAGAATAGAAGCCAAAGGATACTTTTATCGGAAATGCGGCATGATATAATAATTCACCGCGATAAGCGACAGTCAGCGAGGATGATTCATTTTTAGGATACAGCAAAAAAGCATTGCGAACAAACTTTGAACAAGACACAATCGGTCATTCATTTAGAGAAGGGTAACGGATAATGAGTCATAAGACTTATTGCGGGGATCGTAGTGACGCATTTAATACATATTTTTGTCACTATCTGCACTGAACAAGGTCGAAAGATGCCAAAACATCATTGGACAGGTAAAGTGGGGACGTGATATGACGATAGTTCAGTGGCATACGTAGAAAATAATTTTTACGTTGCTCTCCGTCGCTTGGAAAAGTATTATAAGGTGACTCGGAATCTATAGTCATTAAAAAAAAAACATTTCTAAGAAATATTATTTTCTAATACATCATTGCTAAATCTGACCAGCTGTATGTTGATTATAATTGTAATGAACGTATATCTTAAACAAGTGAATAATGAATGACGTGTCCGATTCAATGATATCACGAAAACAAGCGACGACGATATTATGAACAACTTTTAGTAAAATTACTCAACTAAAGCGGATAGCAATATTTTTCGTCCCCTCTACCCGACACCGATAAAAATCAGACAAAACGGCACTTTTAATCACACCCTTAATTACATGTTATCTCATGGGTACCAATGAGAATTTTTTCCTCTCATTAAACAGACCTGCTAACTCGCCACTTGATACCTGTAAGCTCTCAAGAAGAGAGCGAACCCTTTTTTTTCCGCCCAGCGTTTTCAAAAGAATAGTTTCCCCTCAGATTCACCGAATAGAGCGGTTTTAGCCAACCGGAATCCACGATGGCGGCTCGGGCAGAACGCTTTTCTATCCTACGGAATAAAAAAAGAAACGGGAACGGAAGAGAGAGGGAGGAGGGGGGTTGGGTGCCTCCCCCACACCCGACTGCCCTTTTCGCCCTCCTCGCGAGGGGTTGCATACCCTTTCTCCCTGTCCATTATATCCCTCATCCCCCATCCACATCCGCCACCCTCTAATATGGATCGGGGTGGCGGTCGTGAGGTTTCCATAATCCGATTTCCGACTCTGGTACGACATGAACCGCGCGCATTTGAAACCCCCGGATTACCATCAGCCGCACCCTTGGCCGGAGGAGTCCCATCATCATTCCGCTCGCTCCCACTTCTCTCTCTCTCTCTCGCTGTCATATCGACGGAACGGATTAACAGAGAGAGAATGACCAATGGAGAAGATAGTCGGAAAAACCCCCGAACGCGGCAGACCGATACCGAAACGATTTGGGGATCGTAGTTGTTAGCGTCGATCCACTGCTTCACGATTTCGAATGTTTTACGGATTATGGGGCCACCGCTACGAATTGAGCGCACGGTGCGGACGACGGAAAGGCGTGAAATGAAGCGCAGAAATATTTGGTTTTCGTTCGTACGATGATTTGTGCCACCCATGAGCCCGGTGAACTACGAGCGTCCGCTCACTGGTAAGATGTAAGAAGATACTGTAGGTCAGGGGTGGGCAAACTTTTTGTGGCGGGCCACATTAACAGTTGCTGCTTCTGAGGCGGGCCGCATTAACAGTTGCTGCTTATCACTCGGGCCGCATTAACAGATGAAAATGTTTCGGCGGGCCATGTTAGGGTTCATATCGGAAGTTATTTGAGATAATGTGAGGGAAACTGTTAGTGAAAATTAATACATACATGTTAACCCCATAAGATCACAGGAAAAGATTTTCCGGTCATAATTTTAAGCTACAAATATGAAATTACATATCTGCATTTTATATTGCGGTTCGCTTTCATAATGGCATCTCGGGCCACATAAAATGCTCTCGCGGGCCGCATACGGTCCGCGGGCCGTAGTTTGCCCACCCCTGCTGTAGGCGGTGCGACTATGCATAGCATCAAGATGGGACAAATAAGTTATTAGTGTCACTATGTCTGTTACGAACGAAGAAAGAGTAACGAAAGTCATTTCTTATAAAATTCATTCGCGCGACTAAATAGATTAGAAACCCCAAACAGCAGTTTGACATTCAATCTGGCAGATAAACCGAGTTCTCCTAGGAAATTTGCCGAGTAGCTCGCATTGTTAACATGCGCACAAACAATTTAATGATAGTAATTTCAACATCGGAGAAAAAACTGACCTTTTAAGTTACGGACGACGCTGTTCAACTCATAGGTATCATCGATAAAAATTAACACGATGATATCGCGAAGCAAACTAGGCATAAAAATTTACGTGCGTGTGTAAACAGATATTAATGACTCCACAAAGATCAATTATAATCTCACCTCGTGTAAAACGCGAATGAGAAAATGAATGTTTAACTCGCTTAAAAAGTAACGAATGAGATGTAAATTATAATTTTTTCTTAATTACGGTAATCTTGGACGTGAGTTCATACTCCAAATGCGGGGTAAATGAAATTCTAGATCGTTAAGATTCTTTTTAAAGGAGTATGAGCCATAAAAAAAACCAGTTCTTCGAGGGGTCGTCAAGAAGAATACGTTCAAGTGTAGCGAGTTCGACGCTCGGCGACCCAACTCGTGAGGCGACTCTCATAAAACGTTACCCGTTTATTATTAAATGCGTCTCTGGTGCCGTCGTGATCGCGTTTTAACTCGCAGATTGTTTGTTTCGGTAAGGGGAAAAACGACATTGGCGATGTTGATCCTCGAAGAAAACTCTGAAAGGTATTAAAGAGATTCAAGAACGTTATCAAATCTTTTCCGTTGACCCATGAGGAGAAATGTTTTATGAAAACACGCCGAGCACGCAAAGCCATAAATAACACCTTTTCCACTTGCTGGTTTGTTTCACACGTCGAGCTCACGTACACAATGGTTTATTTACACACGCAAAATTCACGAAAAGCTGACCGCAATAAAAATTAATAATTAAGGAATAAATACGACGCTGAATAAGAAACTAGATTGCTCGAAAATACATTTAAAATGATGATCGGTTTTACTCATAAGTAAGATGTTTACGATGCACAAACGGACAAAATAAAAAGCAAAAGTGAAAAATGCTACCATCATAAATAGGTTCTCGGAGAAAAACACGAATCAATAAATTTTAATGAGAGCAGAAAATCCATTTAGCAACTTATGATACTATAAAATAATATGCGACTAATAACGCAAATTTGGCATTTGAGTAAAAGCAGTTGCGATATAAATTCACTGAAGAAGCCTAGGTACTATATAATAGGGAATAAGAGCACGTATATAAATAGTACAGAGTTTTAACTCTTACTAATTACACGATTTTTTAAAACAACCCTAATGGTTTAAGCCTTTAATCCTGATGATGACGATTAATCGTCGGAATCGGTGGTGTTATCAATAAAAAATGTTTTGTACAAATAGTAAGACTTACAACTCTACGTGTTAATTTATATAGTTGCTCCGAAAACATTATTTACGACACTATTCTTTAAGTTTTCATTGCATGTACTATTCTATTTGCTTTTACCATGTTATACCAACGACTTTATTCAAGAGTGATATGCCCTACGGTTTACTGTTGCATAAAGAGGGATAATAATTTATGCGCATTTCACAATCCTTTATTATCTTACCCTAAGAATGTAAGCAACCAGCTCATACAGTGGAAAATGGAAAAGCTCTTCGCTCTTGCAACTAAAGTTAACATTCGCCTTTATCTTTAATCTGTTTAAAAATACAGTATAACTAGTTTTACGTTATGCATGAAGCAGTTAATTGCACTTATATTTATATATATATATATATATATATATATATATATATATATATATATATATATTAGAGTTACTAGTTTTCAAGTGGCAACAAGATTTTTGCGGGCAAATAAGAATCTTTCGCTATAAAACAAAATTCTTATCGTTCGAAATTTCCACAATGTGTTGTATTTTTCAAATTTTAGTCGATATCTTATGCATAAATTCTCCAAGAAGGAAGTCTGCGCCCTGAATGGAACGATCTGATCGACAGTAAAATTATATATAAAAAGAGATTCGATGCAAAAAACCACTCTCTCGTGTTAAACCGCAATTCTGCGCAGTTCGCAAAAAAATAACGAGTCGAGACATGGCTTAAGCTCTTTGAGATGTCATTCCTGAGTCCACCATGAGAAGTGTTCTCTGAAACCTCCGTCCATTGGGAGGAGGGGACCACGGGTAGTAGAGGGAGAGGGGAGTGGGAGGTGGGGGCACGTAGTCCGCGAACCAAGGCGGCAGGTGGTCTCCGCCAATCGCGGAAGTTAGCGGTGGATGTAAATTATTGCGGGCAGCAAGCGAAAAAGAGACGGGCTTGAGCACGCTGGAAGAGGAGCGGGAGAGGGGGGGGGGGAGGGGAAGAGGAGAGGGGGGACAGAGGAGGAGGGGGCAGAGGAGGAGAGGGCAGAGGAGGAGGGGGACAGAGGACGAGAGGGGAAGAAGGGTGGTATACGGAGAGAGAGAAAACAGGAACAATTCCCAGGGAAGAAAACAAAGCGGAAACAACCTAAAAACACACCTAGCGCCTGCTTCGCCGAGCACAATCCCTTCCCCACCCCCCTGTAAACTGGCAAACTTTATCGGACACCCCCCGCAATGCCACCGTACAAGATGGCTTCGGGGACTATATTAATCCAGGCAGAAAGGTACGAATGAACGTCGTGTCACCCCGGCGGGAAATAATTGATTATTTTAGCCTCCGCTCTTTTACCGGGTCAAATTGATATTTTTCACCAGAAGACGATGTTAATTACCTTTTTAACTTGTCTTAAATATCGGTTAAAGCAATCTGCCGCTTTCTCGTTCTCCGAAATCATGCATCGCAAAAAGCAGCAATTTTCTTTATAAATAATAATCAAAAGATAATTTCGATATTTTTTATGACTCTCGTATAATATTATGCAGTAATAATTATTCAGTTCTATAAAGCATTATAAAACATTTACACGTGTTAAGGATAACAACACGAAGAACAAAAAAGCTGCAAAAATACAATTTCCGAGAGACTAAGAGTTATAAAAAATGAAATGTAACCAAATTTTATGCTTCTAGAAAGGGACTTCACAAGGCATCGAAAATGTTCGATTTTGCGCCAATTTGTAACACCTCAGGGACTCGAAGGAGAGAGAGAGAGAGATGTAGAGGAAGTTGTATCTCTCGTAACGTTTTACACCACCACCATCCCGACCAACACCCACTCCTATATTCGTTCACTTCACACCTCTCCCCCACCCGTCGAACCCCCTTCAAAAGCGCCCTTAGCCGTCAGTCCTACCTAAGGATTCCAGAGACAAGCGAAGCAAAGGGAAACAGATCCGGGGGACAAATTTTCTCTCCCGTAATCCAGTTACGAGCTCTCTTTCGAGAAAGGTTGCCTCCTCCTATTACCAGGTTACTGTGCCTGCTGTATTCCCTATTCTGCGTTTCTCTCTTTCTTTTGCTCGTAGTCGCCGTATGGAATCGGTAGAAAATAACCGAAAGGCTACAAGAGCACTTCAATTCATACTCTACGCCCCCTGAATTCCATTACTACTTCGATTCAGCGTGTGACTATTACGCAATAACCCGACAGTCACTGTAAGTGCCATAGACATTAAAAAGCAATAAAAACCACCGTTTAAGATTTCACCGGCAAATATATTTAAAATTTAAATATAAAATAGAAATATCAAGGTCGCCTTATGGCTGGGATCCAGTTAACAATTTAGATAGCAAAAAAGAAGTTGATAAACACAAATGCGTATTTAGGTGGTAATTTAGCGGTAGCATATTCCAAAAGACTACAGTACGCATTTTTCCTTTTCTAACCTTTCATGACTATTTAAAGCTATCAATGCTACCAGCGTATGCGGACTATTAATATAGAAACATAAAAGCATAATGAGTTTATTTGAAATACAACTGAAACGTATTTTACGTAAACTTTAAAAGATAGCTGGGTTACGACGAAGTTTTTACCGAATAAAAACAAAAGAAAACTTAATGATACGCCATAATTTCGACGACACTAATTTTAGAGATAGAATAATCGTTACTAAAAAAAGCTGTATGAGACGTTATGATTAGGATATTTTTTTAATGCTGACCTTACCTTATAAATGTAATCGCAAAACTGATACTATGATCAATTTACTCTTACAAATATCAATGATAAAAAATGATCACATTTTTATATAAGCTTCGCACAGATTTTCTGAAAAGAATCCAAGATAATAACTAGAACAGCGCCGATTGTATTGCTAAATGTGTGGCGAATTCCAATATTTGTTCGCTTTTCAAACTTTTGGTGGGATTATGAAATGCGGAACTAGAAACACTAAATATTCTTTCAATGTTTAAATGAGAAAGAAGAGGTATATAAGCTCATTAGTAGCTGCAGTGTAGTTGAATTCCCCGGAAACGAGCCACGAAAGCGAGTATCATCGAGCAAAATGACGACAGAAAGAGACCGATGTCCAACGGAAAAACAGCATGCAGTCAAAAAGAACTCCGCAAACTGGATTGAGGCGACATTAATCACAAAGGGCACATCTCGCCCTCCTTTTCCCACCTTCCTCTTCTCGAGCACCATCCAGCGATTAGACTGGGTTCATTATTGATTAGGTTACTCCAGTGGTTTCCAAACTGTGAGGCGCGACCATTTGGAGAGGGGGCGGGGGGGGGGGTAGCAGCGCGGGGGATAGATGGTGGGGGAGGGGGGCGCAAAATATTATATATTGTATTTACCGTCCGTTTAGTCATCCTAACTGTAAGACCTACAATATGCCGCCGTCAAATCCTAGCCCTCAATTGGCTAGGACGTATCATTTGCCTCCTTGTTTTTCTTAAGATGGTTATATTAAATGCAAATGTTGATCCAGTAGGTGTTGTTTACGAATTTTGAGTGAACATGATATAGAGGGGAGGTGGGGGGCGCAAAGATATTTTTCTTAGGTGAGGGGGGACGCGGCTTTGTAATGTTTGGAAACCGCTGGGTTACTCCGTCTTATTGCGATTCTAATATACTCTTTTAACTATTAAAGAGACATTGACGTGAACGAAACGAAAACAAGAAAAGAGTTACTGAAGCATACAGTAAGTGGCGGTTAAAAAAAAAAACAAATTAGACGGACAGGCGGAGCTGCATAAAAAAAAACGTGCGCAACGAGACCATATAGAATCGAATGACGGAAAACCGATGTTTATCTGCTTTCACTTAGGAGGACTTAGCGCCTCAGACAGACAAACAGGCGGATAAGCCGAACATATAAGCGGATTTTTTGAAAAAAAAACACTAAAAATTGAGTCCAGGGTGAGGTTGTACTTTAATTCAAGAAACAAACTTTAGGGTGAGGTTCTACATTCATTCTAGAAAAAAACGTAAAAGTTGTGGATGCGAATGAGATTATGCGTAATATGGAGGCTAAAAGGAGAATGGAGAAGTGATTTCATCAAAAATAATCGAAAATGAACCTCCAGAAAAAAGTGTAGAAGATTCCTGTTCTAACATAAGCGAGATCATCGTACATCAAGCATATCATATAGAAATCTTCATTAAATTTTAATCCACTGAAATAGATTATTTTTGTTGTCCAGACACCCGCATGTCTACAGTGAAAATAGATGACAGCAGTAATTTTTCTAGAACTAAAATACGGATTTAGGCTATATCACAAGAACCAAAAAATATATTTCAGTTTAACTATGATTATTACTATTACGCTCTAATATATCGCTAAAAATGCAATTCGGTTCAATTATGGCAGACTTAACGTTCCATACTACTTTATTCCGAAAATACATCAGCAATTCTTTCTCCAATTTCCATACGGCTATAATACAAAAAGATCATAGCTTAGTAATTCAAGTTCGTCATGGACGCTAAGAAAACTCTAAAACTTCTAGGACGTCGGATTATTCGACCAAAGAACACATCCTCACCCGACGCCACATCCGAAGGAATGAAAATCACAGTTACTGAGGCAACTGCAATAACCTTCTCCTCTTAAGGAAGATTTTCACCCCACAGAGCGGCGACTGACTTTGAAGACGAGACGAGCTATAATATTACTACTTTCCCCGCTCCGGTAATCGAACTATGGTTCTCCTCAGCGCCATTCGCGATCCCTTCCCTCTTTCTTTTTATTTCTTCTCTATTCCTCTCACCTTCAAACGAGAGGCAGTTTCGCCACTACTTGACCGCAAGTAGCGCCACAGATAGGGCGGATGAGTGTCGAAAGAGGGTTAAAATCCGACGTGTGTACGAGGCTGTGGGGAAATGAACCCAGCGAGCCACCTTAACACGATCGATAACGATTAATAGCAGACGGCGGGACAGTTATTGGGATCGAGTAACGAGAGGAGAGACAAAAGTGCATTTTTAATAAATCAAAAACTATCGAGTAGCCGAAGCGAACTTAAAACGGTTTCAGCGAAGGAGGACATTATAAATCGAATTCGATAGTAATGTGGGAGAAGCCGACTGAAAATTGCCTTAAATTTCTGTAATAGAAAAGATAGCATAATGTTTGCATGGAAAAAAATTCGACGGAGAAATAAAAAAACATTAGTTTAATCTAAGTAATATCGCCTCATAAAAATGGCTGGTCTTTTTGCAGTTACCTTATATCCTCCAAACTTTGATGAGAAAGTACTGGATCACAAAAGTTGAAGTTGCGTAATTCAATTGATCTGGTCTGCCGATATTACGTAACACGATCAATTATACGCGAGTTATTAAATTTTATGCTCATAATCGTGAATGCAGGACATTACGCGAATATATTCATTTTTCAGTTGGGTGAATTTCTTTCGGTTTACATTTTCTTTCTTGCTTAAAAAACAGTGAAGCTATAACAATATAAGAGGAAAGACAAGAAAAACTGAAAGAAAACGTTAAATATACAGCGAAGACCACAAAAACACATGGGCAATAAATTTCCGATAGCTTTTCCCTAAGAAGCGATAAAACAAAATCCTACGCTACAAGTACATTTCAGTCGAAGGCAGTAATTTTATCAACTCTCAGAGAGGAGACCTTTCGTGTAAGGCATGTCCGGATCTCGGTCTTGCCATTTCTGGAGATAAAAAGCGATGTAGTACGTCAGGCTTAGACGAAGCCAACGAGAATGACAGCAGGAGAAGTTTTAAGACGAGGAGGGGAAGGGAAGGACGCGAGAGAGAGTCAATGAGACGGCGATTCGGACATGTAGTACGGGATTAATACGATTTGTCATAGAATTGGATAAACGAAGTCCGAAAGGTTTAAACTGCCAAGGTGATTTAAAAGAGTGTCACGGATGCTGTCGAGCAAGAACATAGCAAAGAGTGGGTGGAGAGTGCGTTAACCGAGTGTCGCGAAAGAATGAAAACGAGGGCAACGAGATGGTCACCACGGTGAGAAAATAAAAGCAATCGAGATTTTTTTTCCGCGATCGAAGGTTAATTTAAGCTGCGAGCAGGAAATTAAATTTAAGAATTTTGAAATAAAAAGAAGGAAGTTAATACATACACACTTCCTTCAGAGAGCCACAAATCCATGTAAGATCCGAAGCTAGGGTAAGTGGGGTACTTCTCCATAAAAGATCAAATATGAGCCGAGCGAGAAAGTATTTTTCTTTCGTGTTTCTAATCAACAACAACTTTCACTCCATAACATTGGGGCAGATATTTTAAGCAGGATTTTAAAAATTTTAACGTTTCACAAAATTTTTCTCGGCATCAAAAGTAACTCCTTCGACACAAAACATCCGATTAATATATAGTTTTGGGAAGTTTAAACCAACTAATTTAAATCATTAGGAACGAAATATCTATGACAGCAGTTCTCAATCTTTTGCATCCTACGTCACACCAAACATTTTGTAAAAAACCCGGGTCCCATTATGCTAAAAATAAAACCCCAACTTTACCAAGAAGTGGATTTTTATATTAAACGCATTTTAATATTACATCAATGATCATGGAAATTTTTAAAGAGTTTAATTTTCTCGAGAAAAATTTTTATGAGACTTTTTATATCATATAGAGCAGGGGTTCTCAAACGGTGTGTCGCGACACAAGGTCAGAGGTCGCAAAAGATTTGGCATATATTTACTTTCTGTTTAACCATCCCAATCGTAAAACTACAACGTGCAGGCCTCAAATTTTAGCCCTCACGTGGTTAGGACGTATCGTATGCGTTCCTGTTTCTCTTAAGGGGGCAATATTAATAGAAATTGTAAGTCCAGATGGTATTTGTCATGAAATTTGATAAAATATGACGTAGAGGGGAGCGCAAATGCATTTGTCTTAGTTGAGGGGAGGTGCAGCTCTGCAATGCTTGGAAACCGCTGTTTTAATGCCCGTGCGTCTGACAGCGAGACACGCTTCGTTACCATCGTTGCATAAGCTTAAGGATATAAAGGGTAAGGACTTAAAAAAATATCCAATATAATTTTCTCTATGAGGAAACAAAACATCATAAAACAACATAAGAATGAAACGAAAGCAAATAATTGTCGCGAAATTTATCGACGGACAAGCAAGCAGAAAACTAAAGCACGCGTACGACACGCTTTTTTCTCCATTTAAGAATGCAGAATGTTTTGCTTCATAAGTGGCAAATAAATGGCAGATACAAATGACTTTGGTCCCCGAGGAAAGCGGCGCATAATCAGTTAAAATGAGATTGACGGGAAAAGGTAAAGGGACAATGAGGAGGAAAGCGTGAGGTGGCGGCCAGGCGAATGAGAAGTGGTGGTAAGCATGAATAGCAGGAGGTCCCCAGATATGCGCAACGATAACGTAGACACAAATAAAGTCTGTGTTTCAAAACGGTCACTCCCATTCTTCGTCCCAAACCCTTCTTCCTCATGTTTTCCTGCCTCTTAAAACATCTTAAAAAAAGACTCCTTCCCAGAGACTAAGGATACGCCAAACTCATTTTCATGGCCAAAAACTGGTAGCAGATTATCGCTTCAATCTCGTTCTCTTCTTGTGTACCGGTTTCAACAACCACCATCATAAGTCGAGGACATTTTCTGGCACTCTAGTTAATACTTATCCACAATCATAAACTCGCGAAAGCCGCGTATAACTAATTTATAAAAGAGAATCGAAGGTTTTCAAGATATGTTATAAAATTAGGAACGAAAAGACGTTTGACGAATGATAATTTTCTTAGGCGGGTCGATGTGAATCGCTTGTGTTTACAGAGACATAATAGATTAACGGGGAAGCCCCTCAACCGAAATAGTTCCTTCAAGAAGCACTTGGGAGCTAAGCCTTTTAGGAATTTTCTATTTTTGCAAACCAGTGAAGGAGAGAGAGGAGGAGGAAACGGGAATCACATTCCATAAAATTTTTAATTAGATTGCAAATTAAAACACAAAAATGATTTTTGTATTCGAGACACAAATGCGCTTTCATTTCAATTTCAATAGTGAAAACTTTGATTGCTCTAGCAGTTAAAATTCTACTATGACGTATCATTACATAGGTTACTCAACTGTAAAAGTGTCAAGATCCTCGATTTTGTCTGTAAGCTGGTACTTTATATTCGAAATGCGCATATTGTTTTTACCGTTTTATGGTTATATCAGTTACCATTATAGTTTATTTTATGACAAAGTGAGTTCGCTTTTCATAGCAAATAATATTAGAATAAAACATGGACTATAAGTAAATGAAATCAATTTCATCGATAAATAGAAAGATTGAATCAATTTAGAGAGCATAGAGCTGTGGGAAATTATATACATCGGGGTTAAATAATGAACATCTAAACTTGATTACTATGAATGCATAGTAACAACATTTGTCTCATTATTAAAAGTCTTAAAGACTTTATGCTGGCCCGCACCAAATATAATACGTAATCATAGAATATCTGTATAATAATCAGAAGAATTCAGATATCGATGAAATCTATGACGGAAGGTCGAAAAGATAAGACGTTCAAATTATTTAAAATTTGAGAATGGCCCAAAATCTCAGAAATGCAGAAACATAATTGGTCTATAATTGGGTCCTAAATATAATTTTTTATCTTAACTTTGATCACTGCAAATTCTACCGAAACAGCGGCATCACTCGGGCAATCTCAACGAAGAAAATTATCGATATATTCTCTCTCACACGCTCTTGGGGTGGTCCACCGGAAAGAACCCAAAGCCAATAAGCCGATTAGTAAGGGACAGATCGTAATTTTAAACCATCCCTTCCGATCCTCCCTCTTCCCTCGAAGTCTTCCCCATCACACACAGATTTAGCTGGCTCCGCATAGGATCCACATCCATCTTTCTCACGGCGCCCTTCCAGATCACAAGAAAGCGGGCTAATGGGTTATTAAATTATTGCTCTCTCGGCATATGATAAGTCCATGAGCAACACCTCTTCTCGAAATACTGTAAATTCAAAAAAGAATAAAATCCAATCCCGTGGAATGTAAAATTTTAATAGCCCACTCAACCTAATGTTTAGTGGCCCGCATCAACTGCCAACATTCGAATCAGGCAACTTTGGGCACAATCATAAATACAGTACCCCTAAGACACGATTGATTTTACACACATATAATTCATAATAAAAATTATCCTAAATATGTTATTTATATCAGATCGAGTCTGGGAGTTTTAATTAATTGTAAATTATTCTTTTTACCGTTTGGCGTTTCTGAAAGTATATCGTCATAGCGCGGTCTCTTGATATAGACATCAGGGATCGCGTTCTGGCATAGAGAATTTGCTTATCCGCTTCCGTTCCCCCGTTATTTTAGGATGGGCTAAGAATTTTTGATTCATATATCACGATTTCACCAAAGTTAAAAGGTTTGAACCAAAGTAATCATACCACAATTCGTCTCTAACTGTAAAAGAGCAAAAAGGCGGTGCCGATGATTTGTTTCGGATAGATCGACCTTGGAATATTTAATAGTTCACAATTTCTAAATAAATTAATTTCAACGGCCACCATTACCTCATGAATAGAAGGGCCCAATCGAAAAGATTAACCAATGATGTCTACGCAATCGCATCGATTTATTTATTATATAACTCAAAGGATGGATCAATATCCTTTACCCCTGAGAATCTACTCTTCCAATAGGTACACGATTTAGAAGATAAAAAGTGCCACCTTACTCCGCATGCTTGTAAAGGGAAAATTTAGGATTGACAGAGGTTTAGCAGTCGTGGATGGGATAACAAGGGAAACATTAAAAGGCAACGAGGAGGAAAAGGACCACTTAGAAAAAAATAAGAAAGCGCTGCTACCGAAAAAATGTCCCAACGCGTTCTATCCCCACTTTACGCCTTACATAGGGTTACCCAAATTTTGAGAACGCCCAGGAGAAGCGCCTCTGTCGTCCACATCGCAACGACGTGTTGGGGCCTCTGTTTTCGATGTTTTCCCCTCTTAGGAGAGAACATATTAGATTATACGACACACCCACGTACACACAAATACATATGTGAAGGGATTCTCTCTTTCTCGCTCCCTCCCACGGCCTCGGTCCGACCTTTCAAGACGGACAGCGAAGGTGGTAGGAACTACTAGAATAGAAGGCGGCGGCGTCCTGACCTTATGCTTATCATTTACGCGCTGGAAAAAAACTGTCCGTCGAAAAGCAAATCGGTTTATCATGCTCCAGGTGCTCCATCGGAGCCATTGGAGCATACGGAAATGCTTCTAAGCCAAGTCCTTCACGTTCTATTTGCTACGTTTTTTGTTTAGCCCATTCCGCAACAGCCGAGGGAGGGGGAAAAGGTAAGAAGGTTGGAAAAAATATGTAATTCTCTACGACTGAAGACATGAAAAAGGTTTCGCACTATGAAAACAGAAGAAAATAAAATTCTTCACATTATGGATGCCAAGCAACATCGACGCTAAGACACGAAGCAGTATCATCAAATACTTTTGATACTGACAAGAAAAATAATAATCCAAGTATCGTTGTTATTTAATTTCCAACGCGCGTTTCGTCTTTAAAAAGGAATATGTTCATTTTTCCTGAAATACTGCGGGACGAGTGCGCGCTACGATTACCTTTATAGCCTTAAAATAATTTTCTTCAGTTATGCTTGGGCTTGCTGAAAGACTGTATACATAACAACGAGTTCAAATTAAAATCTACATAGCCTTTGATCCATTCGTAATGATTCTAAATATGCAAAATTAACATGCAACAAAACCGATAATTCTGTTAACGAATCGTATTAAGGTGTAATTAAGAAAAACTTTTTAATTAAAAAATATCCGGTCATGAGAAGAGCCGACAAATGGATTAAAGGATAAAAAGTAACACTGTATGAAGCAATACGCTAAACTTTTTAAGGAATCAAAAGAACTAAAACAATAATTGATCATAAAATATTCATCGAAATGCAGAAACAGCCCTGGATATCAACTGCAACGAATATTCTCAAATCAGAAGCGTCAGTGTCTTATTTTATAAAAAAGAAGTAATGAATCTAAAAGCAAAGATCTTTGCGCAGACAGGACCACCTCGAAGGAGATCAAAACAATTTAATTGCAAAACATTCCCGTTTTCGTAATACGCAGCGGCGTTATGTGTGAGACCATTTATTCGCATTAAAGCAAGTACGTATAAACAAGATTATTCGAAACCTGCCAACGATTTTATTTTCACTACATCGCCGTATTAATTCCACCTCGTGCTTTTTATTAACTCCAGATGCACTTTATATTTCAATGAAGGGAATGCAAGAGACCAACGAGTGGAACTAGATGGTTTTAAATGTGCCGATAAGCCGAAATACTATGATTTGATAAGGGAGAGTGATAACGAAACTAACGAGTTCGAACGGGGGGAAAAGTAACAAGGCGAGACAAGAATCTCGTGAGATCAAAGTGCTCGATTTGCAAAAAACCTCATTCCCTACCTGTCTTTATTCTCCAGAGGCGGAGAAAAATCTTTGGAAAAAAAGACAAGAGTCAGAGAGCGTGGAGAAAGGGAAGAATAATTATAAAAAGAGGGAGTGGAATAGGGTGTGGGGAGTAGGGAGGGGGTACAAAGTTCGCAAGGTGGAAAGTAAAAGTAAGACAGAAAAAGAGACCAAGTTTATGGAGGTTGAAAAGGAGAGAGAGAAACGTGGGGGAAAAGAGAATGGGCTAAAAATATATGAGAAGCACAATGCGCATAGGAATGGCCCGTTAGGTCGCGCTACACATGTACGTTAGATTAGGAAACGAGATAGGAACCGAGAGAGAGAGTGGGGATGACCAAATGAGAAGACAAAGCGGAGGTGAAAGGTGGGAAGGAGAGGAAAAGAAGAATGGAAATGCAGGGGAGTAGGGGGAGGGTTGAGAAAAGACGGCAGAGGGAGGGGGATGGTCACTCCCCCGCTGTGAGTGAGAGGGGGGTCGCGGCAGACGAGGTGCATGAAGGGACGGAGGAAGAGAGGGAGAGAGAGAGGGAGGAGGAAGAGGATGGGGAGGGGTCGACAGGGGTCAAGGAGAATGAGCTAGTCGGGAGAGGGTTTGCGAGGAGATGGTGAGGGTGACGGCCGAATGTGTCGGCGAAAGGGACCTCATGACGACGGCAACGGACCATATTGCCAGAACGTCGAATACTTCATTCGAAATGATCGCGATTGGCCGACCTGGTTTAGAGAAGCTGGAAATTTTCGAATACCGAAAAACTCATCTTCGAAAAGATAATTAATAACTGCACGAATTCAAAGAGGTATATGGTTTAGAAAAAATATTTTGACAGGTTGTAAAAAATTGTTCTCCAGACGGCTATACTTCCAGACGTTTGACGGTATATTTTACACAAAGTCTACGTCGATTAAAAACTGCTGAAGGTACAGACAGACCCTCATTTTGCGCCCCTCTATATAGTGCCACTACCGCATACCGCCCATGAATCGTTGTGAACAAAACTTCCATCTTATGAATACATAGAGCAAGCATATAGGGGAGAGTATGATAAAACAGGGTGGTAGGATAAAATGGGGTACTGGTTATATCTTCTAGTGAGTAGCTGCTACTTTTCTCTAAACGGTGTAACTTCTTGCTTCCATACCTGATTTCAATCTACAAGTAAACTCAAGTAGAAAGGATTTCGCTTACATTTGCTACAGGCAATAATGTTTTAGTGTTCTATTACTGTAAAAATTCACTGAATATTCAGTGCATACTGCTGTAAGAACGCAAATTGAAAATTTGTAGGTATGTATTTTTTAAACAAACTAGTATTTAAGCTATCCATTCATGTATGTTTCATAGTGCATGCTTTAGCGTTTCCTTAAGGAAGCCAACTTGTTTGTAGAAGGTGGCTGTTGGGTAAAACAGGGTACCACTGGGTCGGGCAAAACGGGGAACCATACTGAATATTGTGCTTATAGCACAGTCGCATGTTTTGTTAAGTTATGCCGTTAATTCAACTTCCTCTTTCTCTCTCGTTAAAATAATGATAAGCTTAAATTTAATGAATTAAATTACTGCTATATTTTGACACATAATTACGTCACTTTATTTTAAATGAAATCAGGACTAGGTATCATGCCCACCCATTACAAAAGAAAGACTGACCAAAAATCATGGTCTCAAGATAGCATGAAAATTTAGTAGCAGAGGTTTTGGCGGAAAGGATGGGGTACTTTAAAGCATCTAAGTCATATGGTGTTCCCCAGAGTACCCTAGAAGCGCGAGTAAAAAAAACAGGCGTGGGTTCTCTCTAGAAGATGCCACAAAGAACGGTACTATTTATTGCAGGCTCTACTAATAAAAATGTTTCCGAACCTAGAAACAAATGCTGATAAGAAGTTATTAATTCAGGACTGGACAGATATAAAACAGTATTTTCTACCGAACAGGAGGAAGAAGTTGTAGACTTCGCCCTCGTTATGGAAAGCCAGTTATTTGGCTTAACATTAACAGAGTTCCGTAGCCTTGCTAACGAATTAGCAGAGAGAAATAACCTCCCTAACAACTTCAATAAAGAGAAAAAGGTGGCGGGAAAATGTTGGCTGTATTCTGTTCTTACCAGACACTCTGAATTGAAACTACGGTCACCAGAGCCTACATCTCTTGCCCGAGCAATAGGTTTCAATAGGACTATTTTAAAAGTTTTTGATTCGTTGTCTGGATTGTTTAAAAAATACATGTTCACTTCTGACAAAATTTATAATGTTGACAAGACAGGTATTAGGACTATGGCCAATAAACAGTCCAAAATTCTTTCTCTGCGAGGAAAACTTCAAGTCGGAGGCTTGGTATTTGGTGAAAGGGGCATCCATTGAAACTGCAGTGAATGGTTTCCGAAAAACTGGGATATGGCCACTTGGTCCCAATGTGTACCCAGTGTGGATGTTTCCGCCAGCAGAGACAACCGAAAGACCTCAGCAGAGTAAAACGGATTTCCAAAATGCGGTATCCACTGCTACCTGTGAAGTGTCTACAAACAATGAACAGCTAGAATCAGAAAATGCTATTGTATCATGTGGAGAAACTCCAGTAACTTCTGGTGTTCAGGAATGTATCAGCTTCAGATTCTGCATCATCAATATTCTGAATTTCTCCAAAAGAAATCAAGGCCATCCCCAAGGCCAAAAGGAAGGAAGAAGTAACAAACAGACGACGCGGAAAGACAGCAATACTCACTGATTCACCATACAAGAAGGAACTGATCGCTCATATGGCCTCAGAAAAACTCCCAAAAGAAAATTAAGCCTATCCAATGAAAGTGATGCCAGACGGAAAGAGATAAAACATGACAAAAGAAAGAGAACTGATAAAACAAGGAGTTTTGTGGCAACGGAAGAGGACGAGTCTGAGGCGTCTGAAGAAGACAACGATAACGCAGCATGCATTTTCTGCAAGGACCTGTTTTCGAACTCAAAATCAGAGGAAGGCTGGAGTGGATGGGCTTATGAGGCATGTGCGGGGAATGACGAAAAAGATGGTGAACTGTAAAATTGTGACTTTTGTAAATGATATGTGGACAAAAGGCCAAGTTATATTGTGCATGTTACCTGTTATGTTGTAATCTAACGCAATGTAGTGAATAAAATGTTTCTTTTGCCTTAAATTCCATTTCTTTGATGATTTATTCATGTAACCTGTTTTACCCAACTGTGTAGGGTAAAACAGGGTAAAGCCTGTCTGTTTAGTGGTGGCGGTGCGCAGAAGGAACTCTCACGGAAGGACGAGTCCATCATTGAGGCGGGACCGCCTATAGGGGAGGCCATGTTTAGCCGTGGGCAAAAGCTGCGCGACCTATTCTCCGAACTATTAGTTCGAACCCAAAATGTGCTACTGCGCATGGCTATGACGTCGACATTCCCCTTAAAGGTTCCCCTGCCAAATCTTTCCCTTCCTCTCTCAGGCGTCGCAGAGTGCCACCACAAAACGAACGTGCAGTATTTGCATTAATTAGGAAAAAATTTCTTTCTCCTTGATTATACAGAGGAAGCAAATATTAACACAAGCATCTGAAATAAAAATGTTAATAGATTATATGATTAATTAACATGCATTTTACTTTCAATATTGAATGAATTAGGAGCAATTTCCCACTAAGTACCCTGTTTTACCCTCCTTTTCCCTACCTCGATTTACCGCCAACCCCGCTTTAGTACCAATGTCAATGATGGACAAACTATGGCCTTAAATCGAGGTTTAACTGTATTTGGTATGGATAAACACCAATTCTCCAAAATTTAACTCATAAGGTAATTGGCATTATATTTCCCTAATTAACATTGATTCTACAGAAAGAAGAACGATTTCTTTAAATAAGAACGGGGAAAATAACAATAACAATACTTGCGTGGGTTCTTAAGTTCTTTCGTATATAACAACCAATATGGGGACAAATAGAATAGCTTCGGCCTATGGATATTAGGAACTAAGTCTAATCAAGTGAAACTCCATCGCAAGGTATGTACACGGATATAACGAGGATTTTAATAACGAAGGTTTTGAACAGCTACAATTTAATGTACCTTCACGGATATTACATCAACTATCACAGTTACGACAGGCAAATAAATATTTGAAATCCCGATAATGAATTACAACAGGAGTCTTACAACAGCGTCCAACTCGCTCTCTCGAATTTATGCATTTGAGTACTCAAGACTATAAAATGGATTAATTAGTGATTCGTAATATTTTTTCGCTTGCTTGAACGAAAATTCTATAGTAAAGAATACGTTCTCCACCCCGCTACTTTAAATTTCAAAACACTCTCTCCAATATATTAAACAAAACCTGTGGCTAAAAACAAAACCGTGTAACTCCCTCAAAGTCATCGGTTAATTCTCTATTACTTTGATATAATAGACTAATCAAATCACTTCAATTTTCCTAGCATGGGTATTTCACTCCTAGTTCGTAAGATGTCTCTCTGTGTACAAGAATGCCGAGATAATCTGAAAAATTGACCGTGGCCAAAAATTTTCTATTAAAAAAACGGTCTATCAATCGTTACGGTATCAATATTGTCGAAGAATATCGATACTCGATTCTATCAGCATTCGATAACAATATTAATATTAGATATTCTAAACGGAGTAATGTAGTTTACTGAACAGGTTGTGGGAATTTTCAAATCAGCAAATGAAAATCAACGTAAAATTGTAAATTTAAGGAGCGATTCTAAAAAAATTCTTTTAAAAATCATTATAAGTTTGAAAATATATTGCGTGTGTTTGTTTAAATACTATGTCGTAATATACTGTTGCATTATTATTCGATAAAACGAAGAACTGACACAAAGACAGAAATGTTCCAGTCCCCGATACCGAATTCAACTTGAATAGAAATTACCGTGAAGTTTGAATTTTAGTGCTCGTATTGCATGTTGTTAATTATTTATCTAATTCTCGTCAATTTTTGCTTAAAATACAAGAATTTTTCTGAGATTTTAACCGAGATTCCATAACAGGATCAAGAAGTATTACTTTTCAACACTTCCAAAAGACTTCCACGACAACTTGCGATTATCTGGGGTACTTGTACAACTTAAAAACTAACTTTCATAAAAGTAAAATCTAGCGGAACATCCCTCACGCAATCTGGGTCTTTAACATAAATTTGCATGTTTAGAGTGCATGCCTCATTTACGTACGAAAAGAGGTCAGATTCAACAGGTAATATTTCCTTCAAAGCCAAACATAACTTCTAATTTGATCCTAAGCTAACCAGAGCGTTCCAAATACATGCTATTCAAAATAAGTTTCACATTTTGATACAATGCGAACGAATTACAAAAAACACGGAAAATTTTCCGTAGGACGTGTTTTCTAAAATCTTACAATGACATCTGAAAATCGATATTCCATTCTTTCAAAGGCTTCTTCCAGACTGTACAGTCAACAGCTGAACTTCTTTGATCCCCATATACGGTAATCACTTCAAACAAACGCTTCTCTCTCGCTCTCTTTGCATAAAAAATGCCACTAGGGTACTTGCCAAGAACACTTACACGGGGTTTACGTACACGCAAGCATGCACTTTCACACTTCACCATAGCTTCGGAAAAAAGAAACGAGTTCCGATTATACCCAAACTGCCAAAAATATAGCGACCGGAATTCATTTGTAAATAAAATTCAAAATGACCCTCCAAAAGTGCGTCTAAATTGGCTTATTTGCTCCTTTACTCGGACCCGATCCGACAATATCACCGCGTCCATTCTCACTTTTCAACCCGACCACTAATCCTCCATATTTTCTCTCTATCTCTCTCTCTCTCTCATACAAAACATTCCTCCCGCATATCGTTTCCGCCATTCGAGCAGCACGCATAACGGCGACCATTTTAAATAAACACGACCCAATCTAATGAAAAATAAGTGAACTCCCTTGACTCCTCCCCGTTCCCTCCTCCTCCTCCAGCTCCTGCCGTCCACACTCCGCGTCCAACCTTCCTCCGACGCCCTCCACCCACCCACGACCCCGCCTCTCTCCCCCATCCACCGACCCCCTCTCCCAACTCCCACTAACCTCCTCCATATGTATCTCCCACCCCACTTCCCCACCCCCTCATCTATTCTCTCTCTCTGCTACGGAAGGGCGTATGATCTTTCATGCACTTCCTTAATGGCCTCTCGACACGATATCCCATTTCTGATTCCCTCCCCTCTCTCCCTATCTCCTTTTCTTCCACCCCTCCCCACCCTCTCCCTCCACCTTCTAACCTCCCTCTATCTCTCGCCCTTGGTTCTCTCCTACACCCGCGCACACATAAATTCCCCTTTACGCCTTGCACACCCACCGCACACAATACGTGATTCGACTCTTTCCTTCTCCCCCGCCCACTCTACCGCCAAGAAACTACTCCTTCCACGGAGCACACCCTCACTCTCTCTTGGCCAACATTTTATGCCTTATGCACGCATTCGATTTATTTTTGTCTTTTTTCTGGAAAAAATAACATTGATGCGCTAGTCGTTGTTCGGAACGAGGCCTTCTGGCGAGCCTGGGAAAGGTCGGGGGAGAGGGAGATGGGTGTTAGCAATGTGTGGGACAGAGTGGGAGGAGGGCATCTCCTGCGGGAGACACGGGGCACGACGCTAGAGATTAAATCCTTCGTCTGTGACGGTGTATGAGCTTAATAATAACGCGACAAAAGCAGGAAGTAAAGAAAAAAAAATACGCTTTTAATCATAGCGGGCAATACAGGTGTCCGGCAATCTATGAAAGCATTACTCGTACGCAAAAAATGTACATTCTTAGTAAACGTAGTCATGAACGTGTGTGTGTGTGTGTGGGACAAAAGGACTGGGGAACATAATTGTGGGAGTTTTTTAAAGGCGCAAATGGCTTTTTATCCAGAATCCCTGCAATTTCCTTTTTCCGAGCTCCGGTTTACACAACAAGCTCTCTATATAAAATACGCGGGATAGCTGATTAAAATGTTATATTATAAGGGCGAGACAGTGGCACGTTGACTAAGGGTGTACAGTAGGGTGGTCCACTCTTATATGGGGAAATGTTTTTAGAATTATTCTCCTCCCACCCTCTTATCTGTTGCTCCAATATACAAAAACATTGTTTGTGACGTTTTACCACAATTGGGTAATATTTAGGGATGGACCCAGGGCCCCAAATATTTGTAAAATCCTACGAAAAATATTCTGTTTATTTCAGCGGCTAGGAAAGAGGAGCAGAGTAATATTCAAATTGTTTTTCGGCGATAAAGTGAATATTTTCTCTTTAATATAATAAAGTAGGTTGTATTTACTTAGCCATATTATTTTGCGTAACAATGCGATTTGAAATTCAGTGCACATCGCAAAATAGGCAACACGCATAACACAGGTGAAAGCCTAGGAGACGACATGCACGACATTAAAATTGAAATTACGCTTGCTATTCTATAACAATTGAAACGCCTGTTACAGAAAATGTTGGGTATAGGACCTTTAGTATTTACAATATTTTTGTCCAATTCGCACAATATTTAGATCGCCCTCCTGGCTCTTGAATATTTTGATCGTACAAAAAAGGTCTGTTCATTTAGGCAGTAAACTATGGAAATACGTTAATGTATTTTTGGGGGCATATTATGAAGATCCATAAAAATTGGTTTGTTTACTGAATGTACTTTTAATTGTTGAGGGGGAGCCAAAACTAACATTAAGCCCAGGCAATCACGAGGATCGAAACGTGCAAATTTAAGAGCGTTGATCCCACTCCATTTATTATTAGTTTTTTCTATATTTTATGTTGATAGTAAGTAAGCATGATCTGAATTTCTCCGATAGATGTTTGTGTTAAAATATTTAAAGACCAACTGTTTACATATTCATTTTATACTCATTTTTTATTTCCTTTGATCACAGACTACTTATAATTTTTTAAACTAAGTTAAGTGGAACTGGAAGTAATGCCGCTGAAATAAGAATAGCACGCTTTTCTCACGCAGATGAGATTCACCCCACTCTTTTTAATTGAGGAAAAAATCTGTTGAAATGGAATTTTTCAATCATTAGGTAATGACTAAAGTATTTCAGGGCAGAGAGAACAAACACTGCTTCCAAGCTTCCTGAAATAGGTTTTATGATATTCATAAAAATATTTGGTCGATATGGCCGATTTTCCAAGTATTTAGGGCCATGGATCCACCCCTAAGTATTATCCAATGGTGGAAAAACTTCAGATGCAATGTTTTTATATGTAGTGTGTGTATTATCTGAAAAACAAAGTATCAGACCTCCATAGTTTGATGCCATAGCCTGCTGAATAAACAGATAGACCCTTATTTGTCTGATCAAACATTCAAGGGGCCAGCAAAGCGATTTTATTGTGAGAATTGGACAAAAACAATGTGGATATTAAGGATGCTGTTCCAAACATTTCCTATAACAGCCGTTTTCATAATCATAGAATAGCAAGCGTTATTACAATTTTAATGTCGTGCATGTCATCTATGCTTTTACATGTGTTGTGCGTGTTGCCTATTTCACGACGCGCGCTAAACTTCAAACTACGTGGTGACACAAAGTAATGTGACTAGGCCAATACAATCTTTTATATTATATTGAAGAACAAACGTGTAATGTATCCCCAGAAAATAATTTTCTTACTCTCATTTTCCTTTTCCCTAGCCATCGAAATAAACAGACCGCGCCCCCCTTTTTTAGTATTTTCAAATTTTTGGGACCCTTGGTCCACCCCTAAATATTATCCAAATGAGGCAAAACGTCACAAATAATGTTTTTGTATATAGGAGCACCGAATAAGAGGGTGGGAAAGATAATTTTTCAAAATCTATATTTTTGGACCACCCTAGTGTACAGTCTATACAAGGAAACAATTATACCACTACGAAGTATTTTAGCGAACATGTATGAACAAAAAGTAACATCAACACATACAACAAAGAATGTTGACATATAATTAATGAAGAAAATGCCCGAAGATGTCACTAATATTTACTTTTAGAACATTACAGATAGGGCAAGCAACTGATAAAAAAAACAAAGCTAACTACACCTGCCGTAGAACCAAGATACCCAAAAATGGTTCCAAATGGGACTAAGTGATTGCAAATTATAAAAATCGTGCATTGTCGGGAAAATAAGTACAGAGATAAAGAAATTTAGACATGCAAGAATTCAAACAAGGAAAAAGCCAAGGGGGTAATAATGTCGCTAAAAATGAGCAGAGCAAACATGATAAATACTGGACGGAAGACTTAAGGTGTTTATTATATTTTCTGTGCTTCTTCAAAATGTAATATGACACTTCTGATTGAATAAACTGTCGGAAAGTTTGAAAATGATGAGTTAAAACAAAAAGAAAATTTAGTTGGTCATATGATAATAATAGCAATTAGAAAAATTGAAATTAATTCATATTCACATTTATATGGTATTCAGTAAATGGAAGGATAAGGAGACGATAATAAATCAATCACGGAAACTTGAAGAGTAAATTTACAAGACTTGCCTTTATATTATTCACATCGGAATATGTCAAGGTGAATATATATTAGCATACACGACGGAAATGTTATTTCCAATGCATGCAGAGGAATCAATTCTCTATCTAATGAACATCTGAAATTCTTTGTATATAAAGAATAATTTTGACCTCAACGATCTAAGCTGCATAATTTGTATGCCTTGAGACAATCACTTCTCGCTCTGACCACAACTAAAAAAAGGTCGAGAGAGCGCCCTTATATTTTGATAATACGTAGGAATTAATAACAGAAACTAAGTAAATAAAAATTGCAACCTTAATACCAACTGTAAGCTTTCAGTGAAGTGTTAATTAATTATCTTTTAAGAAATAACTAAAGTTCAGTAGAATTAATATCCATTCGCCGAGCTAACTGACGTCTCCGATAGCCTTTCATTTTCACTAATGATATTTTAAAACAATTAAATCGAGACTACAGCGATGCGATAAGCGAAATGAGTTCCTACTGAGCCGTAATTTGTGAAATGAGAAACTTAATAATTACTTAAAAAATGAAATTACTTTTGTTTTCTATCTCACAAATTACAGCTCGGGAGAAACTCTTTCCACTTACCAACGATACTGTTCAGAAAATTAAAAAAATAACTCTTATGGCGTCAATTTTTACTTGTACATGCGAATAAATAAATAAAAAGATATTGATATAAAAATCGAAAATTCTAATAGAATATAAGTAATAAAAACGCTATTTCGAACATTTTCAATAGAGCAAAAACGGAATAAAACACCAAAGGTGTAAAAATAATTAAGAGAACATTAAAATGTCAGCTATATTCATAATAAATAACATCTCTAAAAACATATATTATAGATAAAGGCTCAAAAAAACTGCGCACGTAGCGAAACAATGGGGCAATTCGTGGAATGACGGCGCGGGATCCAACCTGTCATTTCGAACGCAGCCAATTAGCATTGTTCTCCCACTCGGACAAGAGGAGCGGAGGAGTGGAAAAAAGACAAGCAAAAATGGTATTGAGGTGCCATTGGCCGAGACCCTCACGAATAAGGGCGAGGTATTGAGCTATGGGCGGTAGGAGGGGACTCGGAGGATGATGTATCGGAAGAAGAGGAAATGGAACCATTGTAGCATTGGAAGCACGCGCGACGCGGCGGAGGTCTCTCGGCGCCTCCTCGATTGACCGCCAAAGAGCAAGGAATAAAGACGGACCTTGTCAGGAAGCGAACCAGACGGATGACGATTTGCTTCCACGCCTCCCCTGCAAATCCTTCCAACCCGACCACCATCCTCGAAATCCCTCTCCCTCCCATCGTCTCCTCCTCCTCCTCTTCTCTCTTTCTATTATCATCCCACCCACCGCCGTCCTTTTCCCACCTCTCCCCGTCCTTGGAAGAGTCGCGATGAAGAAGAAGGTATTTTTCCTCCGGGGAGGAACTGATTAATTACTGTGACCAACCAACCAACCTCCCACTCTTTCTCTCGGACGGGTTCGACTCCGACAAGGACATGTTAGCCTTGCCCGAGGGAGGAAAGGGCACGCATGCGTCGCAAAGGGAGAAAGGGGGAATGAGAATGAGGTAAAAATAAAACGGGTTTACAAAATGAATGAAAGAAAAAACTGAACAAGCTACAATATGGCATACGACGTTGAATGGACTAATAATGTCGTTAATTACGCACTTGCTGGAATATCCATTGCGACTTATAGCGGAATGGGATCTATTATTTACATAAAATGAGAAGACAACAATAAAGTCGCCATTTTCGAAATTTTGGAATCGATTCCGTAAACTGATGCATGCAATCGATAGATGAGTTGCAAACCAAAATTAAAAATATAATAATCTGTATAATGGAAGAGAAAGTACGTATCAATGTAAATCATTTAAATTTTAATACAATTTTTACAGTTTGAACTCTTTCCGTAAACTGAATTTAAGACACTTAAGCCATAGGAAGCACAACATACCTTTTGAATTCATAACAAAACTTGACTGCTTCTTGGACGAGTGCGTACGTTGCTTGAAAGTGAGACCTAATTATATGCATTTCGTCACCTTTTAATGGCAGGAAAATTTATTTACCATGGTAAAATATAAGCAGGAATATACAAGACTTCGAAATTAATTATTCACGATAGATAGGGTGAATCGGGTCAGTTTTCGAAAGTCTTCTCTACGGCGCTCTAGACAACGCGATGAAGATTTTCACCCAGGTTAAACTATTCGAACTTAAATCATTAGTTATTGAGGAGACAAGGTTAATGAATGTTGTTCCGGAGTTGCATACAACAAAGAAAATAAGCTATATTCAAGGTAAGTTGACGAAAAAGATTGTCGTTAAAATAATGATCATTTCTCCGATATGTTTTAATGCACTGTAGGAGTAAAGTTTTACTAAGTCTTCCTTCAGGATTAGCACAAATCATTCCCTGATCTCACACAAGTTTCTGCCGTCTTCATAGACGTTAAAACATAGCCAACTCATGAATATCAAACACGTACGCTTTGGGCAAATAGGGCCACAAAATTATGAGTGAAAAGGGTCAACAAAATTCATCCGTATACCACGTTATTTATATTCATTAATCTGTCCAGATATCATCAATCTTCAAATTTCATACACCTAACCTCCGTACATATGCAAATCAACCATCTGTATCAAAAAGCCAACATCCAGAGCGGCTATTAAAATATATTTTTAAAATTAAAGACCTTCAACTGGCATAAATATAAAGGATCAGGTAGTATAGCAGGATGCGCATTGAAACTAGGAGATGAAGCGATAACAAAGAATCCCAAATCGCTTTTCCCAAATAATTGAAAGAGGCTATAGTTATTCACACTTACAAGGTCGAGCATAGAACAGAGGTTGGAAATTAAAGAACGGTGAGTTAAACGTCAGCATTTTACAAATGAATAGCGGATTATATGCTTAACTTCGTAGAGAACAATAGTTTATTCTATGAGGGGAATGCGGGTTCAGAAATATAGACTTGCGAATTGCAGTTATTAGGCCTGTGCCAAGATATAACGGAAGCGATCGAAAAAGGTGAAGCAAAGGGAATAAAAATAAATTTGTCGAAAGCGTTCGATGTTGTACTCCATCACATTCTGCCGACGAAGCTTGGCGGACTAGGAGTGGACACGAGGAGAGTGAGAAGGATGGATTTCTTAAAATGTAGAAAGTAAAGGGTTAGAATAGGAGGTAATGTATCCGATGAAATAATAGTCATCTCGGAAGTTCCGCTGGGTAATGTTTAAGAACTGTTGTAGTTTCTTATCTATATCAACGAATCACCTTTACATATTTAATCGAAGATAAAACTCTTGGCGGACGATTGCTTCATGATTAGAATTAATTAAGTGCGAAAAAGACGGAATTGCTTCGGAATGACGTGGATACTACCACAGCTTGGATACATAAAAATAAAATTAATATAAACAAAAGTAAGCATATGGCGCTTTCCAGGAGGAGAGAAAATAGCAGATTCTCGGATTTTATTGAAGGTAGTGTTATACCGCAAGTTGATTACATAAGGTACCTAGGAGTACACATCACGAAAGACAGGGAGGTGCCACACAGAAGAAACTGGCAACTACCAACGCAACTCTAGCAACGTTGCCTCGCGGTCGGACCCTTTCTAAGAAATAGAGAAAGCCACACTCGAGCGAAATTACCTTGCAAGTTTAAGCGACCTTAAAACAATTGGCAACCGGCAAGAGGGTCTGTCGGCTGCTCGTCGCTCAAGTTGCTTTTAAACTGCGTGGTTATCGGTCTTAAAATGGACAAAAAAGCAGAGGAGAACTACAATATAGAGTTAGCCAAACTTATTGAATTGTATCATCTTATTTACGATGTGTCAAGCAAGGATTGCACAAGAAGGGATAAAACCGAAGCTGCGTGGGCGGAAATATTACGGAAAATGGGAGAAAAGTATAAGTAAATTAAGAAATAAGTTATAATTTATTCATTAAGCGACGAGATATGTACGTTTCGAGTAAATTTCATCTTGTTTTCTTATAAAATTATGTAGAACACATGCTGTTTTCACAATGTTTTCTACCGTCTCATTCAAAGCACATATGGGTCCTTCAAAAACTCGAAATTTTGACACTAACATTCTATTGATTGACGACCTCTAGAAAATCTATAATTGCATATACGCGTCATTATTCAGAGTGTGTCTTGCATATGGTCTCATTATGTTGGTTTTCAAGGGAAACGCTTCATCAGCGATAAAATAAAAAGGAATTTTGTAACCGCTGTCATCCAATGGCCCAGGAAGATTTAGTAAATTAGCATGTAATAATTGGCCTAAAGAAGAATTCTTAAATACTCCGCCATCACTGTTTCTTCCAAACTCACCGACGTCAGTAGTTTAAAAAATGCCATCGGCGTCACAGGTAGCCATGATCACCACTGAATACCTAGGACGCCATAAATGGTACAAAATGATTACCTCGTCTGACATTCTCGCTAAACTGAAAATGTTGCGATTAGTTCCTTCTGTATGGATATAGAAGTCGTTAGTTTCTAGTCGGTAGTTGCCAAGTGCTACAGATGCCAGTTGCTAGTTTCTTGTGTGTGGCACCTCCCTTAGAATGGGGTCTCATGATAGATGATGTGTCGTTTCAATAGGAAGCCCTCAATTTTTAATAAGAAACCTAAAAAAAATAGCAATAGGGATGCAAGGAAATTAGCGTATTTGACAGTAGGAAGACCAATTCTAGTGTATGCGGCAGGAGTAAGGTTATCACAACATAAGAATCTCGATTTGAAAATGGATAAGGTTCAGTGGAAGGCAGCAAGATTCGTACTAGTGCGTTTCAGAAAAGAATATAGCGTAATGGAAATGCCAAAGAAACTGGGTTGGCAATCACAAACAGGAGAAAAGTAAACAGGCTGGTAGGCTTATATCGCGCTAACGCGACCTCGAAAGACCTACGAGTAAGGTTATCAAGTCCGAATTTCGTAAAAAAACTATCACAGATAAAAATTAAATACTTACGATATGTCAAAGAAGAAATGTGGGCGAATATCTCTTCATTAATAGAACTGCAGAGGAATGGAAAAAATTGACTGAAGGACTCCTTACTCCCTTCTCAAAAATCGAAGGGACTTTTAGATAAACTCATAAAATGTTATTACAATTATGGAAATACTGATATTAATATGTGCATATATGATGATTAATTGTAATAGCTGTTCAATATGCACGCGAATCAACGGGGTGTGGAAGAAGTAGAGGAATGTTTGGCACGGTGACGTACGGTGGGAAATTTGTGGGTCCACGGATCGCTTCGGCAGGGCCGGCGGAACGGAGTAGCAAAACAGGCAACTGCCTAGGGCGCCATGAAGAGTCAATGTTTTGATTTCACGGGCGCTGTATATGTGTGTGCCTGTATTCTTTTTTTAAGTAATGTATACTTATCTTTCATCTTTTATTGATTCATTTTGTTATATATTTTTCACGTGCATTTGTGTTGTATATACATTTATATTCAACATGATTTCAATTCCTCTTCAATGCTGTGCACTACTTCTATCCTAAAACTATAAGAAGTTTAAACTAGCGGCATGAGGAAGATTTGGAAAAGGATAAAAGTAGATAGACGGGGACCTCGCGGCGGTCAATCCCTTAGACTGTCATGTAGATGTAGCCCGCGAGATAGCTAAAGTCCTCGGCTGCGGGAACCCTTCCTCGACGCCCAAGCTCACCCTTCCCAGCGGAGTTCCTCTGACCGCAGGGATGATTAAGCACGAATTAATCAAAACTTTAAAAATACATTTCTGATGAGAATGCATCTCTGTTTAACACTGTACGTAGTTTCTCGACTATGCACGTCTTTTAAACGACTTCCTACGGCAAATATTAAGGAAGTTGATATTTTCCGCTCAGAGGTACCAAGCCAGTGGGTTTGCGCACAGCCGAGGACTTGAGATATCTCGCTGGCTAATGACGATCCAAGGGATTGACCGCCGCGAGGTACCCTTTTAACCTTGGAAAATGTGTAGTTCTTGTAGATGTTAACGTACCAACTAACTTACGAACCTAAAGTTACGATTTGCTTAATCTCTTGCTAAAAAATATTCTTCTTAATGCCCATTTTTACCGCTATTACTAACCATGAAGCTTTTTCAATGTGGAAAAACATAGTTTTTAGTAATTATGATAAAAATTATTTAATAAAAAACGATATTTTATTAATATTATATTTAAGTAATACCGGTGTTTATAGACGCCTTTGTGTAAATACTATTAAAATAATTTTCATCAATTAGATTTGTAGTATAATTTAGATTGGAGTAGGGCGCAAAAAAAGTTTGCTTATGGCGACAAACCGCCATGCGCCGGCCCTGCGCTTCAGTAACTGTGAAGCTCCAGCTCGAACCCTGAATATCCTCACAAATGACTTACATGGATTATATATGTGTGTAAACATACATATGTGTATGTGCGTATATATTCATAGCAATTGCGCTGTTAGCGCCAGGCCAGTACGGCCAACTTGTAACATATTGATTAATAGTAATAATTTTTAAAAGATCAAATACAACATTGGGAATATTTTTGAAACGAGAAACGATTAAAAAATACTCCCAACTTGACAGCTTATGCCTGTCTGCATAAGATCTTTAGATCACTTCATGCCATCAAACACGACGTCAAGACTTAGATAATGTTATTACAAGTAAAATCAAGTTATTCGCGGATGATACGGTAGTTTACAGAGAGATTAACAGTCCTGCTGATCAAGCATTACTTTCTAACGACCTACACGCAATTCTCGAGTGGTGTAAAGAGTGGCAATTAGAGCTGAACTTAGGTAAGTGTTCCGTCATGAGATTCTGGAGAAACAAAGAAATTGAGGCGATGAATTACAGTATAGAAGGCGTGCACCTAAAATTAGCCGAATCCGTCAAATACTTAGGTGTCATTTTAACAAGTAACCTCTCGTGGGACACACACATACGAAATATATCAGGGAAAGCTAAGCAGAAACTAGGATTCATCAAACGGATAGTAGGTAAAAGGGAAGAAAAAGTCAAAGAGACATGTTACTTTTCTTTAGTTAGACCGCTGCTTGAGTATGCGTCGAGCATATGGGATCCGTACGAGAAAGGATTAATCGCCGAGTTAGAGAAAGTGCAGCGAAAAGCTGCTAGATTCGTCAAAAATTGTTATGATAGAAATAAAAGCGTTACAGGCTTGATACAGGACTTAGGATGGGAATCACTAGCTGAGCGCCGATCACGTGCTAGGTTAAAACTTCTTGAAAGATTTAGAACGAGTACTTTCTCCAACGACGTCAAAGAAATAATAAGAACTCCCACCTATATCGGTAGAATGAACCATCCTCGTAAAATAAGAGAGGTAGCCTGTAGGACAGAGAGATACAAAGGCTCATTTTTCCCTAGAACGATAGCTGAGCAGAATAAAACTTGCGATCAAAAGTAACCTCGCGTAGGGGCGTAAACCAAGGCCTAAATTTGGAGTTTTCCCCTTGGTGTTAATACACCCCCTGCCACACACCCTTGCGGTGGCTTGCAGGGTAAACTGTAGATGTAGATGAAGACAAAAATACCCGTATCATGAGTAATTTTAAATAGCTATTGGGAGAAACAAAATTGAACAGAAAGACGGATAACGGAAGCACTATCATACTAAATTTTGCCATGCCATACATCTAAATTCCTTCGCCCCAATCAACTTTTTAGCCAATCACTTACATATCTGCTTCTCCTTCAATTATGATAAAAAAAGCCTGAGTGACAGCAGACAAAAAAAACGAATAGACGTGTTTGTTGAATCATTACTTACCCACCGGGGGAGTTGTCATAAACGTCTCGTTTGCTGGTAATGGTGGAAAACGGACATGCATGCGAAAGAAATGCAACGATAGGGCTTTCATGCATAAACAACGAAGAAACGACGGAGTTTTTATCGAGACCGTAACGAAAGCTTCACTTACTCGATTAGCGGTTAAATATATTAGCGAAGCTATGCACAAAAAACGGCATCTGCAGATAAGGGTAATCGTTCACTAAGCAATTCGTGTTGTTTACTCTCGACCTTATTGCGGACAATAAATGAAGCGAAGCAAAATAAATAGGATAGTAAACCGGAAAATCAGGATTTTCCCCCATATTCCCACTTTCGAGCGTGCATGGGACCACGAGAGTGAGCTGCTCTATGGCAACCAACCTTTTATAATAGCAAGGAAAGAGCTGCTGAAGCAGACAGTAAATGGCGGTTATCAATGATACCAAAATAAGATATCTGTGTGCGTCGGTGGCAATCGTAACTCATCAGAAAATAAACGTAGGAGTTTCAATTTTTGGCAGCAGCTTCAGGTTGATCATGAGAGTTGCAGTGCCAAAAATAATTTAAATCGGCCCACGGGGGACCAAGAGGTTCCCATGAAACGGTGGGTCCAAATTTCGGTTTTTTAAAAGATATCTCAGCAAACAATTAACCGATTTTGATGAATCTTCCACCAAATAGATACAATTAGTTCTGGAAAGAACTAATCCGCCTATTTTCCTTTCAATACAATTTTAATATATCACACAAGTAAGGGGGGACACAGGTTTCCCGTGGTACAGAAGTGATTTTCGTCAAATTTGTCGTAGTATAATCGTATAGTTATGTATTTGCTTCGAAATCAGAAAATTATTTTTTCTTATATTGTGGTAGCTCTCCTTTTTTAATCCGTTCTAAACTCTTCATCACGTTTTCCCTTTCTATACTCGCCCTACACACGAAATTTCTTTGAAACAATGGATGTTGCGCGGAATGAATTTAAGAATGCACCTAGTGGAGGGCAATGGGGTCCTCCAAGGGGAGGGCGATCGCCCCCATCGCCCCTCCCTTGGATCCGCCACTGGGTCACCGTGATCTCTTGTGGGACACCCGCATTTGCCGAGTAATAGGTTCCGCTAACAAAAAATGGCCTTTATTAGGAGAATAGTTAGAAGTAGCTCCGAAAAAGTGTTGAAGGAATTATGTTATTTATCCTTGGTTCGACCGCAGGTTGACTATGCGTCAGCTGTATGGGACCCTTACGAAAAGGGATTCACTAAGGTGATATAAAAAATTCAACGCAGGGAAGCTAGATTTATAAAGACAAATTACGATAGTAAACAGCGTAAAGCCATTAATAGAAAGCCTGAAATGGGCTTCGTCAGAGTAACATTTTTATCATACTAAGATTCTATCATGTTATGAGAATTATTTCGGGGAGTGATGCTTCTGTATGCCGCATAGCATTCCACTGGAGGCAGTGTCGGATCCAAGGGAGGGGCGATCGCCTTCCCCTTGGAGGACCCCATTGCCCTCCTCTAGGTGCATTCTTAAATTCATTCCGCGCAACATCCATTGTTTCTACACCGAAGATTAAGTCTGTATGAGAAGGGAAAGAAAGATTCTGATGGGGTAGGGATTTTCAAAATGTATGGTTGTCGGCAGAGGAGGAATCAAGACGGGGGAGGGGTAATTGGGGCGATCGCCCCCTCCTTGGGAAGGTTCTGGATCCGCCCCTGACTGGAGGCGAAGCTGTCTTTTCAGAAATTCAAAAAGAAGCAGGGAATGAGAAAGAGGACGAAGACTAGAGATGAAATAGAAATGCATCTCATCATATGAATATCTATATCAGAACCGTAACTAGGGTGGGACAAGCAGGGCATCTGCCTCGGATCAATTATTTTAGGCAGATGTTTCTCAAACTAGATGTCACAAAATTATTTTGGATGTAAGGTGAAATGCCAAAAATACAATTTTATCACGGAATTGTAGGAAATACGATATTAAAAAAATTATTAATAGTTACATAAAATGAAGATATTTATATTAAAGTTTCTTATTTTTACAGTTATCAATTCAATGGGGACCGCTTGACATCCAAATGGGCCGCGAAAATCGAAAGTTTAAGAACCACTGTTTTAGACCACTGATCTTTTTACGCGTGTATGATTGACTTTGCACGTGTAAAAATTTTTTACTAGCCCATTCGTCTGCAAAAAGTAATAATTTTAAAATATCATACAATAATACTTTTTATGAAATTATGCGATATATATAGGCAACAATAAATTAGATGTTTCATTAATTAATTATTTTTAAAAATCTTTATCTACTTATTAAAAATGTTTAGTAATTCTTCGGGTCGGAATCAGAATCTTACTGAATATCAAATAGGTGATCGAGACTGCATTAGTGTCAACAGTTAATGTTTGACGGAAAGTTATACAAGTTATACGAAAAATTGTCTAAAACTACAATTCAGCATCGTAGAAAAACGACGTTTAAAGTATAGACATATGGTGCTAAAAATGCACTGCCTCCAACACTGGTGCCTAAAAAATAGGCAGCCAACATTCCTCTTCCTAAAATACAGGCTCACAAAAATGTAGCCTCTGTAAATACGACCACCTTAAAAACTTCCGGCCCACATTCGTCCGGCCTCCAAACTTAACCTAACTCGATGATAATTATTTAATCCTAGGAATATGTCCCGTAGTCAAAGCATTTTGTCAAAAGGCCACAGGAAACATTCTACCAAACGCTTGATTTGGCTATGAATATTACAAACTAAAAGACCGATATCTTACAATCAGTATAAAAGTTCACTCTGACATATAAAGAGTTAATCGAGAAATAGTAATAAACCTATGACAGTTGTGGTTGCAAGGAAGGAAAACTGTTTCGAATCGACTGAAATACATCTGCTAACTTTTGAAAGAAAAGAACGATGAATCATAGAAAAACACGATACGTACACAGTATTAGAGGCATGTCGCGAAGAAACACAAAAGGAAACAAGAGTTTCCCCGACAAAAGTGTGAGCAGCCGAATACAAATTTAGGAGGGAAGAATACAAAAACCCCACCACCAACCACCCCCTCCCCCCATTCCCCGAGCCTACCATCTCCGCACACTGCCATCGATTTCCCCATTTGAAAAAAAACGAACGACGAAATTATTCAAACAGAAAAGGTCGAAGAGGAGAGAATAAAACGCGACAAGGGATCATTGATTCAACACGGACAGCACCAAGGGGAGGAGGCGGAGCCGGGGTCGGAGGGGTAAAGAGAAAGAATTGTCGGTAACGACGTCTCCGTGTCTTACAGAAAACAAAAGGGGAGGTCAAGCATTAGGGGTCGCGTATGGAAATCGTTCTCCGGGGTAAGCGCGACCTCGCGCGCATCCCCGTATCTCACCTTGCCGTGTCCTCCCTTCCCTGGTTCCCGCGCTCACCTCCGTGAGACCCCACGCCGACGGGCATGTCACTCCCCTCCCCCGCGCCTCCTCCCCGCAACCCCCTACTCCCCCGCCCCTCCCGTGTCGTCTCCCTCGCTTCTTCCCGCAGCTTCCCATTCCGTCCGCAGCCGACATAAAGCACCCCGCGGAGAAGAATGACTCGACCGAAAAAGGGGCAAAAACAAACATGTCCAGCATCGCTCGGGGAAACAAGAGTGCTTCCCGCCGGGATGGAAAAATATCCGCGGACGCGCCTTTGAAGAGCGTCGTTATGCGTGCCTCGGAAAAGTGATGCGGCCATAGGATGGATAGAGAAAGAGACAGGATGGAGGGAAAAATCCCGGTTGGAAGATTATTGCGGAAAGTGGGCAAAAAGAAGAAACGCGCCGATCTGTCAACCGCCAGACAACTTTTGGAAAAACTTCGGAATACGTCACGGTATTAATGGCGAATATATAGGATTAACAGGTCGGTACAAGACAAGGATTAACCAAGTGCATATGTTCAATTACAAGTAACGTAGGAACATACTTCGAAGCACCGATCAACAGCATAGGAAGTTGTTTCTTAGATAATGCATTTTGCAGCGAAACGACAGAGACTAATTCCTGAAATGTGTACTCTGATACAAGTCTTAATAAACAGGAAAATCATTAGAGAAATGGAAGCATGAGGACCTAGATCTAGGATACAACTATCAATGGACTGACAGAAAACTTGACTGTGAGTCATTTGAGGAAAGGCGTTAATGGGTACCGATTTTTACGTCAATTAGTGTGATTTCTATAAGAAGTTGTTGAGCTTAAGTAGTGCTCGTTCTTTAACGATTTAAGAGACCAGAGAAATGTTGATCGCCAGCAACAACGAGAAACCAGAAAAGAGGATTGTCACTAACTACATTAACGCTGAATAAATCCAGCGAAAATGAAGCTACCTCTAAAATAGCGAAAAAGTAATATGAACAACAAAAAAAGGAAGATTTTTATAAGAATTGTCACAAACTTACAAAGAAACTTGTTTATTAAATCGTAATTATATTTTTTCAATTCTGAAGCGTTGCTCTGTTCGTGAAATAGATGGTGCTCGACACAGTGCAATAAATAATTATTACCTAAGTAAACTAACACATTAAAATTCATAAACAACTAGAATATCGGAAAACACCAGTAAAATAGAAGACGATTTTCCGTAATTAATTTCACGGAATAATTAACATAATTAACCCAGTAATCTTTGGAAACTAATTAAAGTACCGCTGGCACGTAAAATTTCATTTTCCGCGCGAAGCAATCAAAATTCACATGATATACTGTAGCGTTAACAAGAAAGATAACAGTCGAGGGGCGATAATCATCGACCTAAATCAAGACATTCCTATTGTGTTCGCGAATTTATTTTGAGAAAAAGGCGCATAAAAGCGCAAGTTTATAAACTCAATTTATTTAATTTAAGCCTCATGATCCCATCGACCGATATAATCTCGACTTCTCAGTTAAGTACGAGGCATGATAACTGAATTTGTCAGTTTTTTTTTAATTTATCAAACCGCCGGTGCCAGACTTCTTCACATTTATCTCGTCGACTCACATAAACAGCTACACAATTATGAGTAAGTTTATATTAAAAAAACCTGCGTAGATAAGCAGTTAAATTCACTGACTGGAGAATTGGTTCCTGCGGCAATGAATAGGAGAAAAATGAAGGCGAAGAAAATGAGATTGGGGGAAATGACCTCGAGGGGTTCGGTAACGCAGGGGAGAAGGGTTTAAAGAAGAGGAAATTGGGAGCAGAATGCGAGCGGAAGGAGGGGAGAGGTACGAAAGGGAAGGAAGGGGTGGATGGCGCGAGGGGAGTGACGCACATTATGCAAAGAGCTTTTGAATTGTTTTTCTTTTGTGCGACTCCTTCTGAATGCGAAAGAAATAATCGCAAATTGGGCGTGGAAATGCCGGCACCTGCAATGAAAGAGGATAAAATGTGTGACGCTTGCAAAATATCGTAGCATAAGAGCACGCAATTTGTTTTTTGAAAAGATTTTTGGGAGCCATTCGAGGAAGACCACGAAATGGTACACGAATCTTCTGTATCTGAATAAACACCCCGCAATTCACCGCGATTGCCGTGTGGAAGGGGGAGAATAACACCAACCTATCACGTTATTCTCCTGTTATGCTCTCTTATTGTCTTAGGGAAAAAGAATCCCTTGTATCTATCCGCGCAACAATCGATTTCTCGTATCTTGAGAGTATGGTCATGGCGTCCTACGTAAGATGGGCTCTTAATTGCGTCTTGTTTTGTTAAGACAGGCTACAAATGTAATAATGGCGTATATTAACTTTTGGGAGGTTTGATTAGCAGGCTATGAAGTTTAAAAGACTAGGGTATCAATTAAAGTTATAAAAAAATGATTAGACCCGAGTACATTAATTTTCTCGGCACTGCGCTCGTACTAGTGAGCGAGTAGGTCGCCTAACGTGCAGAAGAAATTACAAATAATCACTCGAATTGATAGATACTACTGTTTTCCCCCAAAAGCGATAAGACTGGCAGAAAAAGAAATATTCATTAGAGCAGTGTATTCCGAACGGGGTGCCGCGGCTTGCTGCGATGCCTCGGCTGATTGTTTGGGGTGACGAAAAAACGTTGTTAAATAAATAAATGCATCAACGATTTGGAAATGCTAATATAATAACTTTTTCTCTTATAAATTTATAATGATATACTACAAACGAATGAAAACGTTATGCCTCGTAGAAATTTACAAGCTTTATCGAAGACGGGGATGCCGCGGAATTCAGGTTATCTTTGAAAGAATGCCGCGCCTACAAAAATATTCGGAACCGCTGCATTAGAGTGCGAGCACGGCGAAAGCTCCTACCATACGCTTTCCGCGGCTTCCGGAATATCACTGTAAATGTAATTGAAACATAAAAGACGCACTTTTGAGAGACATTAAAACTTAATAAAACATCCTATAGAATATAAAAGGTCAATTAAATGGTACTTAGCTAGTTTCAAAGCATTTGAAACCGAACCAAGTAAGGATAAGGTTCTGTTTTTGGATGCGCCAATAGGACAATAAGATTATCGCAGTATAGAGCGTAAAGCGATCGTGAAATGGTGCCGGTGAGGAGGAAGAATAGGAGGGGAGGCGCATAGGAAGGAGAGGCGGAGGTTGCGAGGGAGGACGAGGGAGCTCAGGAAGAGAGCAGGAAGGAATATGAAAAGAAGTCTATAGATGACGTTTTGGAGAGACAAAAGAGCGAAGGGGGGCGCTGGCCTCCTCTAATGAGTACGACGTTGCCAAGGGGACGAGGGAGAGAAAGGAAGGTACATAAAGCGAGAGGAGAAGTAGGACGTGGATGGGATACATACGCGCGATTCCAATGAGGATTCGACCCGGGTAGACGGCAGCCCCCCTCTTGGTAGGGAGAAAAGGTTTTGTCGTGGCAGAAGGAAAAAAGCGCGCGAGGAAGGGAGTCAGAGACACACACACACAGTTCCGAGGACAGCGGGAGGGATAGGTGGGGAGAGGAGAATGGAGGTAGGACCTGCTGCTGCTGTTGTCCGAGAGAACATTCCTATTCAAAAAATATGTGACACGTGTTATAATATGAGGGATTACTAGGAGAGTTAAAAAGTCTTTTTAAGGAGCATGATAATGAGGGTCGAAGAGAGGACGTTTATTTTAAAGTCAAGGGAGGCTACCGTGAGAAAGAGAGAATGTAAAAGTCTTCGTATGTCACGGTCCAAGTTTCTGGAAGCCGCCTCCGTAAATTCATGGCAGACAATCGGGTCTGAACAATTTAGATTTCTGTAATGGGAGAACGAAAGATACTAATGGGCCACATCCGATGGACGCTGGGAGAGAAAAAGGGAATGGAATGCAAAACACTTCCATTCACATTCGGAAAAATCCTTTATCCTGCTAAAAAAGGAACCTAGGAATTCACTAAACACTGTCCCGGAGGATTCATTCATTTCTACCGTTAGATCGCTAAATGATCTCCTTATACGCGACGAAATTTCAACGGTAGAATTGCCGCGCGTTCGAATGGTTTTCTCCGAGTAAATACCCCTCAGTTTTGCCTCTCGTTGTCAGTCATAATTTTAAGGGTGACTTTGCATGAAAATTACCATGTTATCATCCTTGATAATGATTTTTAATCAACCGCTCACACCACCACGAATAAAGAAGCGAATCTAGTAACATTATGAACCCTTAGGCACGATCAACAGAAAATGTAAGCACATAATTATAAACCCTTTTTTGAAAAAAACAATTCCATCAACACCGGATAACATTTCCAATAGGTAACCGAAAGTAATACTGCCGATCTTGGTGAAAAGGCTAGCCAAGGCTTGCCGTGGGTTCAAATCCTGTCAATGGCATAGTGTATGCGCTCGTCTTTGTTATAGTTGCTACGTTCATTGTAAAAGGGCGCTGTGAGCTTTTTATAAGAGAGTGAAATACATTTTTGTAAATAAAAAATACCAGTAATGTTTACCCAGAGAAACCAGCGCGACACGACATTGCATTTTGATTACGTAAGTACACCATCAATTTCACCGAGTAAAATGACATTTAATATTTTCCTCCTTAAAGAACTTCACCAAGCGAAGGGAACTTCCTCTCGAAAGGTTTGAAAAGAACTTCGTGCAGTCACCAAGCAGTCTTTATTGTTCTCTTGAGGCAGGTACAGCCACCTGGTATTTCTTTCTATCCACCCTGCGTAGCCGCGGGAAGAACGCCCAATCAAGTGAAAGAGGATGGCCCAGAGAACGGTCGCATCATGCGAATCGACGGAGCGAGGCGTGAAGATGGCAGCGAGTGAAGAGAGGGTGGAGGTAAGAGGAGGAGGGAGGGAGGGAGGGGGTGAGGATGAGAGGGAGGGTGAGGAGGAGGACCTTTCGGCGCTAGAAGTAGTGGGAAAAGATAACTTACATAGATTGTGAAGTTGATTCAAACTGAAATAGAAAAAGTGAAGAATTCTCTGTAAATATGAGTTCAATGTAAAATGCTTTATATAGGGAAATTATGATGCTTTAGTTGGCACCCGACTGTAAATGTCATTTAGTTGTCCAGAAGATAATTAAAATATTGACAATTCAAATGGCTACATGTCTGGAAAATTGTACCAAGATTGAGTGAGGTCAGTCATTAGTTTTTTTTTAATTCAGGAAGTAAACCTTGTGAAATACAACGTAAAATGGTTCAAGTGTGGTGGGGATTGCGTGTCACAAGGGAGAGAAACAATGTATCGAAAAGTTTAAAAATGGAGTCAATGATCTTGAAAATGCAGCTTGGCCTGGCAAGTCTGACCGCGTACTCATACCTGAGAACATTCCCCTATTGAACGGCTAATATAATATAATTAATTAAGGCTCTCGATATGAACATAGTAGGTGTCTGTTCATCACATTGTTCATTGCGAGCTGGGATTCTGTAAAGTGTACGCAAGATGGGTCCCTCGTCGCCTTATATATGAGTTGAAAAACGTCAAATTATGCATACTTACTCGGAGTAGCTGGATCGATATGAAAATGAAGGGAATGATTTTCTAGGCCGTATATTGGTGGAGATGAATCATGGGTGAATTACTTTCTGCATGAAAGTAAGCGAGCCAGTAGAGGGTGGCAAAACCGGCTGCAAGAAACTGGCGCTACCCGTATTTTGGGATGGAGATGGGGTTATTTTGGAGATTTTTATGAAGAAGGGGATAACTATCAAGAGTCTTTCGTACTGGAATATGCTTAACAGCCAATTGACGGGTTTGTTTACAGCACGAGAACGCCCGTCCTCACAGTGCCCGGGAAACAGTGGAAACCATTCAAGATCTGCTTGTTTAATTGGTAACACATGCCCCTTATTTTCCTAACTTGACTCCAAGAGACTATTATGTTTCCTCTCAAAGGGGAATTGAGTGGAAAGTAATATTCCACTCTGAAGACGAGGTTAAAACAGCGGTGCATGACTGAATCAAAAAGCAGCCAAAGAAATTCTACTCTGACGAAATCCAGGCATTAGTTTCACAATGGAAAAGGTGTATTAAAATAGCGGGAGATTATGCTGAAAAGTAAAGACATTCCTTAACTTAGGTTTCATTAGATAACTTTCTATTTAACTTTTAACCCTCGTAAGAAAGATGAACAGCACACACCTTTTTAAAGCAAGGAGCCCGTGAGAGTTACTGGAGATATTTTGATGATTTGAACTTCCCGACACACATCATTCTGGTGAATTGTAGGGTATTATTATTTATACAAGCGTAATTGCCCGTCAAATATGACGGGATTATCATAAAAGTATTCCAAATATATTTGATTTCGATATGAAAAATCAGTAAGATATGCTATGGTCTGGTTTGGCTTTCATGCACAATCAAATCACTGTTTTTGAAAGTTATCCTTGTTTTAATTATATTGTTTAAATAGTTATTATCAGAGAGGACAAATGATTATCCAAATAATTCATAAAAATTTGAGGAAAATCGAAATAATAAGATATAATGCATAAAGAATTTGCAGAAATTTACTAGAAATATTTGAGAAAATTATAAGTTATTTAAAACGTATAGAATTTAACTTAATAATTGAATTATTTTACTCTTATTAACGCGTAAAAACAGGATAAAATGTGAATGAACAGTCAATTTACCTTTAAAGGGAAAATGTGCAGTGACTTACTATGAGCTAAATACTTACATGAACTGCAATGAGGTTTAACTATATTTTAAGATCACAATTTTCTTTTATCTACATATAGCAGTTTTGAATTTTTTTTCTGATAATTGACTCTATTTAAAGAAATTTAAATAAAAGTCATAAAATGTTACTTTTTCAATCCTATTTGAAATTCGGTTCGAAATATTTTCTCTATTAACAGTTACAGAAATCCATTGAAAATTACATGATCTATGTTTAGTTTTATGAATCCTCACTATTTGGCAAAGGCGCATGATTCAATAGTATAACATTTTTTATAATCAATTATAATTTATTATTGTTATTTTTGTACTGCAGCTCCTTTTAATCCTATACAAATGCTACGTCCTCTTTCTCAGTTTCTGCTCATTCCCATTCTCTTTTCCTTCCTCTCTCTAATTACTTAATAGATTAAGTAAATAAGTTATACCTATGTATAAAAGTCTGACCCGTGTTAAAGCACTAAATTGGTGCAGTTATTATGAGGCAAAGAATAGAATTCAACAACTGGTACAACAGTGGCCCAATGTAAATAAAATGCGTGAAAACGAGAAAAATCGTATTAAAACGTAATTTTTGGAGATTTACGAATGAGATTAAAATTTTTCTCTTCGCATAACTTAGTTAAATACTTCATCCTTGAGATATTTTTAGATGTAAACGAAAAAGGTCTGCATGTCAAGGAATGGCTTTTTGCGTGATTCATATATGCGATGCGAATTTATAACTCCGGTTATTTATAAGATGCACTGCAAAAAATAGGAAAATAACTATTAAAATAGTTAATTACGAAAAATTTCAATAGGAAGTTAACTTAAAAGAAATTAATGAAAAACACGATTTTAATTATAAATAATTTGGGCCCCTTCTCACTCTCTCTCGTATTAAGGCATTCAAAGCACAATTTCCTTACGCATATAGTATAAGGACGACAATACAATCTCGAGGTTTAACAATGACACGGTCGGCAAGACAACATATCATTAAAAAGCTTAAAATTTTACAATAAATGCGATTTAAACGTATACCTTGTGCGATTTAGAACGGAAGGCAAAAGTCGACGATAAGAATAAGAATCTATGTTTGTTTTTCTTTAAAATGGTTCTCGTCTAAAGATCGTAGGTCAATTACTTCTAATTTAATAGAAAAAAAAGCCTGCAAGTGATATAAGGTATTTTTAAGTATTCTCATATGGGGATTTCTATAGAGCGTTCCGGCGGACGGACGGACAGAATAAGGATATTATGTATATAAAATGAGTGCAGATAGAGCAATACAGGTGGCGTTTAATGCAGGGTTGGCGATAAACCGTAGCAAGGAAAGATTTCATTCATTGTTAGTACAAAATATTTTGATGGGCATCATATAGGATGCTTTCCGAAGGAGCGTGTATTGGCTTTACTTGATAAGCTATAAGATTATACCCCATACGGCAGAAGGCATAATGCGATACTAATTTTAATACAAGACGACAAATCCTTACACCCTGCTCTGCCATTGCAGCTGAAGATACCTTCCCCACTATTTACCGAAAATGAAAACACGAAACTGGTAAACCAGTGTTTCTCAAACATTATGCATCGGAGAACTCATCTCAAGGAAGCCGACCTAATCGCGATATCCCTAACTCCACCCATCAACCAAAAAACATAAATTGTAATGTTAATTAAATAATTTTCAATGCTTATTTTATTTGCGTAAAAATTGAAAATTAAAAAACGATTACGTCCTCGCAACCCTATAGAAAGTCTTTCGCGAACTCCAGTTTGGGAATAACATAATAAATTATGAAATTCTACGTATTTTCCTAAACGAAAGTTACATTCATTGTTAGTTGAGCTTCAAATCGGAAGAGTGACCTATAAAGCATATTTAAGTAAAAACAATAAGTTTAACAATATAATTTTTGACGTGGTTTCTTAAGATAAGGGTTGCTGTATGATCAAGCCATTACGTTATCTAAAACTAACCCTACAGCCAGTGCCTTAATTAGGGCGGGGCATCTGCCCCGGGCGCAACTAAAGAAGGGGAGCGAAAATTGTTAATGGCAAGTTGTGCGAGGTTGCATGGCACAATGACAGGGGCGATTCCACCACTATACTTGTTCTAGAAATTACGCATAGCAGAAACTATAAATTTCGATTATGTTATTTACGAGTGTGCTGTATTGAAATCACGTAATATTAATTCATATTAAAATATTTATACTGTCTGTATTTTAATTATGTATATTTATAGTGAGAAATTACATCATTTATAGTTTATTTTTATTTATTAATTGTTCGCCCAAAATCCATATAGTAAAAAATATAGGTATTAGAGAATTTTTCATGGAGGGGGCGCATATTTGGTAGTTTGCCCCGTGCGCTAAAATAGCTAGTTACGGCGCTGCCTACAGCTTACCGGAGACAAGGAACACTACAACAACATACGCATATTTTCTTTTGCAAAAAGCCTCGCCAACGCCTTATCTCGATCTGGAAAAATTCACCTTTCTTTGCGATCGTTTAGATTGTTTTCTACAACTAAGTACATCACAAGCGAAGACATCTGTAACTCGTTCGACGACATTAGAATTGAAACCAGTTTTCTTTAGTGTCCCATTCCACCAGTTTTTGTTCACTTATACGATGCCAAACATAATTCACTTAACAACACCGACACAGTCGTATCACATGTGCATATTAATATGCATATAATACGATATCAAACATAATTCATTAATCAACCCCGACACATTCGTATCACATGTGAAGATTAATATGTATATATCTAAGGGAAACGTAAATTGATTTTCGCTAATAGAAATGTGTTATAAATTAGAGAATACCGCTCTCCGATATTATCATAATAATTACACGCGTTCCAAGGCGGACGTGGCAACAAAAAAAATCCCCATAGCTATTTGAAATCGGCTGAAAAATTTAGGTCGATCCCGAAATTTCAATGGGGTTGACGACAAGTATTTTGAAGACATTTATGGTTTCGTTTTTTAGTTTTAGGCATCATTTTTAAACGTTATATTTGTGTAAAATAACTGATAATTGCTATAAACGGATTCTCTGAAAATATTAAGACTCAGAATTGATGGGTATTCGCCGAATCGCTCATGTGAATCAATATAAAGGTGGCCAAGTACATTTCATTGCATTGTCAATGAATTTTACAATAGCCACAGATGTTATTATGCTGGAAAGAACTACACACCGTATTCTGTCATAAGGAACATAAAGGGTATATCTAATGGTTCATTTCAAACAAAAGTTGTACTGAATCCAGGGCCGTCTCTAGGATCCGCGGGGCCCTCTCTATCCCATACTCAGAAAAATTATATCTTTTTATAACAAACATCTAGAGCAATGTTTTCGCGTTCCACGCTCGTTACGTTTATCTACTAAGACTAGTAAGTAATAGTAGTTCGTAAACTAACTTCAAGAGCGATGCCACATAGATACGGGGGCCCCTTAGGCGCGGGACCCTGGGCGACTGCCCTCCCAGTCCTCCCATAAAGACGACCCTGACTGAATCTCAAATTTTCCAATCTTCAGATATTCACCTATTGAGCAAGATTAGAGGAAGATACATATACTACATAATTTACAACTTTGAACTTATAGTTTAGTTAAAGATGTGTCCTGTATTCTATAATCCTTCGCGGTAATAAGTTTCATGTGAAATCACCAATGCAAAACAGGTATACTTCCGCAAAAGAAAATAAACTTCTCAATCGCTAGTAGAGTTAACTGCCAAGCTGGGAATCGTATCACGAAATAACTCGTAAATATCATATTTTAAAAACAGATCGATACAATACTTAAAACCACAACAAAAAGGGAATCGTTACTGGGGAAGCACTAAAAATTCTCCTCAGCCGTTACAACTACAAGGAAGCACCACAACAGAGCCACCGAAGCTGTTTCGACTGTTCCAGCAGGCGACGGGGGAGAAACAGACAGAAATGACGTCTAACAGAGAGAGCAAGAGAGGGCAGAGTTAGTAATTTTCAAAAGACGATCGAGGCAATGTGCGACACCTGTTGCCAATTATAAACCCGCAGTGACCGGAACATATCGAGAATACTCGAGAAAAAAAAGATAACCGAAGCTCGCGGACGAGGATTTATACGCGAGATTATGACGCGTGATAGTCCGCGGAGGCGAGAATAAGGTCAGAAAACTTTATTTTACTTTTGGATTACCGGCGATCGGTACTAATAGTGTCATGCACTCCGTTACGGGTGTGGAGTGCACGTGATGGTAACGAATGGAACCTTGGAGAATATTTCGTGAGAACTATTCGTCTTCTCCATGTCTCACAATCAGCCCGTGGTTCCGCCGGGAGGGACAGTGTCCCTCTCCGGGTTTCGCCTGACACTAAGCGGTCGGAAGTGTAGCGGGAAGTTCGAGAGTTAGGGAGAGGAGTTAGGTGGAGGGTGAAACGTAACGAGTCGAGCCGTGGAAGAGGAAGAAGATAAGGATCTCATATATTTTTTCGATGAATAGACGGTGGAGGTGGTGGAAAAAGGGAGGGGATGGAGTCGCCCGTAGTGGTGGCGGTGGTGGAGGGGGAGGAGGATTGGTTGTGGAAGGGGTGGGGAAGAAAGAGCGACGCATTCGAAACGCATCCGGCTATGGCGTCCGAATATGTCGCGTGAGTCTGCCGGACCAAGCGCCCCGAGTGCGTCCTCTCACCTGCCCTCTCTCCTCCTTCGGGCGACATCGACCAATTAATATGCGGCCGGGCGGGGAAATTTATCCAGAACGGGAGCGTCAAGATAAATTTGTCTCGGGTGTTCATTTGAGCTGAGAGAGAAAGAGAGAGAGGGAGAGAAAGAGAGAGAGGGAGCGGTGGACACATACCAAGGGGAAGTTTTAAATATTAATTTCATGCTATGTGGAATCGAAATCCTTAATTTTTACCGATAGCGACTAATTTCTGTACCTGTTAGCTGATCTATAAACGGTGAAAAACATTTCAGGACCATTTAGTTAACGAGTTGGTCGCAAAAGGTTTAGGAAATAGGCTGCATTTAAAAAAAAATAATGCGGATACTACTGATTGAGGCATTTGGTCGTACTCCAAAAATCGAGAATTTAATATTATACTGAAAGTGTGGTAAATGAGGTAAAAGTGTGAATGTGAACATTTAAAAAGGAAAAGTGTGTCAGATCATAAAACAATAATTGTAAAAGCGAAATCAGGGATGGCCTGACGTGAAAGGCATGGTTACTTCAAAGACTCGATCTCGCAATTCCAAGTGATTGAACATGGTATATACACCTCGGTAGAAAAAAACTTCCATCCACTTATCTGACGAATGGGAGGGTAATATTTAGATTTAGATATAGCAGACAGCGGAAACGATAAACCATTGAATCTTGCCATGACACTAGATCTCAAAATAAAAAATTCATATAAAATAGAATCATTAATAGCCACAACATTTTGGAAAATATTCGCTACGTTAAACATATTTTGGTAGGCTTATAAGTTACAGATGCCATTGTAAATCCCACTGAGAGGATGCAATTTAGAAGTTTTCCTTTATTTATATCATTCAACTTACATTCCACAATAAGAACTTAGGTATAAAAAATTAAGTAATTTGTTATGGCTATTTTTGATACCTAATTGAAAAATTAATAATTGGCCGTAGGCATCAAAGAAATATCTAAGAAAAATATTTAATGTTTTCAGTTTTTAATACTTATTTTGTAATTTATTTTCAGCCATAAGACGAGGTCGATATTCAACAAAAAATGAAAATTGCCACTTGACACATTTTTTAAATTTTAACACGATCTAGGGGTTTCGCTTACCCAAGGCATCTTCAGGAGCTCGATTATTCTCTAGTAAATTCAACTTTAAGAATAAAGAATCTTTCAAAGCTGTCACCATGCCTGGCAGCTAATATCAGTTGAAAGAAGAAAAAAATTAAACAAGTATGTATCTCAATCTCCATGACAAAATCATGTCTGAACGTTATTGCGCACGCACGCAAAAAAATAACCCCCACATCTTCCGCACGCATTTTTTATCCACGGTCGCTTGTCACGTATAAGTTCCCCCCTAATATTTAACGCGAACGGGTGTTCCTCCTCCAATTTGAAGTTATCCATCCTCTCCCCTATAACCCTCAGTAGATTCACATTTTTTTTCTAACGGGGCGTGAGAAATGATGTCGAGACATCACTCGCGTGGTTCAGAAGTAGAAAGAGGAGGGGATGAAATAGAAAGAGAGAGAGAGAGAAAGTGCAGGGACGCAGTTGCTGTTCGCCCCCGCCGCACCCACTTAAAGAGAGTGAGGAGTACGGGTGTGTACGCAAATGCTGCTTTTTTTGCCGAGAACGAACGAACGAGCGAGCGCACGCGGAGAGGGTAACCCGAGTTGGCGGCTGCTAAAAAAGGCAATGGGACGCATAAAAGAGGAGGCGTATTGGGGAGGGTGGGAGGAGGAGGAGAGGGTGGGAGGAGGAGAGGGTGGGAAGAGGAGGAGAGGGTGGGAGGAGGAGAGGGTGGGAGGAGGAGAGGGTGGGAGGAGAGGGTGGGAGGAGAGGGTGGGAGGAGGAGGAAAGGGTGGGAGGAGGAGGGGGTGGGAGGAGGAGGGGGTGGAGAACGGAGGCGAAGGATAAGGGAAGGAGGGAGGGGGTTGGGTTGGTAGTGTCGCGGGCGCGCGTGGGTGGGGTAGATCGGCTGAGTCGTCGAGAACAAGCTCCGGTGAGCAAACTACTTATGCAGTTGTTGTCGTCTGCATTAAAACGACACGTGCAACAAGGTCTCGACAAAGATGCGGGCAACAATGGTAAAAGCGGCACGGTTGTGATCGGATGTGAGGGAATAAAAAAAACCAACTTGATAAAGGTTTCGAGGTGGGTGGAGGAGGAGTTGAATGGGATGGAGTTGGAGGGTGGAGGAATTGAATGGGGTGGGGTAGAAGGTGGGAGAAAGAGGAGGTGGGGGAAAGAGGGGGTGGAAGAAGAGTGGATGAACGAGAGAGATGGGTAAGAGAGGAGACAATGAGAGGCAGAGAGGGAGTAAAGGAGAGGGAGAGAGAGAGAATGGAAGAGAAAGGGAGAGAATGAGGAGAAAACAGAGAGGGAGTTGAGGGAATGGGAAGCTAGTGAGAAGAGCCGTGCCGTTTTAAATTGGAGGGCGAGAGAAAGAGGTGGAGGAGTGGGAGCGGGGAGGGGGCGACAGGCCATTTTTAGGAGTTCTTCCGGCTGTAAACGACAGAAATGAAGAATCGAGAATGCGATCAACTAAGGAGATAGGGAAAAAGGGAGACGATGGGTGCCGTGGACACGTGAGGATCGGGCGAGCGGAGGAGAGGTCAACCCGGGTGCGGGAGAAGGGGTTAGGAAGAGACGGGATAGTAGTAGAGAATGAGGGAGGAAGGAAGGGGCGGATGTGTGCCCGGATGCGGGATTGGGAAGGACATGGCAAGAATGGAAATGTCTGCAAATGGAAATTCGTGCGGCTCGTAAGTTATATATTTCGGGGCTGCTTATGGGGAGAGAGAGAGAAAGTAGAGGTAGAACGAAACAAAATTGAGGCGAACAATTTTTTGGCCGATAAAAAAGAGAAATATATCTTAAACGAACAGAATCTATATATATAAAGCCCGAAAAGAAAACTTTCGTGGATTTAATTACGGATCTCGCGATAGTTGGGCCTATATAGATTTACTACGAATGATAAGAGGGGGACACGAGGCTAAAACATTAACGATATGCATCTGGTACACCGGACAATGAGTAGTAAAAGCCGCTAAAAACTCATAAAAAGTCCCAATTAAAGTTATTTATGGCACACCTTTTTTGCCATTTTAGCATATTCCGTTCGAAAGATGTAAAGGCGAGCTGATAGCATATGAAAGCGCAATTAAAAACGAAAACTGTCGTTATCTCGTTTACATCCCCCAGTAGACTTTGGAGGATACTTCGGTCTGGTGAAAATGATTCATCCCACGCCAATAACAATAGCAAAGTTCGAAAAATATTTACGACATCCTTTGAAGATCTTCCGACAAGTCAAATACTACGTAGGACGAGATCTTATACAAGAACACGTTCAAAATCGCTTGCACAAGACGCGTAGTTCGTTTCGCAGCAACCTTACGCATTAATTTGAATCGAATTAAGGGATGACTCGTTATCGCGGAAGATGACCGACGTACCAAACTTTCCATGTATGCGGCGCATGAAACTGTAAGGGAATGTTGGCGGCAGGCGAAGGAATAGGATATTCCGCACCAAAAACTCGATAAGAAGATAAACCAAAGAGATATGTTCCCGTCGCAGCGGCAATTAAAAATGTCTCGAATGTTTTATGGGGTTTAAAAATGAATTAAATTCGAAAAGAACGTTTAAAATTAATTCCGCGAATGTAATGGCTGTCAACGCACCGGACACGTAAATTAATGCACCTCGCAGCCGCAACCATCCATAAAAGAGAGAGAAAAAGTTGCACATCGACCTACTGTGCTCCAACCGTCGCTGAAATACGTCAGGACACGCAAGGAGTTGAGTACCAGCTGATAATGAAAATATATAACTCGGTATAAATAAGGTATGCGGCGGGAGATAATTTATTTCCTCGGGGTAAAGTGACAAAACGATAGCAAAATATAAGAGTAGGAACTGGAAAGAAAGAAAGGCCTTGAAAATAACGGAATGAGAAAGAAGGTCGGAAATGAAAATGTAGACACCACGATGAAGAAGAATAAGAGAAAGTTAGCGCCTTGAGCGGGAATACGTTAATCCTCAATGTATAACGACCAATTACTTCCTCCAAAAATAATCATTTCATCGCGGGATGTACCAATCGAAGGGTAACAAGCATAGTACAACAACGATAATTTTGAAAATCTAGCAAAGATTCGAAGGAAAATCCAAAGGAATAAATGAAAAGAGAAATTACAGATCGAGATCAAGAATAGCTTTATGGTGCTAGAATACCAGCAGACGGAAATTAAATTGCTACAAACCGTAGATCATTTCGAACCCAACCCGATGAAACTAATCAGAAATAACTGAGAAAAAATGAGTAAAATCACGAACATAAGGAAGTGATAAATTTTGCCGAATTAAAAAATAAGTGTTAGTTGAATTATAGAAATACGGAACTTAAGGCTTCGCCAAGATGAAAGTCAAATATATAAAGAGCTACAGGGAAAGGAATCAACTTTCGATATAATAGAACAAACGCATACATACTGGTTTTGAAGGTGCGATAGTGGTAGATTTACAAGGTCTAACCGCTCTTTAGAACAGCAATTCTTTGTAAACGTAGTGCTATGAAGATAAAATCCCAAAGAGGAAGACGGGGAAGAAAAAGGCAAAAAACATTTAAATTGCGATCATACAGATATTTATAACGAAGAAGAAATGCAGGTAATAAATACTATGAATGGACGTCATGTTCCAGACAACATAAAGAAAATCCTGAGAGGAATTACTCTTCGCCTCTAAAGAAGAACGCTTCAAATAATAATTATTCCAAGGAAAAGATCAGGATAGAAGGTATGTCCGCTCAGTTTAAGACAATAACGCAAATCAACTTGAGTCCGATCTTTAATGAACTCAAACAACGTTTTAACACGGACTTAGAATAATGAATCACTTAAAAGTTACGTATGAAGTAACCAACAACAAGAAGAAATCCAAGGGAACTTGCTTTGGAATCTAATGGGAACATCACACGCATTCAATAACCGACGGCACAATGAATCGACGAATTTGATATTAATGCCGTCAAGAGCGTCACCATCCACCAACTAAACGAGAAAACGGGTAAATTTTATTGATGGAAGACAAGGGCGTGAGACACGGAAACCTAGTCTCGAAAATTTCCTCACAGCGACCTCGGAATACTACACACGGGAAGACAATGGTTAAAAACATAAAATCGAAATATTTCTCTTTCGAAAAAATAAAACTCGCCTCGCCTCCAACATTATCGATGATAAAATCCACCGAAACCTTCATCACGCATTGGCGAAACAAAATAAAACACTAACGTTTTTCGAACAGCAATCGTCCTAGTAAGAATGGAAAGTTCCACGGGATCGATTTATCGAGTAAAAATCCCTGGGATGGGGAAAAAGAATTCCTCCCGTCGAATTTTAACCGTTTTCACATAAATTCCTATCCGACTCCCCGGCGATTATAGAACCGATAAAAACCCTTACAACCGCCTTACGAGCGCAGCTATTTGTTGGGACAAAACGGGAGACATCAAACCATCATTTTCATTCACTCATTCACTCTTTACGAGATCTGAACCGGACGCATAAAGCAAGGATAAAAATGAGACTTTTTCGGGCGAGAGAGAAATGCGTGGAGTGGAGTGTGGGAGACGATAGGAGTCCAGAGAGGGAGGCTGCGACGGAAAGGATCGGTGCGGAGAGAGAGGGGGAGAAAGGGGGAGAGAAAGGGGGAGAGAAAGAGGGGAGAAAGGGGGAGAGAAAGAGGGGGAGAAAGAGAAAATCAGGGAAAGAGGGGGGGGGGGAAGGGGGAGAGAAAGGGGGAGAGAAAGGGTGGAGAAAGGGGGAGAGAAAGGAGTGAATAGGGGAGAGAATATGGGAGAGAAAGAGGGGGAGAAAAGGGGAGAGAAAGAGGGGGAGAAAAGGGGATAGATGGGGAGAAAGGGAGAGAGAAAGGGGGAGAGAAAGGGGGAGAGAAAGGGGGAGAGAGATGGAGAGAAAGGGGGAGAGAGAGATGGAGAGAAAGGGGGAGAGAAAGAGGGAGAGAAAGGGGGAGAGAAAGGGAAAGATGGAGAGAAATGGGGAAAGAGGAAGGGGGAGTGAAAGAAGAGGGAGAGAAAGAGGGAAACATGGGAAGAAAGGGGGAGAGAACGAGAGGGAGAAGGGGTAGAGAAAGAGGGTGAGAAAGAGGGGAAAGGTCCGAGAAGAAGTGGGAGCGCCCCGATACCTAATATCTTCCTCACGACCCACACCATCCACCTACACTCTTAGAAAAAAAAATTCCACTCAAACTCTCACCTCGCCTCTTCTACCTTCCAATCTATTCTCTTTCCCTCCTCTCTCTATTCCATTTGATCTCACTCTCCTTCCTATCTCCCGTTTCTTTACGATCCGCACCATGCCGAACTTCATTTCCTTCTATCCCCATTCTACCCAACCTTCCTCCCTCCACGAACGCCATTCTCTCGCTGTCCAGAAAACCTCTGGTCCGGTCAACTCGACAAAGGTGTTGGTGCGTTTTAAGAAACTGCCCAAGCAAAAGTAAACTGGAGGAAAGAGGAGGAAGAGGTTTGATGGTGAGGTAGGCGTAAGGGTTGAGGAAAAAAGGAAGAGTGTGAGGTGCCGATCGACGACTTGTTTGTGTGTGTGTATAGGATGAAGGAAATAAGGCGTGACGGACAGAGGTAACGTACTAGGAGAGGGAGAGAACTTGGAAGAAGGCGGTGGAAGTAAAAACGGGTGAGAATTATACGAAAGCAAAATGGTGAAAATGACGGCACGAATACGAAAGTAAGTAGACAGGAAAATACAGAATTCGGAGAAGTGAGAAAGGCTGCACAATAACTTGGTCGAAGCGTCGCGCAACCGCATGAAAAGGGAACCATGGACGGCGGCACGCGAAGAATCGTGGTAAGAGTTGAAAGCGCTATAAAGGCAGTGTTTTTCAATATACGGGCCGCGGAACGTAATGACCTGGATCACGACAAAAATTTGAGCATAAAATATGATCTAACTAACTGCTCTCATTATATAACATTTTTCTTCTAGTATCTATTGTTCTTAAGGAAAATTTATAAAAATGTTATTCGAAAGATATCCTTCTTCCTTAGTTGGATGGGGGAAGGGGTCGCAAATATGAGTACAGTAATACCTCAAGTTATGCGAATCCGAATTGCGCGATTTCGCGTTAACGCGATTTTTGTGCGATTTTAGAGAAATTTCAGTTTTAATGAAGATTTAATCGAGTTATTAGATTCCCAACAAAAAGAAGAAGAAAACATTCAGGAAGAAGTGCACGCAACAAAAACCTTGGCAATAAGTGGAATGACCAAGGCTTTTAAACATTTGGAAAGTTATTTGCCATATTTTATTGAAAATGATCCAAATGAAGATAGAAGTGCGAAGGTTTCAATATTGATTGCAAATGCATGTTACGAAGAAGTTTACCGGGAGAAACGGCGCTGCATGTATCAGACAACGTTAGATACCTTCATTAACAAGTAGGCTCCGAAGTCTTCACGTCATTCATCTAGTGAGTGTCTGATGTGATTCTTAATTTTTTGCTATTATACCTATGTATGTAATTTTGTAATACGATAAATTACAAATTATGTTTACTTTTTAAAATAAATATTTCTTTTACAAAAACTTTTGTTTTTCGCGAGTTTACGTTTCCATTAATGTTGGAAAAATAATCTTTCGAGTTACGCGAGTTTCGAGTTGCGCGACTTTATCGCGGAACGCATCACTCGCGCAACTTGAGGTATTACTGTATTTTCCTTCAAACGAGAGGGGGCGGGGGCGAGTAATACCCCTTAAATCATTTTACGTATGTTTTTAAATCAAACTTTGAGGGCGATTTTGTCAGCTGGTAACGGTGATAATCAATTTTGATGGCGACAAAGCAGATCTCCGTGAAATAATCCAATATGAGACGAAACTGAATTTGTTTTTATTAGTTTTTCTGCAATTTATGATTAGCCATTTACGAGATACGCCATTTAAAAAATGTTATACACCCGATTCTCACGAAACAAAAGTTTACCAAATTAAAAAAATGCAGATAAATTATGGTTCTCTCCTTAAAGTTCCAATTTTATAGATACTCAGGATCAGGCAAAATTGCCTACATAAAAGGCCGCATCCATAGTTAAGAGTGCTTCGGCGGGACGCACTGAAATTTTTAAGTCTCAGCGGAAAGAGTAAATGTTTACATTGTAAGTTACGTAGAGCTTCTACGGTATCATACAAATTAAAATAAAAACTTAATAATTTATTAGCGCTAAAAACTGAATCAGAAACGGGTTTATGGCCATAATTTTAATTTACCAACATGAAATTGTCCGTCTTAAATCTCGGCTGTGCGGAGCGCATAATATGTCGTTGTCGATTCGTGCTCTAGATAAATCTTGTAGCTATAAAACGGAATGGAAAGCCTGGTGAACATTGCAGTTAAATAATATCGTATTAACATCAACGATCGGTGAATTACCACTGAAAAATATTACTTGCAAAATGGAATACGCATCTCATTTATTCAGCCGTTTTATTTCCATACTAGTTATCGTGATAATGTTCAGCGTGCTTAGTGTTGAAAGTAATCAGTTAAGCCGATTTAAAATAGCTAGTATTAAATTAAATAATAAAAACAACCAAACGGAAAACTCACGCGTGAACTTAATGAAGAACATTCAACGACACTGATTTATTTAACAATTATGATATAAATCAGGAGTTTTTGACTGAACTCGTAACCTTTTCCAAATAAAACTCCCTCACCAGCATACCTGAAAAAATATCTATCATCTTATAAAACAATGTGCAATGGAACACGCGATGCGAAAGACTCCTACGACAGGCAAGATAAAAGAAACAATGAAACGGTTGGGAAAAAGTGCCGCTGAAGAATTACCATTGAGCTGCCGCAATTGCGAAAAATGAGCAGCAATAGGCGACGCAACAACCGAGAGAATAAAATGGCGGGGGATATATGAAGGTCGTACGATGGAGGAAAACGTCGCAGATAGCCACATAATGGATAGCATAAGTTTACGAAGTGACAGCAGGCGGAGATAAGACGTAGAGAGAGAGAGAGAGAGAGAAATGCCATATACAAAAGAAAGTGGCCGCACGAAAGGAGTAAAAGGCATTAAAAATCCCTTTTTAAAAGAAAATAGGAAAGAAGCTGCCAACCGGTAATTATTATGGTTCGAGGAGATCTCACAATAGATTGCACTCGTCACATTAAAGAATACATGATAATTACAGCCGAGGTCTATCGCAGAAATATCTCGATCGATAAGGTACGCTATTCATATTCAGAGGAAACTTATACAAATCAGCTCCTCCAGTGGTAAAAACATACACGCTAAGTTTTTACATTGTGACGGATTCGGAGCGGCGGAGTCTGTGCGATAATATCGGCGTAGGCGAGCAATTAAAAAATAAGTCCGTTATAAGAAAATAATAGTTGGTAATTACGGAGATATGATCGAGGAGTTGGTTCAGATAGAACTCCACAATTATCGCTACCCCCATCTGGCTGACGGCGAGAAACTGTTTGTAGCTGAAATTCCCTTTGAAACCAATCCTTCATTTCACTAGATTACATGAGCCGATGACGAAAAGAGATGTTACAACACATGTGAACAGAAAATATGACGCAAACACCGAAATGAGAAATCTAATTATATCTACATCATTGAAACTCGATACGGCAGCAAAGGAAACATGGGAATACATTATGAGCGGCGTGAATCATAATCACAACTTTGACACGTTTCAAATATTTGAGATTGAATGCCTACGAAAAATAAGCAAAAGGCGACAATAGCTGGGGACTGTTACAATGAAAGATTTATGTAGTTTTCCGCCAACGCCCAACGTTACACTTGTTACATCATGGAGACAGATAACCCTTCAAATTTAGGTACGATATAGATTCAATGGAACGTATTATAAAAACTAGACGATACCAATCAAACGCGGAAATTAAAGCGAGATTCGTACATGCAAAAACGATTGCTAAAAACAGTACAGCAACAACCAATCGAACAAAAAACAACTGCACATCGCTTTAGCCTTTAAATACCCACGAATTATCCCGTGCGATCCGACGCCTTCGGCTGTCAAGCGGGATTTTTATTAGGTAGGAAGGGAGAGAAAAGGCGAAGAGACGTGAGTAGGAGGAGGAAATAGAAGGTGACGAGCGGTTGAAGGGATAAAAAATAGTACGATGGGAGGATAGAGAGGCGTTCGCGAGGCGTCCGGACGGTGGATGAGGGCGGGCGACGCTAATGAAGTTAAGGAGATGGACGAGGCCGATGACGGCGGGCGGATGAAACTACGATAGCGCCCATGCACAAACCCCTGCCCACACCACGAACGCCTCTCTCTTATCTCCGCATGAGAGGGACAGTGGTGGAGGATATCCCGGGCCACGGATGGTGCGGAGAGAGAGGGAGTCTTCCTTCCCGACCCCCACACTCCCGTCCCGCCTTCCCCACCTGCAGCTGCCGCTGCCCTCGGACCGACCTCCAGTTCATGGAAGGCAGTAAGCCTATCGCGACAGATGTCTCTCACGGAACGCCACCTCTGGCGACCCCGAGAGTCCGTTCTGGCTCTCTTCACGGCGAAGGAGGCCCCGAGAAGAACCTCTTTCCGCCCAATCAACTCGCTTTGATCAACTTCTTATTCTTATTCCCTCCTCGGAGGAGAATTTCGGGAGACATGCGAGGGAAGAAGCCGACTCAAAACGTTATATGTTAGAATAGGCAAGTTGTTTTGGAAGGAGTCACACATTCGGATAGTTCTCGTGCATTTCAAACGATGGTTTATAAAAATTCCTAAATATTTTTCGTCAAATAGTAAAATAAGTTTTTTTTTGTAGTTTAATTTGTCCTCAATGCACAGAATATTTTACGATCGAAGTAAAAACTAATTGCAATGAACTAGTAACGGTAACCGCTATGTAAGTGACAAAATAATTACGGAGAATGCTTATATTCGCAATTGCGACAGAAATGGATAACGGAAAAATAGATTACTATTTAATTATTTTTTCCCGATTTGTGGTCAAGTATTCATTTAATTAGGCTATGTGTGTATTAGAAGGTATTTTGAAAAGTGTTTATAAATTTTAAATTACTGTATACAAAGAGATAGGATTATCTTATAAGTATATTCGCTGAAAATATTTAGATTTAGCAAATAAATTTGTTAGGCGATTGTTATTAAGTGAAAAATGTAAGTAATATTACCAAATTACACGAGTAATACAAATATGATAAAGTCTGAAAATAATTAATTTTGAAGCAATTTAAAAAACCCATAATTTCCTGTGTGATATTTTAAGGTTTTAGTCGCTTGTAGAATTAAAATTAGATTAGAAATCATCAAGATTAATTGGTAACAAAATTATAAATCAACTTCATGCTCTAATTCTATTTGTATGATGTCTTTGCTTTTTATACATCTAATCTACTGAAACAATTCATTTAGCACTTAATTGTCTTATTTCCTCAAGATCCTACATTCCCGATTATTTTAGAAGCTTTAATCGAGAGTATAGGTACTGTACTTCCAAGTAGATGTAGCAAGTGGAGTCATAACTTTCTCCGCTCATCATTACATGTAACACAAGAAAAACAAATATCCCATATAAAAAAATGACTAATCAATTACAGCGCAACCTCTATAATCCGAACCCACGGTAATCCGAATTCCCAGTAATCCGAACTGTTTCTCAACATCAGGTGTAAAGTTCGGGTTAAGCGAAGCGAGCGTCGGAAAGCGAAATTTGAAGCTTTTATTTTATAACAAAGTCGGGCACAGATGTCCACTACTAACGAATCTTGCGGCTGAATAGATTATTCTTTGAAACATTGTTTTAAAAGGAATGAGCGATATATCGCTCATTCTTACTGCCGCGGCCCAGTGTAGTTAGAGTATGTAGAGTACAATTTCCCCATCCTTCAACGCGGATCTCTCACAGTCATTTTAGTCAACTGTAAGTACATTAATTACCGTTTTATTTACAGAAATTTAATACATAATAGATTTTTTCCTCGTTATTTTACATGAATCCAGTAATCCGAACACCTCGATAATCCCAACACGACCTTGCATTAATTAGTTCGGATTATAGAGGTTGCACTGTACTGTATGTTGGCAACGTGCATGAATCAATTAGGTAAGATTTTACAAATTATATTTTAGGCTGGTATATTTTTTTAAATTTTGACCAATGCCACCCGGGATGGTCCAAATTATTACCTAGTAGCCATTCCAACTCAAACATTTTTATTTAAGTTCTCCTGTATATATCTTTTTCCTCATTAAAGCAAGAAAAGGTCGAGAGCAGGCATGAGTTTTAGGAATAAAAACATCAGAACTAGTATGTGGAACTAAATAACATTATAATCATAAGAATAAACATACATTAATAAAGTATGGGCTTAAATGCACCAAACTAGCACCAGCAAAGAAAAATTAAGATTGATTTTTTACGACTAATTAACCTCTGAAAACATGGAGGTCTAGTTTGCACCTTTCGAAGCTCAGAATAAATAAATTAAGGCACATAACGCGACGGGAAGGCCATCAAATTTTGTCTTGAAGAAAAATAAAAAAAATTCATGCATGCTTGGAGAACCAGCTGAATAAAAAACCCGGTGAAACTGGTTTTCAATTTTCTTGCGGAGCAACAACCTTTCCAAAAAATTCAGTAGATTATAAACACTGTCTGAGTACCGTTTGGCGTTAAAAATTCATAATCGCTTCGATCGTTAAAAAAAATATATGTATGTATATATATATATATATATATATATATATATATATATATATATATATATATATATATATTAACGCTCGGATGAGGATCGAGATAAAGGAAGAAAAATAAATATACCGGAACATTCCATACAAACCGCCTCATAAATCGCACTATCTTACGCATCGCGTCGAATTAAATAAATTCGCCCGTGCGAAACCGACAGTAAAAATTTCACGAGGAAGATACCGTTGAAAAGGAAAAACCTCAATGCTGCGTTATCAAAACGTTCGACTGCGGACTAAATATTCGCAGTGTCGAAAATTTTCGTCAGAAGAGATTATTTATCAAACGAACTTATCCGCCATTATGCCTCCGATGCATCGGGAAAGGGCTATTGGAGGCCGATCAATATAAAAACCGGAATCTTCCTCGCCTTAGCATGGCTTCCACGACCCGAAGTCGGGATAGTTACAAAACGGGCCAAGGCCAACTAGTTTCTCATTTATCGAGGACGAAAGAAGGAAGGCAAATGGGCCGATGGAAAACATTTACCAGGTGAATAATAAGAGAAACGGACCATTGTTCCCTGGAATTTATTGCATAAAATGCCTGCTAAATGTTTTCCTGAAAGAATGAGAAAGAAACAAACGTCGTTGTGACGAATAACCTTCTTGGTTATTATTTCGCAATAGCAGCGATTTCGCAAATAAATACTCCATTTTGTACTATTCCAACTAAATTCTTCATTAATAGGAGAAAAAGTTTCGTTGAGGTTTTTATGATTGTAATTTGAAAATATCGATTCCATTTTATGATTAATCCAAAGGATAGATCGGCAACTGATTATTTTACAAGATCAAGTTGCATAACGACGAAGTTTACTACCTGTTGTTAGTAATCGATACATGTTTTTCTACGAGAGCCGTTCAACTTTTGTGTTCATATCAACACCTCTGTAACAAGACTGGAGAAGAGAAAAAAAATTTAAGCCTACAAAGAACCTCTCAACTAACTGTCTAAGGCTTCCTATTTGTGAGGAATTTTATTATTTCCGAGACGGGTATTTTCCATAGAAACATCATTTGTAACCACGAAGTTTCAGATATACCGCCGTCTGTACACAAGGTTTTTTATTTCCTTAATCGATAAAGCAGCGGCACTGAAAATGACAGCATAACTTAAAAATCACGTAAACAACGAGTAAAAACAATCGACAGAACAAAATTACAGATAAAAAGTCCTGCAAAACATCCACCCTCATCCCTTGCAGGTCAATCAACCTTCTGAAGAAACTCAGATAAACGAACAATGAAATTCGAATAAAAAGAGCACAAATTAATTCGCTAATCAAAGGCAATCAATTTAACCCGACGGTGGATTTATCGCACGTGCGCCCGATCATAACAAAAATAGCTCCTGGATAACGCGAGCCACACGAATCATTGCCGTAATCTTCTTGGGCCGCCCTATTGGCAGCGTGGAAAAGAGGGATGGGTCGGCGCGACAAACGGGGACAGGACACGAGGCGAGGGGGAGAGGACTACGTGACGGCCGTTCTCGCCTCTCGGTGGCGCGTTGCCGAAGGAGAGGGAGAGCGGACCGGAGGACGGCGTGGCGGGAGAGGCAGAAAAAGGGCGTCGGAATCGCTGGCCTGTTATATACATTCTCCCTCGCAAGACGAATGTTTCCTCTTGCGACGCCCCGCGAGAAAGCAACGTGAAGCAGGAAGGGAATAAGAAAAGGACCGACAATGGGGAAGGTGGATAGCGGAAGCTCGATCGGGGGACACGTAGAGAGAGAGAGAGAGAGAGAGCGATACGAACTAAACAAAAGAAGGGAGGGAAAGAGTGGGGGGAGGGTAAGTACGTTAGGGGCGAGAAGTCTTTGTCCTGCGCTAAGAAGAGTAGGAGGAGGCAGATGTTAGGCCTAGAGATAATGCTTCCATATAAATCAAAGTAGGAAGAAAGAGAGAGAGAGGGAGGGGATGAGGTTTTTGTTTATAGATTTTATAATCTCAGACGCCGCAATTAAGAGAGCTTGCGATGATTTTAAATACTTAAATACATTGCATCACGGACAAAACTCACGTCGCAACGTTGATGGATGAGATACATTCATTATGACGCTTAACGCTTTCCTCTTTCGGAGCATTTTGCATTGCGGATGCATTGTGGGAGTTGCTTTTTGCCAGTCAAACGAGCGCAACTTGTTGTATGGTAAACAATGGAGACTTTACGGCGCGACGTTTGGTTTTCACTAGAAAGGTTTTATTGTCGCAATTAAGACATACACAGCTTTAGACGAAACGAAATGTACATCGTTGATATTAAGAGAATTAACCAGCGAAAAGGAAAATTTTCGAGACAATTTAAACGGAACAACATAGAGAATCGATGAGAGGCACAATAGGACAAAAATGGGAGCAAATATACGAATATTATATTACAACCTAAAAAATTAACTTCGGAGAAATGTTAACAAGCTGAAACATATCATTTCTGCATACTTACGGATTAATCAGCGATTACCAATCTCTAACCACCGACACACACACAATTCTCAAAAAAAAACAATTAAGATTGAAACAGGTACTTACGTACTGCATAAGTTGTCCGGCGTGTAAAGCAGGCGTCGGGACATGGAACAAAAAGGAAACATTATTCCATTAATACCAAGTTTGAAAGCTGCCAGAGATCAAAAGGTCGCTGGATGGAAGCGGGAATCGCAATTAACCAAAAAAAACAAAGGAAAACTCGATCGACAAAACGGTAAATGTAGCAAATTAAAGGAGCGAAGGAGGAGATGAACGAGATCTTCCAATTTCTTTCAACCGGGCGAATAAGGGAGAAAAGAGATAAAATAAGAGGAGCTAATTCCGTACAAAAAAGGAAGGAGCAAAAGAACCGATAAAAAGCCCGAGAAACCTTGCGTTTAGTTCAGTAATCGAACTTTTTTTCGATCTTCCATTTCTTTACCTGAATCGTTCCTTTTTTTATTGAGCTGATCGCGTGATAAAGATCTAAAATGGAGAGGAGAGAAAGAAGAGGGAGAATATAGAGGGAAGAAATGGGAGAGGGCAAAGGTGAGGGAAAGGGGAGGAGAGGACGTGTGACGGGTGGAAATGATGCGAACGGCGGCCAGTCCACAAAGAGAACGACTCTTTTACGGAGGGACGAATGTTGACATAACCCTTCCAAACGTTTCCTACATCGCCTCGAGCGACAAACGAACTGCACCGAGGAGCGGCAAGATAAATCGAGAAGACATCTGAGAGAAAGAATAAGGATTAAACTGATGTCCTTCCCGAATTCCGAGAGAAAATAACATCCGTTCTTACGTATTTCATTTGGTGAAAAGAGGGCAGAGAAGGGATAGAGAAATATTTAAGGAACGCATCGTCTGCCGACCACGACTCACTATCTCACCAAAATCGCGTTGTTTTCATGGGCATATATTTTCCACGCTGAGCATGTTAGATTAAAAAAATTAATTTCTTTCGTGAAACCTGCGAATAAAAGCAATAAAACTGTTGTATCATGCAAACAAAAGAATTCCTTACTAGTACATGGGGGTCAAAAACTCAAATTATATGGGGGCTGTATAGATAAGAATTTTGTTGAATGAAAAAATTCACAAAAATTATAAAAATGCAATAAAAAGGCACTGTTGCACAGTTTCCAATTCCACACTGCTTCCTATCAATATGTCACTTCATGATCGCCTCATTAATAATTTAAATTGATAAAAGTTAAGTCGGTAAAAACAGATTCCGGACAAATTTGTTAATGTAAGTCGGTTAATGCAAAATGTACCGCAAAAAACCTAAATTGTAAATTAAGATCTATCTAGAAATAATACGCTGTATCGGCGAAGGCAATCGCCTCAACAATGAACGCTGGAACGCAACGTCGTGAATCAATTACTTTGAGATAAATTTCGTCTACGTATAATAAAAGCGAGCTACGCACCGCTAATATATAGAGGTTAAAAACAGCGAGGTGCGCGAAGGGAAAAAATATGACCGAGGAGTTATAAAGAGAGGGTTAAAAAATAACTGAAGGAATATGGCGAAAAAGGAAGGTAAAAATTGAGGTCGGGACGAGGGTGGAGGGGGAAGAGAAGGGAAGAAAGGGTAAGGAACGTCGGGTTTATAATCCGAAGGCCTAGAAAGGGGTGAGAGAGAGGCATAGGTAGTGGTGGAGGAAGAGGGGTGGACGAAGTGAAAGTATAAGCTTACAAGATGTTCATTAAGGCGATACACGCCTTGGGAATGGTTATAAAACGCCCGCATAAAGCAACCCCTTTTAATCTGCGACCGTTCATTTCAAGAGTGGTAGTTTGGAGAAGAGAGGTAGAGAAGGAGAAAAATGCGGAGAAAGAGGTAGGGAAAAAACACGGCCGCGTTTGGGAGAGAGAGAGAGGAGAGGGAGAAAGAGATATCCATCCTACACCACAAACATACATTTACAACAACTGGTCCATGCCTTTATTATTATACGACTATCCCAGTGCTATAAGGGTGAGAAGGGGGAGGGGGAGTAATACGATGCTCAAGTAGGCATGAGACACAGGTCGGAAATTATATATATATATATATATATATATATATATATATATATATATATATATATATATGTATATGGAAGAGGAAAAGTAAATAGGCATATCAACAGGAAACTAGGTGCTGAGGGAGGAAAGCTCAGTGGACACATACCAATAGGAGAGAGACATTTACACACGTGTGTATGTGGTAAGTGTCCACTGGGCTCCCTCCAACACCTTGTTGCCAACGTCATCACTAACTTTCCTTTTCCTAAAGATTATCATTATACATAGACGTTTCTTACAGAGGAGGATATAACAGATAACATATAGGAGGATACTAATGTCCAGCCCAAACTACTAGAGTTGGAGAGCTGCAAGTTTCAGTTTTTGAAGATATCATGAAGAAACTTACAGATAAAATGAGACTTCTCACCTAAGTGACATGAGTTCGACTCCAGAAATTCCGAAATTTGTGTTTTTTTTCCCATAAGAAAAGCATTGCGCCATTTTTGTGAATTAATTTTGGGCACTTGCCCTTAAGCTAGGAAAATTACATTTTCAGTGTTGCTAGACGGCCACAATATCTATTAAGAATTATTGTTAGTTTTGCTTACAGTGTCCTGGGTTCGACTCCAGCTACCCCGGAATATCTCCCATAAGTCAGCATGGGAAAAAGTTATCTCTGTGTGTAGACCAATCTAATAGGTTTAGGAAGCTGAAATTTTGCAGGTTTATAGAACATTTCTCATAACCAACTACAAAAATCGAAAATTTCAAAATTGTTAATTTTTAGGGGTTGTTTTAACCCCATTTGAACATTAAAGTTTAATAATTTTTATCTTGGAAACTATATGCTGTAGGTTTGAGTTTTTGAAATCATTTTGTAGAATATTATACACAGAAAAAAATAAAATTTTGAAAAAGTGCAACAATGCGACCGCTAAAAGTTAGCAATTGTTTATACACATTTTCAAGGTTTATGTATTTTCGAATGTGCTACGGATCTGAATTTTTTTATAGGTAGAATTTGTAAAAAAAGAACAAAATAAGGATTATACAAATTCTGATATTTTCATATGTTTGGCAGTTAAAAATTCTTAAATTTTAAACAAATAGATAACTGTTTAGGTACTACGGGATGAGCTAGGAAGCTGAAATTTTCAAGTTATTTTCAGAGTAGTGTATTTGAACAAATAAATATTTGAATATTTCTATAAATATATTGCGGCGGCCGTTAAAAATGTTTAAAATTTAAACAATTAGAAAAATATTATTTCACTTCTAGAAGTGCTACAATTTTAAAATCTGGTTGAAATGTGTAGCATTAGTACCCCATAATGGAGAAAGTAAAAAGATTCTTAAAATTGCAAGGTTTGGGGATTGTTTTAATCTATTATTTTTACATAAGGGAAAAACGAAAATCGCTGCGGAGGTGAAATATTTAGAATTAAAAAAATATTTGTAATGATGAAATATTTGTCTGAAAAATTAATGCTTTTCAAGGTGAGATGGTATCCTTGCAGGATGCAAGCACCTTCTACTAGTGTATATATATATATATATATATATATATATATATATATATATATATATATATATATATTTAATGTGTGTGTGTGTGACGGGGGGGAGGGGGTGAGGGATAAAGGGATCAGTCTTTCCCTCGTAAAACGATCCTCCATTGAGAGAGAAAGACGGAAATAAAAAAGGAAGAAATACCGCAACGCTCTCTCTCTCTCTCTCAAAAACACATGAAAAACGGAAATGATAGTCCTTAAAATATAATACCAACTTATATTGCGGGGACAATTTTTTTCTTCAGAGATGATGCCAGACAGACCCTAGGGCTTTGTGGAATGAATGGGAAGAGTGAGAGAGTGGGGGAAAGGGAAACGAGATAGAAGCCGAAGACTTGACAGTTTTTATCTGACATCCTCCTCCTCATTTCCTTCCGATTCCCTCTCGTGCCCACGGCCATCCCATAACCATCAACCGAACCTTCCAACCCCTGTACCTCATTGCCGAATTATAAAACGAGAATAAATGGAGGAGGTCGCAACCCCTTACTTATCATTGTTTTCCTTTTTTCTCGCCACACACCTTCCCCAATCCCCTTCCCACCGCCTTTCCTCTAGACATACAACCCCTCATTCCGGGAGAATTCAAAACCACTTACTCCCTGAGTCCGCAAAACTGCTTGCTCCCTCTCCATATCTCCGCCGCTAAACGCCCGGCGGAGTGAAAATGACGGCTGCGAAGGGAAAGAGGGCAGAGGCGGGTTGGAAATGGGCAGGTTGCACTGCTACCTGGGCAAAGTGGCGTAATTACACGTTCTCTTCGTACGGCTGGGCTTAAAAGCGGGCGGTACGGGTCGTCCTCTATTAGGAAGATGGGGCTGGGTGCAAAGACGGTGTCGAGAGAGGGGGGAGGGGAAAGGGGGTGGGGGAGATACCGCGACGCTAGGTCACACTATGGCAACTAGAGGAGATTTTTTTAGCGAGATTTAAAACGGATCCTGCCGGTTATCTCACATTACCCATTTGTAAAAAAGGAAGACAATGTCCTTTCTCTAAAATGAGTTTTTTAAGGCGCGTTTCGTTTCCAACGTAAGCGCCTATCTGTCCGTCCGTACAGATGTTCGTTCTAGGCTGCTGCCGAACGGATTTTCATGGCATTGGTATTAAGGACTTATCGCCAAATACAATAATAAAATGGCATAAATGATTCACATCAGCTAATGAGGAGTGCCAATTTACTGGAAACAAATAACAAACTTTTCCTCAGATCCCGTAAAATATTGCTTATACTGAAAAAGTTTTAAAATAAAATTTGTAGAATTAACCAAATAAAATATTTCTTTTCCTTTAAATTGTATCGCAGGAGTAGCTGCTTTCAAGAAGATCAAACAATAACGTCGTAATTCCCTTTGAGCTTAGAAAAATCCATGCATGGATACGTAATTGATGCCAAAGAAAACAATCTTCATAGTAACTAAGGTCTACTATAATTACGAAAATAGGTTTAATTTCTCTACATGTGCCTGCAGCACTTTGTAAGCGGAAGGAAATGGATTATCTACGACGAAGAATATAACGTAAACGTAAATATTAAAAATACATACTTAGCCCAAAAGAGGTTTTAAATAATTTTCTATTAACTTGACTGTAAAGGCCTTCACTCGGTGGCATTCCATCTTAAGGTACGACAAAGGTTACTTTTACAACACTACAATTTTCATTTAGTGAGTTTTAAAAATAAAAAATGTGGTGTTGTAAAGGTTACTTATGTCGTATTTTTAAATTTTCTATTGTTTGATTAAATATAACAAATAGGAAAATAAGTCGGTAAATATAAATTTAATATTTGCCTGATATAATTCCTGATATACCGTTTTGCATTAATTAGTCATTATGCTAAAATGTGAAATGTTGAAATGTGGACTTGGAGGAGAATGCTGAAGATAAAATGGACAGATAGGATGAAAAACGATGAAATGCTACGAAGAGTAGGAGAGAAGCGAATGATTATACAGATTATTATAAAGAGAAAGGCAAACTGGGTTGGACATTACATGAGGAGAGAGAGAGAGTATGGTTAAAGACGTGTTAGAAGGAAAACTAGATGGAAAAAGGGAAAGAGGTAGGAAAATGTTTCAGCTGATAGACGATTTGAAAGGGAAAGAGAGTTATCAAGATATGAAGAGGACAGCGGAAAATAGGAGTATATGGAGAACCAGGTTTAGCCATGAATAATCACGGACCTGTCTACGGACAGACTACCTATGATGGTGATGCTAAATTACGTAAATACGTTTATTAATGCATCAACTTAGGGTGTTTCGCTGTTTTATGGTGTGCGTTCGTTGAAGTATACCCTTTAGTTTCAAATATTCCATCACACTGTACATTTACCTAACTTGTCAGTTTTACCTCAAAATGTCTGAGATGTTTTAATGGAGCAAGGCAAATTAAAAAGTACATCAGTTTTGAGTTTTATTCAAAATGAATAGAGATCCGAGTGAATACTATACGCCGCGATAGTAGCGCAGATCCTATTAGCTAGACATGGGATTATTTATCTTGTATTTTGTATGAGGAACATGAAGAGTAATTCTGACCTTACTGAAAACATCGAACGGATTTCATAGGAGCGTAATATACTTTTGGTACTCTACGAGTAACTTAAAAATTAATTTTCCTAGGAAAAAATAAAATGTGTCGATTAAATTCGAATAAATAATGAAAGCAGGCGATGAAATTCTCAAAGAATATTTATCCTTTACAAATCAGAGACTGGCGTATATGCAAATATTTCAGAGACGGTGACGATAAGGCCAACGGTGGAATCGTTTCGAAGCTACTTAATAATTCTATTGGAAAATACTAGGTATTTAATCAATTACCTTGAAAACCTGCAACAAATCAAAATTATCAGACAATCAGAAGCAAAAGTAACCGAAGACACGCACGATAGTCGAAAATACATCACAAGTTTATCATAAAGAAGTCGAAAGGGGAAATACTTTTTAACGATGGGGGGGGGGGGGGGACGGATAGAAGTAAAAAAAACACGAGTCTTGAGCAAAAAAAAAACAAAGCGCGTTATTCAAAAAGTTATCGCCGCGATTAGAGGGAGAAAAATTTCATTCCCTCTCCTCAGGGATCGAAAGTTCCCCTTGAAAGAAAATAAACGCTCTTAAAGCCCGTAAACGTTGGACCTGGCTCAAATCGCTCGCGAGATCAATCCCGATCGCATTAAAAGAACTATAGCCCCCTGGCGTCGACGGCGAGACGGGTGCGAAAGGGAGTGAGGAAGGAACTGCGATTTTGCCAAAGGGTTAAGGGGAATTGGGGTAAAGGAAGAAGAGGGGGGAGAAAGGAATGCGTAGGGGCGGAAAATGGGACGAAACGAAAGGAGGGGGGAAAAGCTGGAGAAGTAGACGGAAATGGAGAAAATGGCGGAGTAAAAGTAGTAGATCGACGGAAAATGGAGAGGGGGATATAGAATGGGAGAGAAGGAAAAAAGGAGAGGGAGAACGAGAGAAGGAATTGGGAGCGAAAGAGGGAAGAGGAGCGAGAATAAAGATAGGAGAACGAAAACGACAGATCGGGAGATGGAACCCAGATTAAACGCTTTAGAATTGCAATGAGACTACTGCCCACTTCTTTTTTCCCTTAACACTATTATAATTTGCTACCTTCAGTATAGGGCGCATATATATACATATATATATATATATATATATATATATATATATTAATAGAGAGAATGGAGCTGCAGAGTACGGCAGGAAAGGGAACTGAAATGATGATTCCAGGACGAGAAAGAAAGATTCTTGAAGGGATTAGCAGATATTATTTTTTTCTGCAAGAGAGAGAGAAAACGGTCGGTTTTTCGAAGTAACGATGGAGAGAGAGAGAGTGAGAGAGCACACCCATTTTAAAACGATCGCGGGACATGCGAGCTTCAATGAAATAAATATAGGGGAGGATGAAAAGAGCCAGATGAGATCGAACTGAAGGTAAAAGGGAGAGAGAGAGAGAGGTGGAGAGAGAGAGAGGTGGAGAGAGAGAGAGGGGGGGGAGAAAGAGTGAGGGAGAAAGAGTGAGGGAGAGAGAGTGAGGGGGAGAGGGAGAGAGGAAAAGGAGTGGGAAGAAAGAGTGAGCCGAGATGCCGAGCGATTGATAGGCCCGGACGAAAGCCGGACGGAAGAGGGAAAAAAAGAAGAATCGAAGCAAAATGCGAGCGGCAGTTGGCAAACGCGATAAATAATAATGAAAGCGCAGGGAAAGCCCGCATCTTTGGAACGTAGACGGGGGAAAAACCTCCAATTTGGATCTAGCTGGGAGAGAGAGGGGATGGACGATACCTTAAATTAGCGTTGGGTCGTGTTGATGGCGTTATAACCGCACTCGGGCTAAGACACGTTCTGGCGATCAGAAAAGGAGATTGACGAAATTAAATATGTTACACGCTTCAATTAACACGCGTTTAGGAGAAGGAAGAGTGGGACGGCCACCGGAATGCGTGCACGTGACGCACTTCGGATTTTTTTTTTCGTTTTTTAAGCGTCGAGATAATCTCGGGATGAGGTAAGATGACCCAAACGGTTCGACATAAGAAACGCTTTCCACGGCAGTAATACCACACAACCCAACAGATAAACATTTCCGTGTTCAGTGGACAACCCTTCCATCGACATTCAGTTATTATGCCAATCTGGTTATCATGGATTGAGACAAGCCGAAGGAAATTTTTAAAATGTGGCATAATTATCTGCTGTAAACAACAGCAAGGAAAGCAAAAATAGACCTGATATACTTCAGGAGTAAATACTGTTAATTTATAAGTACGTGCACAATTCCAGATGCGTGCGGTAAACCGCAAACAGGTCACACTTCAAAATTTCCACGGCTAGCCTCATCAGTAAGATCGAATGAAACAGAGAAGGTTAAAGAGTCATCGGAAGCAGAACGAGGAAGGAATGAAGAAAAGTTGAAATTCTACCGAATTAATTGAAGTTAAAACATTTAAAATTATGTCCATATAAATATAAACGTGCTTGAACTAATTGGAGATTCAAATTGTTGATATCATCCGAAATTTGAGATTCATGAGTAAAAGAAAGATGCAACATGGCCGGCGAATCAGATGTGATTTAAGGAAGCCACTAAGACTTTCAAATGAGTGAGTTCGCTTTTCGTTTCCTTTCTTATAAATTTCGAAAAAGATGTTTTTTAATATGACAGAAAGGGACGTAATAATGCATTGAATTAATGAAATTTAAATATAGATATAAATATAGCAAATTCCTTTCCTTCCAGACTGTCTTCTATACAAAGGCATGAGAAAAGATCAACGTGATAACGGAATAGCTCTTGCATTATTGCTGAATTACCTTTAAAACAGGTTGTTTGAGGTGAGGAAAATGAATTACACTAGTAGTTTCTTTCATGGAAATATTAGAACGCTAACATATTTCATATCTAGATATGATTTACTTCGCGTGATAGGAGCAAGCATATGTTGAAGTATAACGTATGTACCTAAACGAGTCGATGAAATACACTAAACGCCACTAAATGAAATATATATACGGGCAGCGACCGCTTAACGCACAGGTTACGTTCTTGAAAACGCATGCGTTAAACCGACGGCTCATATAAGCGCATGTTCTAAATGGAGATGGGTTTCCGTACAAGTCCATAAATTTTTTCTCTGAAAATTTAGCTGTGCACTTATATAGTAACGAAAATTAATTTAAGTATTTAAAAAATAAATTAAAGCATAGAAGCATCGTAAATATGAATAAAAAATAATTTAAAAAACAATTTCTTATATGAAATTATACTTCCCACTCGGTTGCTATAGTTGATGAATTGTTATATATGAGAAGAAAAACTATTGACAGGAGGAAAGGGGAGGGAAGGATTCTCTGAAAGAGATTTAGCGTGAAATGCAGGAGGACACATTTGGGTTGATTTTGGAGGTGATTTGGAAGTTGTTGGAGTAGTTGCCGTTTCTGGACATTTTACCACTCATTACGATTAAAAATGTCACTCAAATCGTTTAAAATTCCGACAGTACATCGCGCAGCAACAGCGTACGTGGCGACACGTCAGACAATATAGTCTGCCTGAGTAAGATGAGCGTATCAGCGGACAGTATATACGTACGTACGGGCATACGGTATCATTATGCAACGTACGTATCAGCGGATTTACATTAACCAGTCGTGCGTTAAGCGGAAGCAGCCTGTAAAGATGGCCATTTTCATTAGAGATCCATATACTGCGACGACATCTCGTCATTCGCAAAGCAACTTCGAAAAGTTGATCTTTCAAATTTCATTATCTAAAATAACACGATTGATTTTTCCGAAATTCAAATGACATTGTATTTTCAGATTCGAAGGAACGTGAACCTCGCAAAGGGCATTCTTATTAGTTTCAATATTTCAGCGAACGCCCTTTTAACACAGCTGTTTATACAGCAAGTCCCTAAATCCTATCCAACAACGAATAAATATAAAAAGTAACGTTAATTTCAAAATATTTTAAGTATTCTCTTTTATTTGGGAAAACTCAATTTTATATATATATATATATATATATATATATATATATATATATATATATATATATATATCTAAAATATAAAAATTAATGTGTGTATATATGTATGATTATATATTATTATATATATATTACATGATTATACGTTTTTACACCGTTGAATTCAAAAGTTTCATGAGCCATCCGATAGACAAAAGGAAGAACTTGGTCTAGGTTTGCAGACCGTGGGGTCTCTTATACTCCATGGGCTCTACAAAATACTATTTCCATAAGAATGCATGGGAAATAGTGTGGAGAAACCCCAAAATTCCATGCAGACCTTCACTGATGTGGATATAAATATACCTAAATATTAACTTACGATGACGGTAAATGGGTTATTTTACGCACAAAAGACTGAATATTTTAATTCTGTTTATGTTTAGTCGTATTACATGTTAAATCGCTCGAAATTATTCTTTAAGCGCAAAATTTATTAACATTATCCAGGCGGCAACAAAGCTAAATTTCTTAATTGTTGTCCTCCTCAAAGGGATATAGCCACGTAAAGATTAATGCAAGGAAAGTCCTCACCGTGGCGAGTCGTAGAAGAAGAATAGACAAATCCAAGATAAAGGTACAAATGGATTAAATATAGTCTATGAATACTTTTAAAGTGAGTCAAATGATTTTTAAGAAATATTAAAACATTGTTATCTTTTACCATTAACATTGAAAGATTTATCGCAAGATAAATCGATTCATCTACTTACATTTGTTCGGTAACCAAGATGTTGTTTATTGTTTACGTTTTAGCTAATAGTATTGGCATAATCCACAATTTTATTGCTGCTTTGAAGGATTCAGTGCATCTAACCATGTGAATATTAAGTAAGGCGTTAATTCGTAATTATATTAATGATAAAACTTCACAATACAATAGATAAAATATTAAATGTTAATGTAAACATCGCTTGCGTAATTAATTAATGGGGAACGTTTGGTAAACTTGGGGTACCCAACAGCGAAAGTAAGTAAATTACAGAATTTACTGTATTAGTTTTATTGTAATATGACATCAAAAGTGATCATCATCATAGGTAGTCTGTCCGTAGACAGGTCCGTGATTATTCTTGGTTAAACTTGGTTCTCCATATACTCCTATTTTCCGCTGTCCTCTTTATATCTTGATAACTCTCTTTCCCTTTCAAATCGTCTATCAGCTGAAACCTTTTCCTACCTCTTTCCCTTTTCCCATCTAGTTTTCCTTCTAACACGTCTTTAATCATACTCTCTCTCCTCAGGTAATGTCCAACCCAGTTAGCCTTCCTCTTTCTGATAGTCTGTATAATCATTCGCTTCTCTCCTATTCTTCGTAGCACTTCATCGTTTTTCATCCTATCTGTCCATTTTATCTTCAGCATTCTCCTCCAAGTCCACATTTCAAAGCTTTCCAAGTATTTGATGTCATTTTTCCTTAGCGTCCATGTTTCTGCCCCATACAATGCTATACTCCATACGTAGCATTTTATCAACTTCTTGCGGATATCTTCCCTTATAAAGTGATATATCAATAAAAATAATAAAAATCGTTTGCTACTTAAAAGAAAACTCTTTCCCGGGCGAAGCCGGACGTTTCAGCTAGTTCCCTATAATTAGTAGACAGCGAAATGTTTTTCATCAACATTGAAAATGAATAAAGTAAAAGATATCTCAGAAGGTAAAATAAGAAAACTTCTATAACAATTCTTTAATTTAGACCAACATTTATAATTGTTAACTCTTCCTCCCTTGAACATCTATATGTACATTTTGCTTTCCTTTCAACTGAACATTTGTATGCATCAATTACGTCAATTGAACTTATTATATTAAAACAACAGTTTCAATGTCGTAATAACATACTTTTTATCCCTTAAATGGAATTCTAAGTCCAGGAACTCATTTTGTTTCGTAAGTTTGACTTTAAAATATTTACGTGACAAATTAGATCCATAAAATCAGTCTTTGCATGGGATAACATATGGGTAACATAAATTTGAATATATATTCAAATGTGTTTCCACCGGTTGCATCCCTAGAGCTTGCAATTCCTGCCCAAGTTTCTAATGTTTTTTATATTCATGATCACATTATATCATGCAGTTTCTTCCACTGGAACTTAATTTGAGTGAAATAACGATATTTTAAAAGTTATTCCATCGATCGTTTATTATGATAATTTGATAAAAAATACAGTCGTCAAATTTATCGATATAGTATTCAGGAAGAAATTATTTATTTGGGGAAAAGATGGGAAGACAAGAAATATTGTACACCATTAAGCACTACAATAAAACAAGATTGGATACGTGTACTCCATGTCGGAGTACACAGTTTCCAAATGCGTTCTTTGAGATTTCACAATGTTCCCAATATTTTTCGCTCATACGAGAATTTAACGAGAAGCAAGCGAGGTACGTTGTAAAATAACTACCAAATTTCATCATAATATGTCAAGCGGTTTCCGAGTTGAAACAAAGGAACATTGTAAACTACATGTAGGTCTTAATGTAAAGCGGTCGTCATTGTTGTTCGATTTAACCAAAATTGGAATCGGTCGACCGATTTTAGCAAAACTCCCCAATACCAAATTTCATCAAAATACATCAAGCAGTTCCCGAGTTGTAACAAAGGAACATTGTCAACTACTTGTAGGGCTTCATGTAAAGTGGTCGTAATTGTTGCCCGATTTTTACCAGAATTGGAATCGGCCAATTAATTTTAGCAAAACTCCCCAATACCAAATTTCATCAAAATATGTCCAGCAATTCCCGAGTTGAAACGAAGGAACATTGTAAACTAGATGTAGGTCTTTACGTAAAGTGACCGTAATTGTTGCCCGATTTTAACCAGAATTGAAATCGGTCAATTAATTGTAGCAAAACTCCCCAATACCAAATTTCATCAAAATATGCCCAGCGGTTCCCGAGTTGAAACGAAGGAACATTGTAAACTAGATGTAGGTCTTCATGTAAAGTGGTCGTCATTGTTGTCCGATTTTAACCAAAATTGGAATCGGTAGATCAATTTAAGTAAAACCTCCCAATATGAAATTTTATTAAAATACGGCAAGCAGTTACCGAGTTGAAACAAAGGAACATTGTTAACTATATGTAGGTCATGTAAAGTGGTCGTATTGTTGTCCGATTTTAACCAAAATTGGAATCGGTCGACCAACTTGAGCAAAACTCCCCAATACCTAATTTCATCAAAATAAGTCCAGCGGTTCCCGAGTTGAAACAAAGGAACATTGTAGGTCTACATGTAAAGTGGTCATCATTGTTGACCGATTTTGACCAAAATTGAAATCGGTGGATAAATTTTAGCAAAACTTCCCAATGCCAAATTTCATCATAATACGTCCAGCGATTTCCGAGTTTTAACATGCGGACGGACGGACGGAAACGACCTCCCCTATATGCGTTCACTTCGTGCGCTTTGTTCAAATAACGCATAATTAACCTGGTTTTATAACTTGGTTTTATTCCCAAATCTTCCTAAATATTTTTTGTTTTTACTTAAAAACCCGAGCAACGCTGGGTATTTCACCTAGTATATTATATATAAGGCTTTCTTTTAAATTACGAAGTTACGATCCGTTAACTTTCTCCTTTCTACATTAATTAATTAATCGAAGGGGATAATATAAACCTATTTCTGCCGTTTTACAGCAAATAATGCTTTTAAATTATAGCAACAGCTATCGTTTTCGGCTGATAAAGTAAACAATCACGAAAATTACGACTCGTAAGCAAACAACGACAGAATTATCCAGAAAGGTATTCTCTTCCTGACATTTATAAAATTCGCTAATCACCTATCAGTAGTTACGGACGTGCGATCGTGAAGACGATCCCGGCGAGAACAATTAGAAATTGCTCGTATCGAGGGTATCGGCTTGTCCTCAGATAAGAAAAAACAAGAACTTTTTAACAGGCGATAAGGACGCGAAACACGGGCCTTTTTAACATAAGAATAAACATACATTCCGAAAACCCGCGAATTTCGCGGGGAAAACACGATCCACCGGGGTAATTTGTAGCAATCACCATTTTCCACTGGCCGTAGTGGCATAATTACACCTTCCACGGGTGGGTGGGATGGGGAGTGAAGAAGACGAGCCCATCCGGGCATACGAGAAATAATGAATAACCGAAATATGGAATAAAAAAAACTTCGCTACAAGTAAGCGGAACGAAGTCGAGCAGGAAAATAACGGAGATGAGACGGGTCTCCTTAAAACATTTAAGATCGCGCGATACAACCAAGAGAAGAAGACGACATTTCGGTCGCAATTCGAGGAAATGGGCCGTGCGGAAAGAGGGAGGAGATTAAAAAGCGACGCGGACGTAGCTGACGGGTAATCGGACGCCTGTCGCGCCAGGACAAGAGGAACGTAAAGAGGGAGACGGTTTTTTCTCCCCGGAGATGTGGGCATATCTGTCGCAGAGCGTTGGTGAAAGGGAGGAAGGTGGCGGAGGAAGGCGTGGGGTGGCGTAGGGGGAAGGGAATAATGAGGATGGAAAAATACTTCAATTGATAAGGGATGGGTGGGGTCTCGCGAGGTTTTTCACCTGCGCTCGTTCGTGTAGCGGTGGCGGGGTTTTGAGGGAGGAGGAGGGAGGCGAGCGCGGGGAGGGACTCACAATTTATGGGCGTAAACCCGTGGGTCTCCGCCGATTGTGCAGTCGGTTCGGAAAACGTTTGTCGAGGAGGCACCTGTTCCCGTGGATGGAGGGTGGCGGCGGTTATGGAGGGGGGGGAATCGGAAAGGGTGGAGGAGGTGGGGGATCATGCCGCGTTAAGTATACCCGTGGAGTGGAGGAGAGAGAGGAGAAAGAAACGACGCGGTGCTCCTATGTGACACGGACGAGCATAGTAGGGAAGCGCAGACGTCTTTATGTATTACAAGACATTCCCACGAAACATTTACAGATGTGAGAATTGTATTCGGGCAATCCTCGGAATGGGATATAGGTCTAATTTCCATACGCTTGTAAAACAAGATTTTGATGCCCGAAAACTCGTTCCGGAATGGGAATGAGTAATTTAAGAGAACATCCCGCTATCATTTACACCGCTAAAAATGTTTAGGTTGAATGAAATACAAGATTGCCTTTCAAGTATGACATAGGATAGGGTCTAGATGACGTTTAGTGAATGCGAAGTTTTCCTATTAACAACCTGATAGACTAAAAAGTTTTTTTTTTATGAAAAGGAAACAAGTCGTCCGTATCATAATTTTTTGGAACTATACGAATGCTACATATCCAACAAAAATGAAACGTGCGCTGTAAAATATAAAAGAGATTTCAGTAAAATGAAACAATAGGTTACATCCGACAAATATAAAATTTAGAATATATAAAAAATATCCGCCAAACAGAAATTAGCAATTATGAAAAAGTATTGAAAACTGAGTCTCTAACCTATATATTTTACCTATAATGTTTTCAATATTTTTCAAATGACCGTGTCATTTTAAAGTTAACTTTAAGAGAACACACTTTTAGCCGGCATGGAAAGACGCGTTAAGACTGAATCGTGCATGATAAGTCTGTGGTTTCATTAGGAAACTAGCTGTAGCGCAGATTATATGAAGAGAATGACCCTTCCCGTATTTATTTACTAGATGAAGTATGATTCAGAAGCAACAGAGAACAAAGACAAAAACAGCGTGGAATTATAAAATATACCGTTGTCAGGAGAAAATACAAGCTCAACGGGTAGCCACAGCAAGTTTGAAAACCTCTCCCAGGCCACGGAAGGACAAGACAAAAGATGACTTCCTCTCTCCTTAACCTGCCTAAAATTCCATATGTGTGTCTCTAAAAACTCACATGTACCGCCTGGCATAAATCCTACTTTAAGGAGAGAGGTAATTTATAATTAATTCATTTTTCCTTGACGACGGATGACGTAATGGGGGTTATGCACCCATGGTGGTTGTGGTGCACGCCGGCTCAAACACACGCATGGGCACAGGTGCCATCGCTTCCATTATGCGGGCTCTTTGGTGAATGGTGGAGAAGGGTTGGGAAGTACAGGGGGAAAATTTTCCATGGAGTGGGTGACAAGGGAGGGAATAATCGAAGAAAATGGTGATTTAGATTTTAAAACGAACAAGCGTTTTGTTTTGTTGTCTCTCGCTAAAAGGCAGTAGTGTCTATAAGGAGAAAAAGCATGCAGGGTTGATAAGGCTACCAAGAGCTCGATCAGACGCAACTATACCAGGAGGTGGAAAATTTAAACTTCCTTATGTTGTCAAATAAGTAATATTTAGTGGATCTTCGGCCTCTTAGACGCATAAGACGGTCGTGATATTCCTATCTCAGTTTAATCTTCAACTCAATACAGATATGTATTTAATGATTACAGTCCATAGGATATCTCGACTCGAACTCAGATATGGATGTAACTTTATGTTACCTTGACAACCTGAAGCTTTTAATGAGATGCGAGATTGAAAGAAAAACAAATTCTCAAAAGTTAAGGGTCACAATAGGTACATAACTTTTCATTTTAAAATATAATCCATTATACAAAGTGCGATTTTAATTTTAAGTAGCAAAATCTTCCGAGGGCGAGGTTAAATCCTTCCACATAAGGAAAATTTCTGCAGAAAACGAAGACCAATTTCTGCATGGGTTAAATTATGCGCATTTTCATGCGTGACATCTCGAGAAGAAAAAAACGTACATGAACGTAAGGACAAGAGCAAAATATTGAGCGGGGAAAACGGAGAAAAATGAGGAAAATAATCGTAGCAACAATCGCAGGAAACAATTGAAAGCGAGGAAGGAGGTAAATGGAGAAGGTAGAAGAGTGAGTTGGGCATTACTTTTCCCCCTCTCTCTGCACCATAAGAGTATATCCCCTCTATTGCACTCATGCCATGCATTGCATGTGGCGTCAATTGTTTCCTCTCTGGTAAGGGCGAGAAGAGGGGTAACTGGGGACTCGATATCCTTCACAGATAATATACACTGTAAAACACGAAATATTTTCATAATCTAGACTGGAAATGAGAAGCGAAACATATTACAAAGAGAGAAAAAAGAGCGCATATATGAGAAAATAAACGGTGCCTATATGAGAAAGGATGACGTGCATTAAGGTAGGTCGCAGTGCTGAAATTATGCGATGCAACCAAACAAGCGGGAATTGAAATATGAAAAAAGGCACAGAGAGAGAGAGAAAGAGGGCAATTAAAGAAACACAGGAGGGGATAAATCACTTGAGGATATCCGGTTTTATGGAACACAAAGCTGCAAAAAGGGGAGGTTAAGAGAAAGAAAAGAAAAAAGTATGTTCGGCACTATGGATGACGCGCACCGAGTCAACATCGTAGAAACTTTTATCGTTAATTAAAACAAAAAATATTGTAACACGAATGCAAATATAGTTGACAAACTACCTTTATCCAAAAACCACAAGAAAGCTGGGAAAATTAGATCCGTATTTCAGCTACAAAACAGCCGTCATCAGTGGTGAATCGCCGATAATAGATAATGGCTGCTTGGGAGATACTTCCTCAATTCGATTTCTGCCATAGAGTTCGATAATTCTCTCTTAAACAAAAACAGCCAATAATTAAAGCGAGGCACGATGAATAAATTACATAAAACAGACACATCAAAATGACGCATTATAATATTGTTTCGAAATTCGGTCTCTTAATTAAACTACTGGATTAAGACTGTTAAGATTAAAGAGATCTGGTATCATTTCAATAGCTATTCGTCATAAGCTGCATATCTTGATGAGAAAAGAGAAATAATCAGATGCATATGTAAAAAGTTAAGTAACATGACGAATCGATGACGTAACATCTGTCATTCGCATATCAATCATCGGTGTCGAAGTAAATCCTTCAAAAGTTTAAGGACAATCTAATTTAATCGCATAGTAAAGTTCTAAAAAAACCGCAAATCTACGGAATTTGAAAAAGTCACGCGACACCCTATTCCATCAAGAAACGTCTCATGCACGAGTTTCTGTGACAGCGACACTTCATTTCCAAATCAGCCAATTCGTTCAAAAGCAACGAAAACACAGCGGGATAGAAGAAGATATCTCTTGAGAAACATTCTAGCGTGCACCGGAAAAACGCCATCGCAGCAAAGGGAGACTTTAATAAGCCGAGTAGATTGGCATAAGATAAATACGTCGCCGAAGTGAAGTGAAACGTCTAAGAGAGAGGGAGAGAGGGAGGCAAGAGTTCATTTTTATATAGGAAAAGGAACCTGCGGAGAGAAAGATTAGAGACTTGCAGGGTTACTCATTATTTAGCGATTCAAAATATCATAAAATTTTCCCAGGGTGACGTATCTGATAAAATAATAATGCCTTCTACCGAGGCTTCGTAGATAAAATTTAATAAGGGAGATTGTAACTTTTCTTTATAAAAGACGATCTTTTTTGGTTTATTTGATGTGGTATCTTATGAATGTGGAATTAAATGGGCATCGTATATTTCATTTAAATTTATTCTTAACAGGAATAAGAAGAATAAATGCATTTCCTTAGATAGTTACTATACCTCATACTCAACGAAACAACGTTAAACAGAAAAAATTGCTTATTTTTAGATTCCCTTTACATAGACAATGATATGCAGTCATTAACACGAATGCGATCTCAATCGTTCAACAGTACAACTAAAAAGGCAAGAATATACCTATGTGATACGATGTTTATTTTAGTCGCGGCAATTAGTTGCAAGGCATTAGACATATAATTCAAATTTATATCTCAACAAAACGTATCTAAGAATAAAAAATAAATACTCACGCCCTGTGATGGAGATGCACCAATATTAATTCCGGAAGCCATGTCGTCAGCATCCGCGGAGAGACAGCAGCGAAGGGTTGCGTCATAGGAGAGGGAGAGAGAGAAAGAAATGCCAGTAAGACACGGATTCGTAAATAAAATAAAATACTATTAAAATGACAAAATATTTTCTAAATTAGCGCCGCAACTCTTGTCAATTTTAGAACGGTTCAAACATTCAAGTGTTTCTAAGGCAACGGGGGTTGAGTTCATAGTTTAAAAACTTAACTCCAAACGAAACGATAGGAGGATTGACGTTACTCAATATAAAAAACGGATACAATATAATCTTTAATTGTCAAATACAAGCGCACAAAATATATTTTTCTTTTGAAACTATACGAATTCTAAAGGGAAGGAGCGAATAGGAGTGGGCAAGAGGTGGATGTGAGATTCTAGACTTTATTTTTTATATTCTTCCGATTATCCCTCGCTCCTGGAATCGGAGATATATTTTGTGGTAGATTGGCTTGGGTGCGATCGCCGTTTCCCTTCGAACCAAACCAACTCTTGCCCTCTCTGCCTCTTTCCTCTGAATGGTCCGTGTGCAACCGCGGCTGTTATTAGATCGCCATAAAGATAAAAATGCATTCACAAGCTCCGATCAACAGGTGCCGTGCATCCGGCTCCCTCAATGAAACAAGCGCAGCATGAGAAAAACAGGAAACGAAAAAAATATTCCCACGAAGGATATCATGCGAGTGTTATTTCGTCAAATGAGAGGCGATTGAATTAGAAGTTCTCAATATTTAAATAAACACATTAAGATACTTGTTTGATTATCATGAGAAAGAGACAGCTACAAAAAACGTCAAGCACTAACCATGAACGAATTAACTTACAGGTGGAATAACGCTTCTGTAATTTTTTTATGAAGGAGCGACCGAATTTAATTCATTTCGCAGGAATTTTCATTTTAGGATGAGCGTAAATCTTGTCAAATGTTCTTCAATTGATTTTTTATTCAATAATCATATGAAGTGATGTCTACGCTTTATAAAGGGAGGTTAATATTCCGTAGAATTAGGACCTTAAAAAACGTAAGTAAAGAAACGAAACATAAGTAGAAAAATAATTGATTCAACCATTATTTTAGAAGCAATTTCTACATCTACATCTACATTATACCCTGCAAGTCACCTTTTTGGTGGATGGCATTAATGAGATTAATATGAACTGCTTAAGTTTTCGACGTTGCATAAAAATACTTTATGATTCGAAATGTGCAAATTATGCACGCTCCAAAGATAACGAAGGAACTTAAGGACATAGCAGACATTAATTATTAAATAATTACAGTCTCCAGAAAAACACAGAATTAAAATAAAATAAGTGATTCAAAGATAAACCAGGTACCACTGGAATGAGCAGACACAAAAGATTTATAACTAATTATGAAAACCACCGATAAATGTTTGCAACAAAAGTAACTGGACGAAGCTAAAGTAAAAAAGTTTACTTATTCGAATCAGTTTTTTCTTTTCAGACAACAATGAATTCAGCAAGTTCTCGTTATTACATAAAAACGCAACTTATGTGCGCTCAATTATATTCGAATGCGTGAATGATGCACACTTCGGAGAAAAAGCAAGTACTTTTGGAATGGGCACACATCTAAGACATTTTAACCAATCACAACCACCGACAAAAAAGACAAGAAAGCATTGAAATTAAAACAGGATAAAAATTTGCAAAAATAAATCACTGCCTAGAATTAGATAAAATTTCTACTTACGGATGTCGGATCCTGGTGATTCACAAATGCGCCGTTCGAAATAGAAAAATGGAGCGAAGGAACCCAATCGTCAGTGGGGCAGGAGTCGTCGGCGCACCGGATTCGGGAGGAGATAGACATGTGGGAGAGAGAGAGAAAGAAAAAAGATAAATGAATGAGGCGGACAAAAATAATCAGCTGAGCGAAAGACAAGTCACACCTCGAGATCTCGAAGCGATTGGAGAGCTTGGAAGATCTTTTAAACCTTCGCGCAGATACACGCACGGACCACTTAGATCGCATTTGATCTCGATGCACTCTCAGCAACAATCCCATCTCACTTCCCTCGAGACTATTTCATTCTTTTAAAACGGGAGAAACAAACGCAAGCATGCAACAACCCTCCCCTCACCAATTTCCTCTCCATGTATCTTATGGCCCATCCTCGAGACATACTATAGATAGGGAGAAAGAGAAAAAAAATGCCAGGCGATACAATTCTTCCACCGCTTTTATTTTTAAGCAACACCAAAACGAGAAACTGTTGAATTAATTTAGCATATCTCGATAAGTACTCTTGTATCCTTTCTCTTTAAATGAGGATGATTACGAGGGGAAACAACTGGAGAATCATTATGAAACCGAAAGGCGAGCGGAGTGCTTCGGAGCAGACGTCCCTTCGGAAGATAATACGTTAGGATCCTTAACAACGACACAGGCAGATTGCCGAGGCGAAGAAAGGTTCGAGTTTTTTTTTGGGTAAGGAGATGAGAGAATGAAGGCGGGAGGAGAGAAGATGGCACGTGATCTTGGGAAGCCATAAAAAAAATCACCCGGCCGATGGCGAGGGAGAATGGGCGGAATTCGAGATTAGTATGTCTCTTGAATATGGAATATGGGTTGGCACAGGTGCATCTCCGAAAAATGTTTGTTTGCAAGACTCCCGATCGTTGTTTGGGAAGTAATTTGGAAGGGATGGGATTCTTTTTTCTGGAATGTACCACGAGGGAAGGGAGGTATGCGTGCCGTGCCATAAACGATCCCTATCCCCCGGGGCGGATGGGAAAAGCGTGTCTCGCGGGACCATTCGAGTAAATGGTGGTGCCCAAGTAAACGAGAAACAAACAGCTTAAATGTTTGATTGCGGGGATGAGCTGAATTATTGTTTTTTTTTTGGAGTCGTACGAATACTTATTAACCCTTTTAAACAAAACTACCAATTCGCATTTATCCCTCCTGAAAATGCAAGCGAAAGAAAAAAAACCGCCCCTTAACGATCGGAATCGAAATTCTAACCGAAAGGGAAAGAATCCCACTTAACCCCAATCCATAATGATTGACAAGGTGTTTCCAAATATGCAAATTCCGCCGCGCGATCATCAGGACAAATATACACGAATATAAGGATTTCGTGCATTCATATTGCAAGAATATTATTGGATAAACCGTTACAATTTCTCAATGAATGGAATGAATGATCTTTATAGAGCGGCTACAATTCGACAAAGAAAACTATGAAGGGTGGATACCGTATCTGCCTACCAATCCCAATGACGCAGGGTTCGAATTTTGAATCATGCTGTGGGTATGGATTTGTGCGATTGACTATATTAATTTCACAGCTTATGCCTGTCTGCATAGGATCTTCGGATCATATCATTCCATCAATTTTTGACTATATTAATGTTTAAGAGTTTTACGTAAAAGGCCGCGAAAGTGCTGCTTAAGAGGTACCGAAAACAAAATAAATACAATTTTATGCATAAATACATGTTATACCTGTACGCACAAAATATATAACGTTCGTACGCTTCAAAGGTACAACTTAACTATGGGCGTTGAAATGTATAACGATTCTCCAATCACCCCTCGGCTTGCATCAGCCATAAATGAACTAATTGCTCCGAGGGAAAAAAACGATCGCTCCTCTCTGCTGAGTACGTTTCCCGAAAGGATACGTGATCAACCAGCACATTGGGGCATAGGTTAGGAAACATCTTTTCCCAGGCAAATCGTTCGCAACGGTCCGACTCTCTCTCTCTCTTTCTCTTCCCCGATAATCGCACAATGGGTCGATCTCGAGCGGAGAAAGAGAGGAAAGGAGCGTATAAAAAAGCACCTGAGATCAGCCGAGTGTGCAGAGCAAGGAGGGCTATAAAATGCCGTCGTGGTGGCTGAGTCTGCGCAATTAGCTCGCTCGGACCAGAACCTGTTTATTCATTCGTTACTTGGAAATAATGGGCTCTCAAGAATGGAGGAGGGAGGGGCGAGGAAGTAGAAGAGGGGACGAAGAGGAATGGCGAATTATAGGAAGAAAATTCGGAGAGAGAGGAATCTTAGGGAGCGGACACTCAAAAGGACTAAAAGGCAGCTCGGTAGAACCCCGAATATGCGGCTGAAATTTGAAAACGGCACTTTCTTTATTCCCATTAACGAAAGGTAAAATTAGCCGACATTTTCACATTTGAGAATATTTTTATTCGTTAGCGGTCGACTTGCTCCAACAGGATGAGCAAGGTTGAGAAACAGATGCTTCGGGATAAAAAAAATGGGATTGCGAAGATAACTTATGCGTTCAAAGTTATGCGCGTACCCAGGGCCGTGCCGTGGGTATGTGCCGCCCGTGTGCAAAGTATAATTTTTCGCCCCCAACTAATTTAAAAAAATATGGCAGCTCGAGAAAAAAGTAGATGCAAACTCATAACAATTATATTAACATATTTATTGGTATATATTATTAGCATATATTATTAACATTTTAACATATTTTTAACACCGCTGAGGAAAAAAAAAATGTTATCATATACAACAAAGTTACATGGGTTTTTTGGTTACATGGTTACAGTTTATCAAAAACGTTAGTTTAATAAACACTTTTCGAGCTTTAAGATTAGAAAAACGTTTTATGATATCATCTATATCTAAATTCTCGCAAAGCTCATATTCTATAGAAATAACAGATATCCTGTGTCATAGATGATCGTAAATAATTTTTTATTATTTTTAATTTAGAGAATGTCTTTTCTCCAGACGCACCGGTAACAGGAAGGGACAATAATATACGTAGTGCCACTGAGACGTTTGAAAATGTTGTCGGTAGATTATTTTATACTATATACTCTAAAATATCAATTATATTCATGCTAGGAGCCAAAAATGTTTGCAATATTTATAATTCAATCAACAGATCTATTGCGCTGATATCAAGTTCATTTCTCGTAGCATCACTCAGTTTGGTCTCTAAATCTGTGCAAGATTTCAGTTTATCTTCTTGGCTTAATTTATTATAATTATGGATATCGTATAAAAAATGAAAAGTTCTTTCTATAACAGAAGAAATTGTGATGTCTAAAATTTCGAAAAAGTAATGTATTTTAAAATTCTGCTTTGCATTTGATATCGTCTCATCAGGTGATTCATAGTCAAAACTTCTTTTCTTCTTTCGCTGCCGAAGGACTGCTACTTCTGGAAATTTAGGTTCAGTGTCTAAATTTTCAGCAATTTCTCCGACAGTGATCAAAATATCATTAAAACCTTTGTCGCCCGTGTGCAGTGCACACATTGCACCCCCTTGCACGGCCCTGCGCGTACCGCAACACAATGGCTCAGAGTTACCTCTGCCGGCAACCGAACCAAGTCATTATAACCCGATAGAACCCATAACTAAAGGTTAAGATATACAACAGAAACAGACAACATCATTCTCTGCTTCGGTGTATAACCCTCTTCGTACGAAATCTAATTAAATTCCATTAATTATCTCCGCACTCTTTTTTTACCAATATACACAACGGGGAAGGATGTGTCGATGGATTCCGGCGACGAAAAAACAGCAAAACACGGGGAAAAAAGGCGTTCTACCGATCGTCTATTTTTTCTAGAATCCGCAGCAAAGCGGTCATTACATCGCTCGCCAATTCGAACGCCGGACACATTCTCACGTATTACGGAGCGAGGAAAACGAACTCCTAGCGGCTTGTCTGCGGAGTGATAGGTCGGCCACAAAACGATCGAAAGAGGCAACAACCAAGTTTAATAGGGAGGAAGTGGGAGGAATTAAAGGATGAGAGAGAGAGAGGGAGCAGCGCGACGACCGTCGGTGAGAAAACTTCAGAGGAGTGCAGCATCGGCAGGTAATTGGGCTAAATGCGATATTATCCCCGCCGCTTCATTTCCAGCTGCGTTGCTCCGTTGAAAAACGCGAAGGAAGGAAAAAAGAAGGAAGGAGTGAGGGCGGAGAAACGAAGAGTTCAAAAAGTTAACGCGACTCGGAGGCCTAGCGAGCGGGTTTTCGAAGAGAGAGAGAGAGTCAGCGAAGAGCTTCATTCACGTGAAGGTTGTGCTGCGGGAATAAGCGGCGGGTGGGTGTTGCCGACGAGTCGATTAATGAGAGGGGAAGAGGAAAAGGGTGCATTCTGGAGGAGGCGAAAGGAGAGGCGGAGAGGTGAAAAAGGCCCCCGAGAGACGATGCGAGTATTCGTGGGAACGATGCGAGTCGCGAACGCGCTTCCGTCGGGCGACCGGCAATGGTTTGGAACGCGGTTATGAAGTGGATCGACCAAAGGATGCTCTCCTCACTCAATCACTCTCTCTCTCTCGCCACCAACCGCCCCAACACTTCCCGCTACTCTTTAAACCAGGGGTGGGAAAACGTTTGACGACGAGGCGAGATCAGCACTATCACCTGCGGTTGCTTTTGGCGGGCCGCATTAACAGATGCAAAAATGCTTCAAGTCCACGTCGGAAGAGAAAATGCGAAGGACTCCATCAGTGAAAACGAACGATTAATAACATTTGAGCGCCAAAATCTAACAAGAAAAGATTTTCCAGGCTTAACTTAAACCAACAAATACGACATCATCTATGTTACATTCCACGGCTCGCTTTCACAATGGCATCGCGAGCCGCATAAAATGCTCACAGGGGACTGATGCGGCCGTGGTTTCCCCATCACTGCTCTAAATCTCCCCCGAGCTATAAAAGTCACACGAGGACGTCGCGTTACGTCCCATAGGACGTTAACCGCCCCGGTCTCAATTCTCACGCGTCCGATGGATCGCGGATTTATTTCGCGTGACGATAAATACGCCGTGGAGCGAGGGAAGAAGGGGAGATCGGTTAGTCGGTTCGGCGGCGGCTTCCTCGCTTTGAATTTCTCCCTCCCTCCCTCGGAGCGCAATTCATTTCGCGGCCCCGTATATATGAAGGTGCGGTGAACTATATGGCTTGGTATTAAAAGTAAAGTTCGCGAGCACGAAGCCGGAATATTTATATTTTTTCCCTCCACCCATTGGCGGCGAAGGTGGAGCAGAGGGGGGGGGGGGAGAAAAAAAGCGAAGGAGCGTCTCTCCGGCGGAACTAACGCACGATTTTCCGCTTTTGAAGACCGCTTCGGAAGAAAAACCATTCCGCCGTTGGATGAGATAGGACTTCCTCTAAGACCAAGGGAGCGCGCGCGTGTGTGTGCGCGCCGCGGCTCTTTTGCCTCTTCTATCGCCGCTTCGGACGCATCCTCGCATAGAGGGAAACTTCAATTAACCTAATGCCCATTCGCATAAGTCTGAGTCCCGCGGTGCCGCAGAGGATATCGGACCGTATTCATGCGGCGGGAGGGGCGCGAAGGAGGCGGCGTTGAGGGGGAAGAGGAAACATTACCAAAGTTCATTAGCGGTCAGATGAAACGGCCTCCTCGGAAGATAGGCGGCGATTCCACCAATAATGTCCGCTTGGAAGTATCGAACGCGGCCGTCGTAACTCGAAGAGTGAGAGCGGAAAAATACAGGCGGTTAACATTTTTCAGGCCATCGAGAAGATTCGTTCGTTTGCGAAAAAAAATATTATGAAAGGCTGCTCCGCCGGCGGAATGCGGAAGTGGACAAATCCAAAGGAAAGAACGACGACTTTAGAGGGTCGACAGTATGTCGCCACGAGCGGTCATAATTAGTCTTAAACGCAACGGACGAATTACAATCTCCGAGGCGGAAGTCCGCGGCGACTATAAGGGAACAACTTTGAGGGTAGAGGAGGAGGAAAAAAACGCGTCGTTGTGAACGGATAATGGACGTCGATGAACGACAGATAACGGCTCGAAATCAAGTCGTTCTCACCCGATAAAAACGCTCCTCTTGTAGCCTAAGGACAAAGCGGATGAGAGAAAGAAACCCGATGCAAATTGCCGACGACACGGGCAGAATTTCAACGACTCTCCCACGCCAGAAAAGAACACTGTTCGCCGGTAGAAAGACAAGAAGAGAGGAAAGATGCGAGGGGCGAAAAAAATACCACCGATCTCGGCGGCGCATCCATCCGTAAAACTGCGACTTGAGGAGAAAAAAACGCACGCGGATAGGAGGTCTCATTGAAGGCTCATAACCCTCTCGTATCATCATCCGCGGCCCTCTCTGAAGGAAGGCATCGCTCGCTTTCCCACAGTTTACTCTTCCTCGAGTAGACGCTCACGAAACCGCACGCCAACACACTTCAATTAGTGTCGACGACCAAAGAGTCGTTCAACTCCCTTGAGCCGAGGAAGTTTGTTTTTTTTTCGTTTCGTCTCCAGCTCCATCCACCCTCCTTCGCTCTCTTTTAACTTAAAAGTTCTGGAAACTTCCTAGAATTAAGATGCGTTCAGTTGAAGTAGGTAGACTGATTTGTACGGCGGGGTGACTCAAGGCTCTTCTTTTGCTCAAAATAACTTCATTATGGCTCAGAAAGAATACATTCGTATAAGTGCCAAGAAATCTTTTGAATCAAGGAAAAGTTAAAAATGTTATTAGATAACATCAGAGAGTTTAAAAGATGATCTTTTCGTGAATTGATAACTCGACGCAGCAAAGGAACTACACCTACCAAAACATTTTGGACGGCAACATCAACATGAATCAAACAAAATCCACCAAAGTACGATTAAAATGAAAACCAGTTTTACGAAACGATCAACATATCAATGATAGAACTTTGGAAGGGCCAAAGTTTGCATTGTATCTGTATACGTTTCAGCAAAGACATTAATTGGAAAAACTATGTCCCTTTAATGGCTGTAGAAAGGTTGCGAAAAACCAGATGAACAACCGTTATCATTGGTGATTCGAAGATATTATAAGACATGTCTTGTATAAAGGCACGGTGGAAAAGTTTACATTAATTTAGAGGAAACTGTATAAAAGAAAATCAAGTTACACCCAAGGATCTGTATACGATCGAAGTCTAAACAAATATCTTGGTCACAAAAAAGTTTAATATCTATGACAATAAATCTTGTAGAGCGAAACCGTCTATTTTTTAAGCATCGCAAAACGGGAATGCGGCAGGCACATCACAAATTCACGTGAAACTCTCAACTCTCGTACTACACGATTACGCGAGCCCCATATATGTATACGGATGTGTGTGGAGTAAGTCGTCGTTCGTCGCTTCGTTAAACTGTCGTTTTAAAATAAATAATCAATGTAGTTCTTTTAGATATTAACTCAAGCAAGGCAAACCGCTACATAGTAAAAAACTGTACAAAAATTATACGATACTGCTATCAAAGTGATATGATGTCTTTCCAATAGCTATAAAAAGGTTGGAAAACCAGATGGTTTCGGCAACAACGGCTGCTTGTTAGCCTAAATGAGCATCTGGTTTTCCAAACTTTTTATGGCTATTGGATAGACATTTCGTCACTTTGATAATTCAGCCATAAGGAAGAGCTCGATAATAATCTATTGAATACGATAAAGTTAATTGTACGCTTTGCTACGCCGGAGCAAAGAAGCCAGCTCGGAGACCATCACTGGTGAGTGCTACGTACAAATTAACCTATCTTTGAGATGCATTTTGATTACTTAAATTTATTAGATATACACTCTTTCAGGCAATACTGCACACTAATTTATTTGCAAGATATTATTTAAAAAATATAATTTTGTCAATTATATCAAATAGTTTGCTATAGAAACATTTTCGTCGTAGGAATATATCTTCTATGTATTACGTTTAAGTCAATGGGTTAGCCGCCTCCGTTGTTCGTCGCAGTGGCAAACAGGTACGCATCCACGACGAATAGCGAGTACTTGTGCGTGAGTATATAAGCATTTCCTCCGACCATGATCTGCGATTTAGCGGATTCCTCCATATAACCGTTACAAAACGTGCCTCCGTTCCGCGAGATGGACTTCATATTCTCTTTTACGTTTTTTATGAAAACAAATAGTAAACCTTAGCGCGACTCTCCCGTCCCACGCGGCCCGACAACTCCACTGGCCACCCATCTGGCGCGGTGGGCAGCGTTAAAGAAGGTCGCAAGGGCCGGAGAGGAAGAAGGAAGAGAGGGCGGGAAGAATGAGTGGGCGGGTGTCGTGGGTGGGATGAGTTAGGAAGAGGGAGGGAAAGGACCACCGGGGTAAAATATAAGAAGCGCGATGGCCCGTAAAGAGTCACTCGATGCTCGCGGGCGCGGTCCGAGCCACGAACTCCCTTTTAAATGCGAGCCCACGGTAATGAAATCGTGGAGTATCGTAAATATGTCGAACATTCTTCCTTTGTCCAAAGGGGAGAGATAGACGGACCGGGGAACGCTCGGCAATGGGAGAAGAGGGGACGGTTTCCTTTGGAGGAGATCACGGAGGCAGAGGGAGAGAGAGAATAGAGGATGGGGAGAAGAATCGGGAAAGAGCACGGACAAACGAATGGTAAAAAATATAGGGAACCATAAAATTAACGGGAGAGATTGAAGGCAGGGGAGGAGGAAGGGAATCGTGCGCCAAGTTGAAGGATATTCTCCCTACGTGGGACTATTACGTGGCGGCCGAAATGGGTGGAGTAGAGGAGTCATATCGAACGGTTCCGATCGACTTTATGGCGGAGGGAGGGGAAGGGTCGGGCTTAGGCATGTGACGTTGATAAAAGGTCATATTCTCGGTGGAATATTGCGAGGATGGATTCAGGTACTTCGGCCTGCGCGATGCATGTGCGAATGAAATTGTTTTCGAACTGAGATGTACCAAAGCTTATGTTTTTTTTAGAAAAGTAGATCGTTAAAGCCAAATTATTTCATAGAAAAATAAAGAAAAGAATTGAAAATTACCATGAATGGATTATCGGGCTAGGGGGCGCTCCGAAACGGGATTGAATATTTCCCGATTAACAATTATTCGGGGTTCCATTTCTCTGTACAAATTTTCCAGCCCTTTACGAGTTGATTTATTATATATCTTAGCCTTATGAAACAATCCTAATAATTGTAATCTCATAATAATTAATTACTGGTTTTTCTATGATTACATGAATTTCAATCTATATCTATAAGTGTGAAATTCTGTTTGTTTGTCCGCTATACAAATCCAGACCTATGAAGATATCGTCACGAAACTCCCATAGGTATGTAATTTTACCCTACGAGTAACATAGGCTATATGGCGATAAAGAAATTTGGAGGGGGGTTGCTTAATTCAATAAATGCTGTTTTCCATCTAACGTTGAGAAAATTGTTATTTATGTTAGAATAACCTCATACGTTGAAAAACTTCAAAATAAAATGTATTATAATATTGCTTTTTAAATGTATTCAATAAATTACATTTTAGAAAAAATTTACACTGGGGAAGGGGTCCGAGTGCACTTTGCAACACCTTTAATTGCAAAACATTAAGCTTCTGAAGCAATGCTGATAGATAAAACTTGAGCGATGATTTAAGTATATTCCCAGTATTTTCTACACTTGGCGGTAGCTTAAAATGATCCCGGGCAACGCTTGGTATTCCAGCAAGTATCTAATAAAATTTTTCTAAAATAATCATTGCCTTCGTTCGGAAGAACACGGCATGTGGCTTGAATATGAAATAAAATTTAGAATATTTAACATTTTAAGGAATTTTGCCTCTTAAATTGCTTACTTCGTATTAACCGTGTTTTTCAATTTTACACCCGTTTCAGGATTGGTGAAGATTTTTTTCTCTGAATCCAGCCGGAATATTCGATGAGATTAGAGCCAGGAGCGATAGCCATTACACCGTGATTTTCTTTTCTGCCGAACTAATAAATATGCAACGTATGTTTGGCGTTTTCTAAAAGCCATTGGCGAACTACTATTAAGACGACCATGCTTCGTGTCAACGAGAGCGGTATATTTTAAATGACTCTCCGAGGATAGTAAATGTTTCTGCTAAAAGCTGCAAGAAGTGGCTTCAGCCATTGCAAGGGAATTTTACAAAGATGACCATAAACGTAGAATACTCCCATAGTTGCCTCTTTTTTCGTGAGCAGCCCCTTCAAGTGTTAAGTCCATTCCTAACCTTTTTCACTCACAATTCTCTATGGCTTCCTCCGTGGCATATAAAAAGGGATGACATGGGAGTTCTCCAATAAATATAAGCACCTTAATATAGAAGATTTTTTGTCCATATTTACATATTTTCAACTTTGAAATGAACCCATCATATTCTACTCTGGTGAACTTCTAGCGTCATATTTGCGCTAGTGTCGCTCTAGTAAAGACCAAGTGTTCGCTTTTATCGCAGATAAGGCGTAAATAAAAACATGGTAAATAAAGAATCGTCGGGAATAGCGCTCGTAATGTGTCACGCGTACATTGTTCGCGATGGAATCAATAAACAACCATTACGAGTTCGAAAGCTTGTAACCAGCGAGAGCAAATACAATTTATACACGGTCTTATGAGGAAAAAATAAAACAGGTTACTCGGTGAATGGGATACGAGCGCCAAAGAATAAAAATAAAAACAATATGCATCAATATCCACCGCTCTAATGCGTACTCTTTATGTACTCCGGCGCGAGGGATGTAAAAATCGTTCAAAAGTCCGCATTTAATGCCTTCCGATCGAATCGCCGCGATCAATCACGATCGGAATAAAATTTAAATGGTACCTATTCGAAAAAAAATTGGTCGAATTATAAAAAATACACGAGGAAGGCGCCATTGAGTAATGACTTATTGCGAGGAAACAAAAAAAGAGCGGAAAAGTACAACAGTATAAAATAGATTGGCCGCTTCCCCGAGGGAGGCATTCGATCTTGGCGGCTGGGAAAAATAACCCCAAGATTTATGCCGGAATCTCGGAGGAGTAAATAAAAACGGGAATACATTTACGATCATAGCCGTGGGTAAACCTTCTTTGGTACCTTTTCCGAAGCAATAACATGTCGTGGTAGCACAAACACCGCTAACGACCGGTGACGAGTAATTGAGAAGAGGACTGATATTTCCGGAGATGATTGCGAGTTAAAAAATAATAATTCCGACCGAATATGAAAAAAATTGCGGTACGAAAATGCGGGGAGCAGGAGAGGGGGTCAGCAGGGGGGCGAGAGAGAAAGAAAGCGAGCCAACGGCGGCGATACGTAAAAAATGACGAGACAGAACGAAAAGACAGTTAACACGCATTCGACGACAAAAGAAACCGAGTTTCAGTAGTACGAACATGGCTTCTGTTACCATCCAGAGTGGGTGGCTACCAAATGGAACGCGGGAGTGGGATAGGGGACATCTCTACTTAAGAGCGGACTCCAGGTAACGTCGGAATGAAAGCAAAAGCCGCCCGCTATGAAGGAGCGCTAGCAAACGAACGGCAGCGACTATTCTAACCGCGCTATCCTCCCTCCTGCCCCCACCATACACCCGGATCTCTCTCTCTATCTATCTCTCTGGATGCCCACCCAGTCAGAGGTCTGCGAATCTTTCGCTCCTCTCCCACCCTCCCATTTTCCAACTCCATTCCGCTCCACCCCCTCCACAGTCGCAAGCTACAAATTGGTTGCCCAAAGGGTTAACTGGGCAGAGGATGGGAGAGAAGAGAAACGGCAAAAATAATGCGCGAGCGGAGATAGGAGGTGAGAGAGGGAGAGGGAGGGAGGAGGACTCCTTCAGCATCGGGCCTCCCACTTCGCGTGAGCTTTTTAATCCCATCACTCTCATCCTCCAACGTCCACGGGTAACGGAGTGGACTGACTTTAGGATTAAGTTTTTCCCTCTTTCATAATAGAATACGCACAGCGAGAAACAGGTTTACGATGGCCCTTAAATTATATTTTACAACACACTAATGAGGATCCTTACGGGCGAAATAGGCCTTAACTTTTATTTGTACATAAATAAGAAATTCCAAGCATACGTATGACAACTTGTCTTTTTTCTGATCGAGAGAAGTGATCTAGAGGCTGGAGTTTTCAGTCGGATTAGGAAAGTGTCGGCCTTCCGGTTCTAAACTCGTGGATTATAATGTTACCACTGGATTGAACGTCTGCGCCGTAAATATTAGCTGTAATGACCCTTACCGAGATTTCTGAATTGTAGACGAAACCGTGACAACTATTTCTAAAGAAAGATAGAACGACTTTATTATAACTACAGCATAAAAAACATATGTATGATTCTGCAGGAAAAATATTTCGGGTCATTCCTGACGTACATCACAAATGATAGCTATAACGGGCCGGATTGAAGTACGTTCGCTTTTTCCATCCTCCGAATACTTTTAACATTAGTTTATCATTCATGCCATTAATCATTCAATACGCCATTGTCCCTTCACTTTCTCCCGCTTCCGTGGTTGCGGTATAATTTCTCGACACCGCGTTCGCATTGAAAAGCGGCGGCGTGAAAAATCACAAGATAAACAACAGTCATTCATCTGTTTACCGCCGGCCACGTCATCCGACCATTTATCTCCAGACTGATCTAATAAAGCCGGCGTACAGGTTACGAGCAAAAAACGAGATTTCTAATCAAACTTTAAGCCTTATCCCGATGCTTCCTCTCCTCACGTTCTTTCGTTTTCTCCACAAATTTTCCCCTACACCAATTCCGCTCCTTCGTACCCACTTCTACAAACATCCTCCATCTACTATAACCCACTGCAACGCGCGCCCCATTCTTTCCTCCTATAGTCCCCCCCCCTTCCCCATCGCGACAAACACACAAAAAGGGTGGGTCGTCAGTAGCCAAAAAGGACACTTTAAGGTTTTATTGCCTATGCCGCTTCACCCCCCGCCTTCTCACTTCCCTTCATTATTTATGTGAAGAGAAGAAGGAAAGAGAGAGAGAGGAAAAGAATGGGTGGAACACGAAGAGATTTTGGTCTTAAAGAACTGAAGGTAACCGCCTATATCACTGCCAACCATCCGCATTCGAATAAAAAGGCCTGCTGGAAACGAAACAGCTTCTGAGAAGTTCTAGTGGCATGGGGGGATAATTTCCCTTCTGTGCCCATTCCCCCCACCCTCTTCTTTCCATTTTGACACAATTCATCCCACCCACTGAGTTTACACGGCTCGCATAATAGAGACATTTTTTCCCGAGCTGCGACGAAGAAAAAAACGAGGCCCTTTAATGATAACTCTTCCCCCTCTCTAAGCAACCGATATAATCCCTCTGCAACGAGAGTGTATGTGTGCGAGCGAGAGAGATAGAGAGGCGCATTCACTTGTGCTGGGTGCGAAAAAAACGGGATTTTCCGCGATGGGTCTGGGACGAGTCGACGGGTCTTCGAGGAGGGGCAGAGTGGTATTGGCGTGAGAATGAGGAGGCTTATGAAGACGCGGTAAGGACATCAAGAGGGCGGACGAACCAGCAGCGTTGTTGCGCGTACCGCAGACAGACATGTGCGGAAACTGGAGGGAATGGAAGGAGAAAATCGAGAGTGAAAGAGTAATAGGAATGGAGTCCTTGATGCAACCTGTAAACATCGCAATATGTAAAGGAGATGCTATTCGATTGGGTGCCGGAGGTGTTCTATCCGACCCAGATCCCGCTAACGAAGTACACGAAGAATCTGGGAAGATGTGAGGTGGCTAGAAAACCAGAATGTGTTCGATTGGAGATGATTTTAATCTGTTGGATGCGTGATAAATGGGGTACAGAAGAGGTGCCGCGTTGGATTGCTCGGATATGCTCTGCCGTGAGATCAAAAAAGGAATGAATACAAGGAGGCAAATGAAAAAAGGACTAAAGAATTCGCTTGCGCGAGATAGGGAATTGCGAGCATATACTTCAGCTTGTCGATAATTATTCGATATGTCGAGTCGCACAGAACGGACGAATAAATATGTGAGATGTTCATTCATGGGGAAAGCCAACTTCCAATTTGAACAAAAAACCCACTCTCTCTACCGGAGAATTACAAGTTTTCACTTCTCCATTAGTTAACCGAATGTCGTGAGATGAACAGTAAAAAAACCGAGAAAGTAAATTCAAAACCGTCGATCATGAGTTTCTGGTTCGTTGGTTTCAATAATTAAGCTAAATAATGTAATTTTCGGAACCAATGTTATTTTTTGCCAATGGCCATAAACCTGAGACAATGACTGAATGACATTATTCAATACTTTCCAAGGAGTAAGTAGAAATGAAACGTATTCTTGACATTATTAGCAAAAGGTGTTAAGAATAAAATAATTAATTAATAATTAAGCTAAATAATGTAATTTTCGGAACCAATGTTATTTTTTGCCAATGGCCATAAACCTGAGACAATGACTGAATGACATTATTCAATACTTTCCAAGGAGTAAGTAGAAATGAAACGTATTCTTGACATTATTAGCAAAAGGTGTTAAGAATAAAATATACTGTGTGCGTGTAATTTAAGGCGAATCAGCCTCTTGGGCTATTATCGCCGTAACAATACATTTTAACACCACCTATTTGTGATGAACTACCCACATCACCCAACATGATATAAAGAATAAATAAAGTTAAAAACAGATTGTAAAAGACTGTATAAGGGCCCATCACAATCTGTAGAATAAAATATCAGTGAGACTGTATAAGGGTCTACTAACATGTATAAAATTTTCTCACGACACAAGAAGGAACTATTATGCCTGTAGCACACAGAACTTTTAAAATGGATAGGGGAGTAATAATATTTCTCCCTTCTATCCCATTGTACAATGATGAAAAACACTTAAAAATTAAATAAATGCTAAAATTCTGGACTCCCTTAGGAATGACAGTGTTCTATTTATAAAAACCGGATTATCTCCAAGAGAGACCGTGAGGTTCGCAGCCATACGCACCCTCTCTCTCTCTCATTCCTAAAATGGATACAGTCCAGTAAAACATGTGACACTGTCAATGCAGTATCACATGTCTCACAAACTGGAGGTTCCTCGGACCGCAATAGGTAACCGTGCGTCCACCAGCAGTGACCTATGCGTAGTCTTGTAATGGCATTGATAAAATTAGTAAGTTTATTATTTTTCATGTGGTTACACCGCCATATATTTGCCAATTGAGCCTCGTTTGTTTTATAACGGGGACTACCACGTGAGGTTAGCGTTTAAATGAGAGAGGCTTAACTTTTAAGAGTTCGCGCGCAGTCTTATAGACCGCACGCTTTACATTTTATTAATTTTATAACCTCGTATTCAACTCTCATTCCAGACCTTCTCATTACCTTTCCTCGAGTTCATTATCTATTTGCTTATAAGTCTAGGGAACTCCTTGTGTCAGCGTTTATTGTTTTAGTAGGGGTTCCTTTTTACTCCGCATTGCTTTATTTCCATCGGTCACGCACGTTATAAATGACTGAATGATTTTGTTTATCCTTCGTTAGGAACTCGGTTGTTATTCCCACTACAAAAGTCGTGGATAAGCGTTTACTTACCACACCATCAGTAAAAACTGTAAAATCCAACAAAGAAACCATCGACTGTGTATTTTGTCTGAGTGACAGTCGGTTTGTGTGTTCGAGAAAAGATCTTGGCTATAACGCTGTCCTTTTCAAGTGTGGCGTTCAATTAGACTATGTCGACAAATTTCTGAGGAATAACGATGGAACAGCAAGATGAGCTTTTTGTTTCCGAAAATAAAGCAGGAATACCAGAACCTGTTGCGTATCGTGCTCAAAATATATTTGCAGAGAGGGTACGGTTACTTGGGCTTTTCCGAAATCCAAGATGTGAAAATGGAAAATGATGAAGACTAAGCCGAATAAAATTTAAGAAATCAGTTTTTACTTTTCAAGTTTATAGTTGATGTTCAATTTTTATTTAACGCTTATTTTCATTTAATATACAACACAATACTCTGTTCCTCATAAAACTTTTTCATTTACTCACAGATTAATGCGGCTATATAAATAAAAAAATCTGGAATGAACGAAATTTGTTTAAAAATCAAAGAAAAATAATTAACTATTTGAAATTTTGCAATTTTGTCTGATTTTTCAAAGCGGTCAGAATGACCATGCGCGACCTCTAATGTTACAAAATACCGCGCGACGACTTAAGGATTAATAGCTAAGTTAGCGTTGTATTGCGCATCATCATTCGGCATAAACATACATCTTACATAAAAATATACTTTTTACAATTCAAAACGCAGTCAATTGAAATAAATTATGATTTTTTGTTGGAGTTTTCTCAATCTTTTCAAGAATAAGAGAATGTGAAAATGTACGCACAAACGTCCATTTTTTCATCTTTTATACCTTCGGAGATATTTAAAAAAAAAACATTTTAAATGGGCCCCAATCCGACCTTATATATATATTTCAAAACACGAATCTAAAGAAAGACAAATGGCAGCAGTAAAAAAATATACTTTACAAATTTCAGCTCTGTATCGTTTACGGTTTCGTCACAATTTCAATTTAAGTAAGTGCACAGGCAGACAGACGACAAAATTAAACTATAAGTGCACTTTTTTTAAACACGCCAAAAAGCTAAAATTTCAGTGTCTTAATTTGGGTTTGAGGCATAAATCATGAAATATCTGCAAAATCTTCGAAAAAACAACAATAGTCGATTGACAACAATAAAATATGATTGAAAGGAAAAGGACAGATAATGTTTAGGTGACATAACGTTATTACCATTTTGCACATGATGAAATTTTAGATAGTAAAAAACTCCCAACCGTAAATCTTAAAAATACTAAGGAAAATTCCTTGATTATAGAACGTCTCCACCCATTTCAATGACAGCAATTTCTCTTCGATAACACTGAACAACAAATTTGAACTTTTTGTTTTTCCCCTAAATGAAAATAGGTGATTTTTTATAAATAGCACACACTGAATCCAAATCTGAAACCCAAAATGCTCTATCACGTACATACCATTTTTTACGGATTCCAGATTTCAAATTTTCCCCAAAAATAACAAAAACTGTTGTATTACAGCCATTTGTAAAATAATCAAACTATGCCGAAAGCTAAAAATGGGGTAATTATACTAAAGTGAGCATGCAGAATCCAAAAATGTGGTCAAAAATGTTCTGTAGACAAATATGTGTCCGGTATAATGCAAATAAATGGAAAAAGTTTTATTTTAATCACATTTTAAAAAAAATTCTGGAAGCGCTTCGCTTGTAACTGGCAGCAGGAAGATCTTTAATAAGAAGCCAGCAATAGCCAGCGAGCATGCTAGGAGACCATCTTCCGGCATATCGTTTCTCCATATCAGAAATGTCTTGATGGAACCTTTCTCCATGCTCATCGCGCACTGCACCCAAGTTGGGGGAAAGAAGTCCAAGTGGGAATGAAGGAAATGAATCTTTAGCGACATATTACACCCCATAGTTTTATATGCCTTTAGCATGTCCTCAACAAGTTCATTGTAGTTATCAGCGTTGACATTGCCGAGAAAATTATTGCAAACAGCTTTGAACGCCACCCATCCTGCTTTCTCAGTGTCCGTCAGCAGGTCTTCAAATGCAGTCTTGCATTATTGCACGGATTTGTGGACTGATGAAAATGCCCTCTTTTAATTTGGCATCACTGAGTCTAGGGAATTTGTCTTTCAAATACTGAAAGCCCTCGCCCTCTCAGTCCATAGCTTTCACAAAATTTTTCATCAAGCCTAACTTGATGTGGAGCGGTGGTAACAAAATTTTGTCGCTGCCAACAAGTGGTTCGTGTTTGACACTCTTTTTCCCTGGTACCAAACTTCGTCTCATAGGCCACTCCTTAACTTCATAATGTTTTTCTCTAGCTCCACTCACACAAAAAACAGAAAAACTTTGTGAAACCTGGCTGCATCCCTATAAGTAGTCCTATGACTTTAAGGTCCCCACAGATTTGCCACCCATATTTTGAGTAATTAATAGCCTTTAAAAGCAAATCCATGTTCTGGTAGGTTTCCTTCATATAGACAACATAGGCAATCGGTACTGATGGATAAACATTTCCATTATGCAACAACACCGCCTTTAAACTAAGTTTTGACGAATCTATGAAAAGCCGCCATTCTTGAGGATTGTGATTGTCCTTCAACTCTGCCATTAGTCCATCCACATCATAACAATATCCCAAATCACCGTCCTTTGAAAAAATGATGACAAAGAGTGCTGACGTTTCCTATAGGTTGTTACTTTGACGCCCGGCTGTAGCAGATTCCAACCTTGTAGTCGAGAGCTCAGCAGGTCAGCCTGGCATTTCGTTAGGTTGAGGTCTCTCACCAGATCGTTGAGTTCAGCTTGAGAAATCAAATGAGGTTCTGGTAGAGGTTGTTGGTAATCAGGATCACCCTCGTTGGAACACGAAGGTTCAGCTTCGGAAGAAGTGCTTGTCGGTTCTTCATCCAAAGTCCATACTTTAGGTGGCTTGGGAATCGGTAGGGAATCGTCGTGTTTCACACATCGTATGGCTGAGGGCAGATTCGGGTAAACTACGGCATTTTTGGATTTTGAAGAGAAACCAGAAATGTTCTTTAAACAAAAATAACAGTCTGTAACGTGATCCTTCTGCTCTCTCCAAACCATAGGAACAGGAAACGGCATTGACTGGTGGGTGCCATTTAGCCAGCCTCTTAAGTATCGAGAACATCTACTGCAACATACGTGTGGTGCCCAACTCTTATCTTGATCCCCAACTTTGCATCCAAAATACAACTCATAAGCCTTTTTCACTACAGGAGAAATGGAGTTTCGTTGGGAATTTGGGGTAAATTCACCGCACACGTAACAAAATAGGTCCAGCGAATTGACATATTTGCGAGACATAACGAGAAAAAAAATCAAGTGTAAAATATATTGTGAATTGTTAAACGATTCTCCCACTTTTGGATTTCACTGTTCACATAAAAAGTACTCCTAAACTCGGTTAATAGATACAAGTTAAAAAATACGCGTATTCTTGAACGGCCCCTCGTACTGGAATGCGCGGTACGCAAAGGAGAAGGGTGGACTGACAAAGTTATCGGGTGGACTGACAAAGTTATCGTAAACATTGTGATACAATGTCGTTCCTCAAGCTTCAAAACAGCAAAAGTGTGATAAAAATACAGGAGCGCATTAGCGCTTTGTTCGGGATTGCCTGCAACACGTGCGCGCCAAATGGATCCGCGGCAGTCGCTTTCGTTTATATAAATGGTCATGTTCCACAGAAACTTTAGGTGATATGAAAAAACGGCTTTCATTTTCGTAATCAGCGCATATGAATACGTAAAAATCACCTAGTTTTAAGTCGGGGCAAATGTCAGTGTTGTATGGTGTAATGATTAATAAAAAATCGCTTTAAATAAGTTCCCCGTTTATGCGTACCAAAAGCAATCTCACCCATCTCTTTCGCTAATTTCCTTTTGGCCTTTCTCCACTGTATTCCCTAAGAATCAACCAAAACCAATACCTTCAAAAACACGAAATATCCATTTATTCTCGAACATAGAGGCACTTCAGCCTTCCAATTAAAGTCATAAAAATCAGCCGATACTTACATACCAAAACACATTTCGGAAAAATAAGATATTTCATGATCTTCATGATCTTCCGCGTAACGTCGGGATATTTTTAAAGAAAACGATTTTTTCCTTTTTTCGGACGAAGGAAATCTGCTCCACATCGCGCAGATTGGGATCGCATTCATTTCGAAGCAAACCAGCATTTAAGCCCAAACTGCGAAAGGGGTCGACGAATGAGTTTTGGCGATTCGACCCCAAAGAACGGTTTATTAAAAAAGAAAATAGGATCCGGGGATTCAAGTGGAGATAATTCTGCAAAGAATGAGGGAGCCACTCAGTTCGGAACGCTGGACTACCGCCCTCTGCAGCGAGATCGTGATACCATTAAATCGGCGAAAGCAGGTGATTTCAACGCCCGATAAAAGCGATACCTCTCTTCCGACTCTCACGCCTCACTTTCATCCACTAGGCTCGAAGAGCTCCCTCATTTCCTTTCCTTCCCTACTACCTCCTTTGAAACAATCTTTTATAATGCCGTCATTAGACTCGTTTTAAGAGCGTTCATGTTTTTTATAGAGCCACAGGGTCGAATCTCTACTGCCAATAACTCGAGGAGATATTCGCCTTTCCGAACTATTTCTACGCCATACTATACGTGATCACCGGCTTGATGCAGCAAATCTCGCACGGTAAGAGTGGAAAACCTGTTTTCGAGCGATTCTCTTTTGGGGCTACCGGATAATTAAAATGGAAAAGGGGTTGGGTGGAAAGGCATGGCGTGAAGGGGAATGAAAACTAAAAAGGAAACAAACTTTAAACGAAGGAAAATGCAGATGGCAGAGGAAGGAGAAAAAGGAGATTATTCGTGAGGGGAGATGAGAAGGTGTAAAAGGATCGCATGAAATGAGCAGACTTTGATGAGACGCAACAAATGCTGACAAGAGTCGTTATGATCCTTGTTAATCAGCGTTAAGCGAATTGACGCAGGAAACAGAGAGGATATGATTTTTTTAAGGAGGACAAAAGGGTGAAACACTAATTGCAATTTACGATATCGTCTTTTAACAGCAGTATAAAATCTTAACTTCTTAAGGGCAAGTGATTTCAAGGGTAGCTGTATCCAGGTAAGACAAAAACATAAGCACTAACAACATAACACTCATCGATACAAAAAGCATGGATTCTTCCATACTTAATTTTACAAAAATGGATGCACTTTTTTGCCTTAGATTCTCACCTACATGCAGTTTGATAAAAAAGACGTCTGAAATTATTTTGACGAAATAAAAGAATCTCCAAATGGTGACGCTCTCAACTTGCGTAAGTGGGCAAGATATAGAGCAGAGGAAAATACGTAATCGATATTAAAATTTTTCTATAGTTCACATAATATGAAAAAAACTTTATAAAGCTTACTTTTGAACACTTTTGTAATAACACCAATGAAATTAAATTATATTTCTAGCAATAGACACACTCGAGGAAAAATTAGGATGAAATTTTAGTTCCATAAATGTAAAAAATAACAATCACACCGTAAAGAAAGAAATAAAGTAACAATTAGTGTACACAAAAGGAAAAGACAATAACCGAGTCTAGTTTTTAAAAACAATTTCATGACACTGCAGGCACATTTTGAGTAAAGAAGACATTGAGAAAACATATTTACCAAAAATTCATTGCGACCGAGCTTAATTTTGACTGCAAAACATAAACACCTAAACAGCACTGGAATCCTTAGAAGGCTATTATAAATATTCCAGACTTTGCTACAAAGATCATTGCAATTTTGGAGAGAAAAATGCAATAAGGTTTATAATACAGATAAGATCTTACATTTCCGCTTCTAACGGAACAAGAGGTCAAACTCAGCCAAACATCTCAGTACATATTGCTTTATTTCTCTTCCCGCTCTCCTTCCACGCCCCGCATTCTCTTCGTTTCATCCCTTTTCCGTCCCTTTCCCACAAACACCAAAAGTATCCATCCTTCCTCCTCCTATCCTCGTCCGCCTTTTTATCCGGTCGACAGCACCGCAAGACGGTCACCTGCACGACGAGCCGAACTCTTCACCTGACTCGAAAGCGGGCAGATTGGCCGAACACGCAGCCTTCTGCGAGACGCCCTCGTCCGCGTCTCGGCCACGATAAATTTCAAAAAAACTCACGTACTTACAAACTCTCTCTACTTTATACACACGGGCGGGGAGAAGTACTGGACGAATTCGAGTCCTCACACGAGCACTCTTTTTTTTTACTCCAACGTGACTTTTAATACCGGACCGACCGCAATAACACGGTGCAACTTTACCCGCTTACCTCTCACTCTCTTCTTTTCTCTCGGACGTGTTTGGCACGCGGAAACGAAAAAGTATAACAAAGTGAACGTGGTTAAGGCAAAAGGGATGGATGGGGAGACAGAGGGGACTTTCTTATTGGGAAGAGCGTGGATAAAGAAAGGTCTGGAACAGCTGAAGGTGAGGGAAATAACACCGTTGAAGAGGTGAATCGAAGAGAGAGGGAGAGCTTTGGAACCTTGGGTCACGATAGGGACCAGATGCGCGTGAGAGATGTTTGGTGTATAAAATTGCCAAGACAAGTAAGTAGAGAGAGGAAGATTGTTAAGAGAGAGGTAGGCAAAAATAAGTCGGAAGGAAGGGATAAACGACGCGGACGATGAGGTGATGATGGAAGATACTGATTCGGAAGACGAAGGAAGATTAAAGAGGTGAGGCGGCATGAGAATGCGCGGAGAAATGGTCGAAGGTGATGGCGGCCGAAGAGGAGGAACTCAATTTTTTTCAAGTTTATCACCTGTTATACGTGGAATGGACATATACCCACCAAAGAAAAACCATCGCCACGCACAACACACATTCCGAACAGTGTCCGAACTGGTTTCTCTCCTAATAAACCGACAGAAGGAAACAATATACTCGGTTAGGTGGTGTTGGTGGCATAAGAAGAGGGGGGAGTAAGGAAGACCGAGGAAATGGGGTGGGGCGAGCATTATCGAGGTGGCGGGATTAGGGGTGGAGGAAGAGGAGGAAAACGCTGGTGTCCATAAAGGGTTGTTTGAGCGAAGTAGAAAGAGATCAGATTTGAGAGATAGCAGCGTAATATCCCGTGTTGTAAGCTGCGATGTTCAATTATCTGGAAGACTTTCAGAATAAAACTAATAATTACAAAACATGAAGATGGATAGGTGGAATGGCGGGATTGGGAACGGGGAGGGAGGAGGAGAAGCGGGAGGGATAAGAGGGAGGCGCAGGTGTGAGCCGAGGGAGGAGGGTGGTGGAGGAGGAGGGAGGGACGGAGGCAGTGCCTGCGTGACCGGGTTCATGCTCACACTCCGTCCGCCGCTCTGCGGGTGTGCGTATTCAGACGAGCGGGTTGACAGCCTCAGGGTTCGGAATATCCCTCGGGCCTCCTTGTCCACGAAAAGGGACCGCACGCGGAACACGAGCGAACGACATACCGACCTTATTTTCTCGCCTCACCAACACGCATTAACGCGGTGGCGCAAAAACACGAGATACAAAGTAGGGACCCGACCAACATCTTCTGTGTGGAAACAAGGTGTGAAACGATCGATTATTCTTCTTGCAAACAGCCCCTCATGGCTCGCGTCAAATTGCTCAGAATGACCTCCGATAAAAGTGGATTCTAAGAGTGCGCATGATGTGCCCCGAAAAAAAAAACTAAAAACGAAATTATGATTTATCATTGTCAGGAATTAAAATGAGATTAACGTAATCACGAACCTTTCTGTGCAGATTTATATGCATATCTACACCATTAGTCGTCGATAGCTATTCACTTCAACATCTCCTTGATGTATCTGACTAATATTAACATTACATTGCCAGGATTAATCCTACGATTGTTAAAAGAAATGTTAATTATACAAATATCAGAATTGGTGACTATTTCGACTTAAGAACATTTTAATATTAGAGATAAGAAAGGAGAAAAATGGAAATTATTTTATCCAAACAAGAATTTCAAATGGGTTATGAGTACATTATCTAAGATCTGACTATATTTCAAAATTAAAAATTAAAAAACAAAAAATTAATATTTTATCAAACACTAAATATTATCGCTTACGAGATAATTTTAAAGAAGCTTATAGCTAATTTAAAAATGCAAATTTAAAATACCCTGCACCTGTTCTCGCGTTAATCGAAATCGAAACGTTTCTGGAATTTAATCCAGGCTAATTAAACGAGATACTCTATTATTTCGATTGTTAACTTACGATCACTTATGTGTGTACGAAATTTCAAACCTCAAATAATTTAATCTGGAAGCGCCCGATAAAACTGTTATAGACAGGCACCGTAGTTCTCCGTTTCACAGATAAGTAGCTGAGACGATGGCATACTGGTGGATCTATATTTATATACATAGAAAGAGAGTAACTCAAAAAGCAACATGAAAGCCGAAAAAAAACTTCGGCATGAGGAAAACGGAAAATTAAAATAGAAACAAAATTCTTGAAAGCATCTTCTGAAATAAAGATTCAGATGTTGCTGGTGGAAGATAATGGTCCGTAGTTAAACGATATATTTTCAACTTGGATTTATATTCAACCAAATTCGTAACTTTCTTGCCGGCAAGGTCTAAAGAAATTGCCTTCATGCATTTGTATGAGCCAACATATTCACGCTTTTCATCCTGAAATTGACCTCGGTTCACAAATTGGACAAACATAAAATCGTAAGGAATATTTCTTTCAAAGGTCGCTCTATCCCTTGGGGCTTACATCATTGAGTGGTGGCTTCTGTTTGGCTTCAGGTGGGAAAGAATGAGTGAAAATGTTTTATTCATTTTATACATGAAAAGAAACAAATTTTCATGATTTCTGACGAATTGTGGCCGAAAGCTATAACGCAAGAAGTGAATGCAGGCGATTGAGGAAAAATGGGGTGAAATATTATCATAAACACCCCCAGGGAGAGCTACATGTATGCTAATACGCAAAAAGATTTTACACTATTCGGCGTAATTGTGTCGTAACTATTTTGTTGAGCTAGCCGATACGTTCTTATTCCGACGGAATTTTAAGAAGCTGCTCTCCTAAACAGGGCGTATTCTGGAAGAGTAATTTTCAAACTATTTGCTGATGGAACTAACGGTTGATAAAAAAACGTTGATACAGACAATCATTCGACATCGTGTTTAACAAGCCAATGCTATATCTAAACACGTGGACAGCATAAGATAGCACGATATATTAAGAGATGGTATAAATCAGGGTTGTTTGACCTTACGTGGCGGGCGACATTGATAGTTGCAAATTCTGAGCAGGATAAGGAGTTTACAGCGGAACTTACTCGAGATAATTTGCAATTATAAATATATTGCCAACCAAGAATAAGTTTCACTTCGTGGAACTACATAATATAAATGGGATGAAACTATGTAAATTTCTTCTTTAATGATTCAAGTCCAATTTACATTGTGAGTTTGAATTAATGTTGTTATAAAAGTGAAACTCAAGTATAAAATTTTTTTCGTGACAAAACTTTACCAGAAAGAGACTATAATCAAACTTTTAACTGACCGTAAAGATTATGACATATCGCTTCTTGATTCGTGGGCCGTATAAAATTCTCCCACGCAACGTAAGTTGTACCTCCCTAGGTTAAACAAATTTCGAAAACATTACGTCGAAATATCTAGAAAACCTAAATAATGTTTTAAAGTAGAAAATGCAGAAATAGATTAGGCAACGAGTCCAAAGACTTGTATTAATTCATTTTAAAATCGAATAATTTCAGCTGTCATCAATGTCAATCGTAAAAATCATTCTCATGGTAAACACTATTTTGCAGACTTTTATACTTGATATTTCGATAAACTCAGAGCTTCACAAATATCTGCTTTGTTCTACTCTTGTTAAATTTACAATAATATATTATTTCGGAAGAATGATTTAATAATAAGAGCCCGAGAGTTGTGAAAACAAATTATATATATTAATTCTTATTCTATCCTAAGGCGCCTTGGTCATACGTGAGGAAGCATAAGTATATTGAGATACCAACATAACAATATGAAGCTTATTTTTTCTATTGTCGTAAATATTTATTTATATAAGGCATTGCCTGCTGAGAGAATAAACGCAGAAATATCTGCGCCGATCATCTATCACCTGCAGCTTTTCCACTACTCCTTCAAATGTTAAACGCAACCCTGCCACCGAAATAGGCAGAGAGATAAATTTATGGCGAGGATGGCATCAATTAGTACCCCGGAAAATATACAACCTCTCCGCGTTCACTTTCTCGCGAAAGGCATCGGCTTCGGACAAAAGTAGCTTTGAAGGTGCTAGGATCATCGGAGAGAATTGTTTGAGGTCTGTCACGGAGGCGTGAAGGATGATATGTCAGGTCAGCCAAATGAAGAATGGACGAGAAGTAACAAGAGAAAACGGAATTATACGAACACACTGGATGGCATGCCATGTTCTCCTCTTGATCTTGGCAAACTCTGAGCAGCTGCATGTGTTTAGGACCGATTGGCAAAATCAAATAATTCCAACCTGTATGAAGTTATGAATCGCCGCTGCATCCTCCCCTCTTTTTATTATTAAGGAGACATTTATTACAGCATATATGTTTACGTCTCACGTAAATACATATGCTACGCAAAAATCGGAGTCACATAATATTAACTACTACACCAAATAATGGATATCGTTTATTCAAACAAATATTTAATAAAGATAAACAATGGCACGCTAACAATTTATAAACATATCTTAGGTTGCCAAATCCGAAATGGAACTTTTAAAATCAATCGCGTCCAACAAATTCATAAAATTTACAACAGAACAAAATATCTGTACACAACACCGAAGATAAACCTATCCGAACTCCTCGACGAGATTTTTATCGGCAAAGGGTCACGGATAGGATAAACAGTTTTTCCAGCCACCGCAACTCTCCCTACCTCATCCTTTTCTCCCAACCGAAAATCTTTCCAGCCGCTCAATTAGCAGAACCAATCGCACCGACAAATCTCAGCGCACACAAAGCCCAAGGCTGGCGATCATAATTTATTTATCGCCGGGGTTGGGCGTGTATCCGCGCGTTCAAATCTCCACTCCGAAGGAGGACGAAGACCGGTGGGCCTCCATCGGTGATGGTTTTTTAACAAGCCGACGAGGCAACGGTAGCGAGGATGCTGAGGGAGATTAGGAGGGTGCAGAAGTTAAGGGGGGAGGGGCACAGGAGGGAGAGGATTGGCTCCGAGATGTGGGAGCAGGGGGAGGAATACTCGGGACGTGAGCATGAAGGATGAGGTGGCGATGTATGGGAGACGGAGGTCGATGATGAGGTGGGGAAGAGAGAGGCGGGTTAAACGCAAGTCTCGGAGGTGACAGCATCAGAAATGGAATCTACCATCGACGCCACTGCTTACCACCTAACTCTTTCCCCCTCCCAAAACTTCTCCCCTTGCTAACCCACACCCGAACGGCACGCCATCCCACTTTTTTTCTTATATGCACGTCTTACACGGCGGCCCCACACAGAAGCGTCACGGATGACGTAAATTATGAGCGCGACGGTTAGGGGATCCGGGAAGAACAATGACCGGTGGAAGGAATCGTTCAGGAGGGGGCGGGGTATCGGCCGGCGCTGTTGTCCACCCACGAGGCCACGAAGGGAAAATGAAATAAGGGGAGTGGGTTTAACCAAGAGGCTACCGGCTAACGAGAGGGGCGTAACCCTGCAGGGATCACATTCCCAAGAGTCACTCAAATCGATAGGGATATGGGCGGGGGAGGAAGATGGGAATTGGGCGCCGCTTCTCCATTACAAAGGAATGGTAATACGGGTTGGATGGAGTGGAGGATGCGGAGAGGGGAAGAAAGAAAATTCGATAATGGGATTTTGACTAATAGGCAGTGTTGTCCGAAAAAAGTAAGGAGGCTGAATAAAATAAAAATATATATAATAAAAAATTAACATGAAAAACATCAATAGGTAATTAGTAACTAATTTTGGAGACTACACCAAAGTTTAAAGATGAAAAATTCCTCCTTAACCGTAAATTACTTATGATTCTAGCATGGAGTTATTGTGTACAGATTTTAATAGTGTTAGGTTATTGATGGTAATTGAGTGAATGCTTTCATGTAGGTATACGTATTGCTATGCTTGAATGGTTTACGATATACTGTTATATCTTAAGTGTGTTGTGTGTTCTCTGAATCGTGTTTTCAGTTTACTTTTTGTCTGTCCGATGTATATTAAATCGTATGTGTCGGAAGATATTTACGGTTAAGTAAAAAATATTTCTTATTGTCTTTAAAGGTAAGTTATCGAGGAAATAAATGTCAACAACCTAAAAGAATTGAAAATATTGTTTTAACTCTGAGAGACTAATTATTGAAAGAGAATTTATTAAAATGAGCGAGTAACTATTCATTGACAATGTGAAGCTACTTATTTTTTCTTCGAAAGTTAGTTTTAACTCATCGGATAAATGGAAATAAACTTTGAACCGTATCAAATATGTTTGCTTTGAATTACCTGTGAATGCAGATCTACTACAATGATAATTTTCTTCACATACGGTTCCTCTATTGGCTTGATCATGTGACCGCAAGGCAAAAATTTAAAGCTGGGCGAGCTTACAAAACGACAAAAACAGAAATTGGGGCAAGGAATTTAATTGCAGATTATGAATGTATATATTTACATTAAAGTTAATGAATTCTCTGTGATAAAAAGAGAAAGACTCTACCGTATAGATTATATTTTTAAAATCCTCATTAAAGATGGGGAAAACAACTAAAAACAAACGCCCAACAACAAATGTTAACTAATCAATGTTACTATATTTCTTCAATAAAGACATAACGCGATCGAACTACAAAACCAGTAACATCCAACTTTTCTTTTTCCCAATACCCAGTACATATTCCTTATTGGCCCATTAGTTTCATCTCACAAAAAATGTAATCAATTAAAAGATTGATAGGTAACGCAGAAGAGGTAAGAGAAGAAAGCTCTTAAATAAAAACCCAGCGACGGAACAATGGCGAAATGTGGTAAAAAAGAAAAACTGAGTGAAATAAAAAAGTGAGGGCTTAAGATAGAAAAGAGAAGACAAGGATAATATACGAGACATGACGATGGGATAAGCAGCTATAAGGTAGCAATAATAATCTCCAACACGCTGTTATTAAAATCCCGCCGAATTACCTAATTCTAAAATCTGCAACTAACACAACACATCCTTCGGCATTTTAGGGGAAACTGCTTAAGGAAAAAAACAAGCAAACATCACCAAAGGTGCGGAATCTTAAAAAATCACCTATGCCTGAGAAAAACTCCACGCACAAAACTTTATCCTCTCTTCCTTTGTCTCATCGCTTAACCCCATCCAACCTCCACCCCTCACTCCCCATCCCCTTTATTTACCCACTTCCCCTTTCATACGTTTTCGCCACTCTTTATCCCTCGGACAGCTCCCGAAGAGGAAGCCACAGAGTTCGGTCGTAAGAGAGAGAGAGAGAGAGAGAGAGAGGGTGAGACATTGGATGGAAAAGAGTGAGTGCACGATGTTTTTGCGAAGGAGAAGAGCAGAGAATTTCGGGAAGACTGAGATCGAGGGGAAGGGGAGGGCCAGGGAGAGACTCGCTCGGAGGAGGGGGGAAAAGACGAGAGAAAATGAGGAGTAGAATTGGGAAAGTGAGATTTACTGAGGACGAGAGAGAGAGAGGGATCAAGGATAGGAAGGGGATGGGGAGATGGGAGAGGGATGGCGAACAAGAGAAAAAAAGGAGAGGTAGTGTGGTAAAGGGCCAAAAATAAACAAAAATAATGAGAGAGAGAGACAACGAAATGGATGGATTAAAAGAACGATGTGACTTGTGTGGCCAGGGTTGTGTCTGCGCGAGAGATGGAAAGCCCGGTGGCGGAGGAGAAGAGGGACGGACGGAAGGGATGGATAACAAGGGAAGAAGAGGGAGGAAAATATGAATAACAGCTGAAAGAGAGACGAAGAAGGGCGGGAGAGGAGAGAGAGGGAAAAAAGTTCGGTAGAGAGGAGAGGACAGGGGTGGCGGTGTATAAAGAGTTGGGAGGAATTTTTGAAAAATTTTCTCTCTCTTGCTCTATCTAGAGGGGTGGATGAAGAAGGCACGAGAGAAACGCGGGGAATAAAAAGGGCGAGTTTTGTGAAGAGGAAGAGTATCACTTCGGGGAAGCTGGCGAGGGGTTTTATGCGAGTGGCTTTGCTCCGTCGAGATAAAAAATGAAAGGAAAGCGGGAACGAAATGAGACTCGGGGAAAAAAAGTTTTATTTCCGGAGGCGGTGTAGTTGAACGAGTTTTAATTTCCCTTTTATAAGCCTCGGACAAGCTGTGTACCAAAGGAAAAATTTAGGCGGTGGGAGTGCGGAATGGTAGGGGACGGGAGAAGAAGACGAAGAAGTGAACTGGGAGGAAATAATATAGCTAATATTGTTACCCGAAAAGCCACATCTAAAAAGCTCGAAGGCTGAAAATTTATGTTGAATGTTTTTTACCGCCACTACTTTGCGACCACTGTTCGTAAACTTTAACGAGGAAAGAAGACTTTTTTAACTTGAAATTATGGATTGCCGCGGAGAATGGGGATTAAAAAAATGCTGTCGGAAAAAAAGAGCAACAGATATGAAGGAGGTAGGAATTTTGCGCGTAAACCAATTACTTAATCCTTGAAATACATTCCAAAAATATACATCAAATAGCGTAGCGATTTCCTAGGAGAGTCAGGCAAATTATGACGACCCCTCTTAACTCTTACCTAAAATAAAATTCCATTTTCATGAAAAAATGCAACACTAAAAATTACCGTAACATTTATCGAGATAATAAAAGGCAAGGGGGAAAAGATTTAAGAGTATCATCTGCGCTTATATATGAGGATTAAAATAAAATTTCCTCACACAAATACTAAAGATACATAGATTCCATATGTGCACTAAAAATACAGATAAAAAGATGCGGATACATGGAGACAAGAAAGATTAAAGATGCACTAGATACAACCCAGAAACAAATTATTGTGCATGAGAGATGAACTTAAAATTTGAGAGAGCTTAACGCGCACTTTGAATGATCTACACAAATAGAGTCATCATCCTTCCCGAATGGGAATTTAAGTATGGAGATTAAGGTAATGATAGAACCATTTCACCTCCTACACTCTCTATATTTGCACTCTGCGCTAGAACAAGCGTCCATCAGTAAAAATAATCCTTGAATTTTGCGCGATGACGCCGGGTAGAATGGAAAGAAAATGACCTAAGTAAATGTCGCTAGCGCTCATATAAAACTGCATTAGCCGAGGACTAGCGCATAGAGGAATTGGTAAAGCGATTTAATCGCCTTCCACTCCAACAGTATTTGAGGAAGAGAAAATAAAAACCGAGGCGAAAATTAAAACGGGAGATGGAAGAGGTATCGGGATGGGGGAGGAAGGGGAGGGGGGGGGGGAGAGAGAGAGGAAAGTAAATTTCAAGGGAGGCGTGGGGAAAGAGAAGAATCTGAGGGAAGCCTCCGTGGTCCATTCCCAAGCAGCTCTTTGTTATTAACGCAACAATAACGCCCCTTTTAAAACGAACACAGCCACCGGGTGAACCTTTGACCCCTTCCAATTCCTCTTCTCAACCAACCCGTCCCGCTCGAGGCACCTTGAGTCCACTGAGAGGAGGCGATCATCTTCCACCTCGGTCTTATGCTGGAAATCCCCTGCGGGGAACCACGCGCATGCGCCACGAAACGCACGAGCTCGAAAAAGCAGCGGACACGCAATATCGAGAGAATTTATTCCTACCGATACGGAACACTTAACACAGAAACCGGTGTTTATAAGGTCTTGTCTATTACACAAATTACGACCTCGCGCGTGGAACCAGGACGTAGATTTCTACGAACAATTTCTATAATTTTCAAATACCTAACTTTACAAAACACAAAAGTTGAATATCTCATCTAATCATCTTACTTAATAATTTTAACTTTCTAAGTGTGCAGTTCTACTTCACAGGAACTCCATCATTTGGCTGATGTGACGAGGAGCAAAAGAATAAAAGGCAAAAATATCGTTTTGGAGGCAATGTAAAACCTCGATAACTCCAATCTTGATGAGAGGCGGAAACCTTCATTTTAAATATAGATAAATAATATAATAATATATTAAAAATATCCAGTTCAATTGAACGAAATTCGAGTTATCGACGTTCAACTAAATGAAGTTAGTTTTTGAACAGCAACTTTTTCTATTACTACATGCCAGTGAAACCCTACGAGAAAATTAACAGCTTTGAGATTGGTTATGCTACTTTGATACATCGGACAATACAGTCATTGAACGAAATGAGGTAAAGAGTTGACGATTACCTAATGGAAACCATTACAAGAATAGAGAATTAATGCAGGAACAAATGAACGAAAATCTACTGGAGAACGCTGGCGTTGGATATATTTGAAACACAAGAAAAGCGAAGATCTCTCCATTGTCTCATGGTTTCTATTACGAGCTGCCGCGGTAATGCACGCTCGCTTCTGCTACTAATCCTTTTTTGGTTCGCAGCGTTATTCGACCTGTTCGTTGCTGATATAACTTGAACGGCGTATCGTAGCCTTAATTAAATTCCTCCTCTCCCAGTTTCCAGGGAAAGTAGTTTTAATTAATGCAATGAGTCTTGCTTTAGGCCACAGGTGAGACGGGGAAACGGAAGATTCCGTTTAAAACCTAGCGCCTGAAATAATGAAAGCGGGGAAATAACCGGGTTGAAATCTTAAGCGACTAGCTAAAGCAAGCGAGGGAGAGAAACCGAATTAGTTTTTCAAGAGCCTTCCTTGCCCTGCTTAATGCCTCCTTAGAACAAAGGCTGAAGGGTTTTACCTTGAAACAATCAACGAAAACTTTCTGCACGAGTTCAATTTTGGAACAAACCTGGCGAAAAACGACGACGAAAGTAGTAGACTGAAAACTGGCGGAATTTACTCGAGTAACATTCGCTCGAATGAAACAACTCGCGTGATGCGAAAAATTATGCTAATTTTTCTTACGGATACAAACTATAAGGAGAACAGCGACTGCATAAGGAGACATTCTGTCCGTACGAAAACATATCGCTAGAAAATTAATTTATCCTCGGTGAATGGGAATTCCAAAAGAAAAAAATAAAGAAAAAGCAACAATGAAAGAGCGGCGGAGGAAAAAAACACCCGAGACTTGACAGAACGCGCAGGAATTGTTGCACCGAAACCGCAAGCATAAAGAATTTTTGCATGCATAATTAAGAAACCTCCACCAGACTAGAGGAAGCGTGACCCTTTCATCCAATAATGTGGGAAGGATTAAAAAAATTCCACTTTTCGACTGAAATATGGAATGAAATATTCTCAAGGCCTCGAGAAAACATCGAGCGGCGACTGCATTAGCACGCAGAGAAATAAGTAACATCCTTTACGTCCAGGATGATGCATAAAGGAGCACGATGCGAAAAGCCGCCAAGACGCAGGAAATCGGCTTTCATGCACTACGCTTAAGGTTAGGGCCGCCTTTCTCCCTTTCGGAAGAGGAGGGGCGAAAATAAAATCGCAAAGAAAATATTCCTTCGTCTCGCCACGAGTATCGGTTCCAACTCATTAGCATGGAAACCAAGGTCGCCGCCTAATTGCGAGGGTGAGGTGGAGGGAAGGCGGGAGATGATGCTTCCTCAGAAGCCGCGGTTGAAGTTGATTTGAAGCGGGAAGGGAGATGGGGAAGTGGTGGAGGTGTGGCAGAAGAGGTCAAGGAAGACTTGAGAGGGGTCAATTGCTGAGGTATACTGTGGAAGAAGGGTTGGAGTTGAGAGATGATAACGAGATGGGATACCTTACTGTCTTCGCTTGCTTACAAAATTGGTAGCAGCAGGTTTGAAACGTGAGGAAATGGGGTAAAAGGCGGGTTATCTTATATTACTTTTAATTTCCCGGAGAGTTATTTATTGCTCGATGATAAGGCTTCCGAAGGCTCGGTGTTTTTGAGAGAACGAAAGACCACTGATCTGTAAAGTAATTAAAGAAGGTAACCAAAATTACTTGGAAATACGTTGTATTTTGCGATAATAAATATTAGCGTTGGAAAAATCACTGTAAAAGTTTTTAAATATAAAATAATTACGGAATTTTTATAAATGCAAACAGGTGCATCTTAATATTTTTATTATAAAAGATATAGAAATATAAATTTCATTATATGCTCTTAAATGAGAAATAAAAGAAAAGACTACACCTGCACTGTCTGACAAGGACGTACCCAGGGGGAGGGTCCGGACCCTCCCCTCCCTCGTTGTACAGACATTTGTGGAACCTGCGATAACCACACAACAAACTTGCTATGTTGCCTCTTGCTACGCTGCCACTTTCTGCATTCAGTTATGATAACTAAAAACGTTATAAAAGTTTATATTATTTGAATAGGACTTTTATTTAATTAAATGCTGCCTCAGACCTCTTTCGAAATAAATTTCTGGGTACGTGCATGCTGTCTGACACAAGCGGATAAAATGATAATAGGTAATTACATTTTTGCGCTCAAAAATAGACGTAATTTCAACTAAAACTCCATAACGATGACCATAAATTCGTTATTCCGATGTAGGGTACGCCTACAGAAATGCATCGGCTTACGTTTAATGATATAGGATATGTAATCTATAATTATGACTTATTAGGGAATTTTCAGGTGAACTTACGATCTACAATCAAATGGATTCCAGAAAAAGGCCCCGAAAGAAAAGGGTTAAAAAAAAGCCCTGCATCATCACAACCTGGCGGAAAATTATATATCTTCGACAGAAAAAGAAAGTTCACAGCCACAGGTAAAACAAATCATCAAATATGGAAACTTCAATAGGAACAAATTTAAAATGCTTATGGAAACATTGATAAAAAAGAAATAATTCCAGTCCCGAGATCAAAACAAAAGCGAACCTATAACACATGCCTGAGATTTCGAAAGCCTTGACGTAAAAGAGTAAACATAGGACGGGTTAAAAAAAACAACCAGTTTGTCAAAGAAAACATCATTCAACCTACTCCCGCTCCTTATAAAGACATCACCATCTCTCCCTCTCATTACAATCATATCTTATAAGGTATGATTCCAGCGCTGGAGTAATTCTGGAGTCTTTACGAAGGAACAAAAGGAACGGCAATAGCATCTCCTCAAAAGACGGAAACTGTGAAAGAGAACTGCACGGTATATAGAGACAGCGAGGGAAGAGACGGGAGGTAGAAGCATCGGTTAGGGAGGAGGAAGAGAGGAGGAAGGAAGGAGCGGAGAGTGCGAGCCATTCATGAGACGAGGATTAATGTTGGAGCAGCAATCACGAGGTCATAAATAAAAAGGTGAAAGGAAATACCCTGGTCGGTTGCCGTGGAGTGGACGGTCACTTGTTTGGTAGAAGAAGGAAGGAAAGAGGAAGGAGGGTGACGGTAGAGAGAGAAAAATAGATGGAGAATGGGAGGTCAAGAGAGAGGCTAGAGGCAGAGGAGATGAAGGGGCATTCCTGGGACCGTTGAAGAAGAGGATTTATGAAATCGTCTTTCAGAAATAGAGGCACATGACTTCAAAGTTTAACGATTATCAAGCTAGGCTTTTAAAACGTTCGATCTGTAGATATGGAAAAGTTTCCTGTTTGAGTAATTACGATGAAATTTGACGATGTAGTGACTTTTCAGATGAAAGCAAACATCAACCAAACAATCTCAACATATCGCAGTTAGTACAGAAGCTGCAGTAGCTAATTGGAGAATCGATACATTGACCTATCTGATGATGAACGCCAAGGCAGTATAAGTCGGCACTAGATATGGCAAACGATACAGGAAACCTACAAAATAGCAACCAATATTATTTGTATACATGCCATTACCCGAATTCTCTATTACTGAATTGCCCCGCTGGAGAAAAACAAAGCCGGAAAGGATTATTGAAGTATTATTTAATAATGCTTCGCTAATTGAACACGAAGGACTAGTACTAAACAAATGATATATTTTTCTCGAGATGAACCATTTTAAAAGACGGATCTCAATCTCGAATTTTATATTTTAATTTTTTTAAACAAAATATAAATTTACGGACGGTAAAGGGTTTAAATCAAACAAATAAATGCTGGGACGAAAAATTAGAGGCGATAGGCAGGCACTGAAATGATATCTTGAGACGACAGCTTAACTGGGAGACAAAGGCCAAACATGGGAGAGGGCAACAAGAACATAAATATTCACAGACATGATCAAAAACAACCGACGGGGCTACCGATGACGAAATCTTCCACATCGAATCACCAAAATAATTTGAAAGGCAATGGGCGAAAGAAAGCTAACAGGTAATGAAAACTACGTGGCATTATAAAAGTGCAACTAATTCACTTGGATAAAAAACACGAAAATGTAACTAAGACTACCAGAGATGAAAACGAAGATAAACGTGCTGAGGAGGGAATCATTCCGTACAAGAGGACACGAGACAAAAGATCACATCGCCGGAATGGAGGCGGAGAGAGAGAGAGAGAAAAGAAGAGATAAGAGGACACCGACGAAGAATAAGATCTGAATAAAAGAGAGGGAGAAAATTAAGAGAGAGGAGAAGCGGAGGAGGAAGGAAAGGAGAGAGAGGCCGATAAGATTGGAGCAAGGAGTGGTTGTCCCCCGAGGCGGTAACGGAGTAGGGGAGCCCATAACGATGGAAATGACAATGCGAGGAAGGGGATGAGGGAGGGAGTGGGCGGGAGGAGGAAAACGTTGGGTTTAAGAGGCTTCCGAATTACGAAGGACTTCACCGTGCTCGCTTCACCTCGGAGAATGACCTCGGGGGATGAAACTCGATGGAGGGTGGGGAAGGGAGAAGGAGGAGGAATGGGGCGGGAAATACAGATAGTTGGGGTTAAAAACGATGTACGTATGGAAGTGGGTCGAGAGAACTAGAGAAACGGAGAGTGCTAATCATTGTTTCCTCGGGCGGGACACGCACATCAAAAGAATAGTCATGATATAAAAACCCCTCCCTTCCCTTTCATTAGCACGCCGCCATAGTGGCTGTAGTTTGTTAGGTATCTCCTCTCTCTCTCTCTCTCTCTCTCTAACAGCTAACGAAAAATAACACGTTGCGGCATAGAAAGCGTGTACGCGCACGCAAGCGGATTTGCATAAGACTGAGCTACCGGGAATAACACATGATACGTCTTTAAGGTGGAGAAGAATTAATTGGATGTCTGCGTCTAGCCTTCAACCTAGAAAAGTGTCAGGTGACGAATAGTATATCGTGAGTATTTTTTATATAAAAGAGGGTTCAACGCACGGCGCACTTCCAATTAATAACGGTAAAAAAACTCATTAGGTGAAAGAAAGAGAAGATTAACGAATGTTTCAGAGGATAATATTCAATTCATTTCAAGAGAAATTTTTAAATGTTTCCCTTGACTAGGAAAGAGAATAATAGTCAAAATTAAGAAGAAATGAGTTGTTCTAAATCAAGCGCTGTCTGAGTATAAAAATTATGAGTGGTTGAAAATTCACGATTTATCCAGCAATACGTATTATCAGATATCGTAATTTTTGCTAATTTACAAGTAACAATATTCATATACTTTAAGAAAAATGACTCTATTACGAACAACTACATGAAACTTGGAATTCTTGCTTATTAGCGATTGATGTAAAAAATTTGTGGCCGCTACGTTCTCCGGCGGTCGTCTCAAAATATTACCTGCTGGAAGAGTCAGTTTCAAACTTAACAATCAAAACGACGCTTATAGTAAAAAATGACCACTGTACAATTATCTGCATAGCGCATTTCAACGGCAAGATCTAGGGGGAAAACAATGATACTAGTGTATCGCATGCTTTTCATTAGTGACGTAATTATACTGCTGTTTTTACATACCACAACAAGTAAGATACCCTTCCTAAAGTAAAAGGTAAAAGCAAGTCTTCTTTAAAATTTTCAGGGTTCTGGTTTGCCTCTCCCTTTGGATAGTGGATAACCCACACCGTCGGAATGTAAATCTACACTAGACCTTTCTATGCGTGAAAACTTCACTCCTTTAGCTTCAGCAGTTTTGTCTACAATACCATTTCAAAAATTTGAGTTTTCCAAATTTGGATCCACCTAACGGAAAATCTTTGATCTATGCGGAAAATTCAATCAATGTAAAATTCATAAATTGATAAGAGCTATCTGATTCAAAAAGAATTTTCAAAATATCTTTAAAAACAAAAAACATGACTGTCCACAGACGGACGGATAGACACAGTAATCACATAACCACGCTTTTTTTTTAAGAAGACGGGCTAAAAAATGAAGCAATTAATTTCCATTCAAATAAAATCATACATTAAGTGTATGAAGCTTGCGTGCTTATACTACAACGCACGGCATAATACATAAACTAATGATTCGTATTTTGAATAAATATTATCTTGGATTCGAAAAAACATTATCGCACGCACGGAAACATTTGCCGACCATCCATGCGCATACAACGAGCGTCAATACTTCCTGGAAAGCATTTTTCCAAAGTATATCCATTTCTCTCCCCTCTTCTTCTATCCCTTTTAGCGAGCAAGAGAGCGGGAGATAGAGAGGGAAGAGGGAGGCCGCTCCCCAATCCACCCACTATCTGAAAAATCGTCCTGTTGGCTCCGTCTCCGGGCGTATCGGGAGGGAGCCTAATCAAAACCAATCTTACCCACTTCTTCATCGCCTCTCCGCTTCCTATCTGCGTCCGGACCCAAGACCATTACTCATTCCCTCCGCTCCCACCTTAACTTCTGGACCGCGATCATTTCCATCCCGGCATTCCTTGCTCTGAACGGCGCCCGGACGAAAGCCACGCAACAAATAACACTCGCGACAGATAAAAAAAACTTCGTGCTCCTTCCCCTCTCTTCCCTTTTGAAAATAAGACCACGACAATAAACACAACGGCGACGTTTTGGCATGATAATTTCTTTTCTCTCCCCATAAACATTCTGGGAACTGTTTATAAAAGAGGGCTTGAGGATGGGGTGTAAAACTTCGGCGCGCCCAATAATGACAAGGTTTAAAACGATTGTTATTTCGTAAGCTTCGATTTGAAACTGAAAACCAACCTATCATAATGCTGCATAAAGAGTTGGGTGCGTAATCTTTAGGGCTTTACTACGCTGAGGGCAATCGCCGAAATTCGAGTCTTAAGATATATCTCTGCGCAGATTGTATCTGAGATAGAGATTTCTTTATTCCCGCGGAATATAGATCTCAAATTGGTGGGTGCAACCGATTATCCACGGAGAACGTTTGTATTCTAAGCGATCAACGACGGAAGGTCCTCTCCCAATTTTTTTGTATCGATCTCTCTGAAGACGAGACCAATCGCGCGAGATATCGAGGTTCTCGTTTGCAAAGACAACTTATCGCGAAGTATGCATCGACGAATGGAGAGATAAGGGCAATTATCTACTTTTTTATGCTCGCCTCTCCGAATAGAAGGCCGCTACGGTTTCGTCTTATCGCGGTATTTTTTAGTCCAAAGCTTCGATCTCTATGAGAGAGCAACCGACCATCGAAAGATATCGCGGTTTGAATTTACAAAGTCAGCTTATGGAACGAAGAAATATGAAGATCTTTTTTGTCGGTTTTAAAGCAAAAAATTGAGCGAAGATTTATTTCTCCTATCAGTGGAAGAAAGGAGGAAAGCATAGGATAGCAATCGGTAAAAAGATTGGATAGGCCACCCGGGGTAAATTTAAGCAGGCGGTCCCTTATGCAAACAAAGTCGGGCTAATCCGAGCTGCAGCAATGTAGGGGCGGGAAGGAGGATGGGAAAACGGTGATGGGAGAAACCTATGAAGATAAGACGATGAGACGTGACGGGTTAGTCCGTGGAATTTGCAAAAGGATGATTTCTGGCTTTGATGGGTTCTTCTTGAAGACACTGTGCTATCGGATAAAAGTGACACTTGCGATGTTAAATGGAAAATAGGAGTGAGGACAATAACTGATACACCGCAACTATATGCACAGTAAAACTTCGAAAATACAAAACCGATTGATAAAAAAAGGTCGTTCGTAAGAATTTTACTTCGGTTTCCTGCGAAAACGTTGGTATATGTTGCTTATTATAACGGTCTCGTCATTACAGCACTCCTTATCACAAGTCGTGAAAATTTATGACTCTTCGAGTTTGCACTAATGAGTTTAAAAATAGCTTTTGAACAATTTATTACAAATATCAGCCTCGTAGTTTTAAAATAATTATTTATCCGTAATGCATAGTTTTTTTCGGTAGCACGATATCTCCCCCTCCCTCGAAATTGAAACAGGTCTCGTCGTTGAATAAGAAAAATAACAACCTTCATGTCCATTATGCGAAGAGAAAAAATTCCCTTTTCTTCTAGATTAAAAACAAAATACCTAAAACAAACTTTTGAAAAAGGGCAACGATATAAAATGAACAATAGTTGTGTCGGTTAGGTAACCTTGTATTTTTACAGACGGCTCCCAAAGGGTTCCTGGAACAGAAAAGGAAAAAGACGGGACGCAGGGAATACCATGCCAAATTTCGCGAAAATCAGATCGCGCGGTAATGACGCACATTAACAATAGGATAATCGGCAGTTTCTTCAGAAGCGGAGAGAATAACTCTGCTCTTATAAAAAGAGAGGCATTTTCGCAAAAAAAGGAACAACACGGAACAATTAATTCGTCCTCTCGCCGAGAGAGTACACAGCTGAGACTTGAAAGTACTCGTTAGGGCATTCTTACCGTCGCATTACGGGACAAAAGGAGCGAACCGGAGGGAAAAAGGGGTGGCTTTTCAGGGGATAAGCGGAAGGAGAGGGAGAGAAAGAAAGGGAAGAAGGATAGAGAGAAAGGCAGACAACGCGGCATTGTCCCGAGGAAAAACATGTTCATTATTTTAAGCTAATTGGTGGAGTCTTAGGGATGTTGGGAAGGAGAGGTCGGATGGGCTTGGATGTGGGAGGCGTGGGTGGAGGGAACTGAAACGAAGAATGAAGGGGGCGGAGAAGGGAGAGCACGGTGGGAGAGGCCAAGGAAGAGTGATGAGGTAAAGAGAGTAGAAGTCTATACAAATAAGTATGTGCGGGGTAGCTTAATATAGCCTAAGAGCGCGTTACTCTTTACAATTTAGGTTAAGTGACGAATCCCTTCTTGCCATGAATCATTTAAGTAACTTTTTCTTTTTAATTTACGTCTGCAGAATATGTATAATTAGGGTATAAATCTTCTTGATATTATTTCGTGCGAATGACTATATTCAGACTATATTCAGAATCATACAAACCGAAGTACGGTCCCATTATAGTTGCAAATAAAATATATTTAAACGTAACGCTTTACCGAAATATAATCATCGAATATAGATGTAATACAATAATAATTTACCTACCTCCAATGGATATGAGATTTGAGAAATTCTATGAGCATTTCGGAATTAAGGCAGCCGCCCTAGGCGTGCATTATAAAAAGGCAATTTTTAGAGCTTTTTTAAAATCTACAATATGCGAATCAACACTTAGGATGGCTAACTGGAGATCGGAACGCGCATTTGCTTTTTAAAACGTTTCTTAGAACTATCGAGATCTACCAAAACTAAAAACCATTTTGCCATAACCAGAATCGTAACCACGGCGCTAAATAAAAAAAAGAAAGCGAGATCGTCGCAGTAACGACTGTTTCGTTGCTGCCCATGATACGACAACATGGCGGGAAAGAGCGGGATAAGGGGAATGAGGGAGCAGATGGGTGTAATGAAGCGCGGTGAAGATGGAGAATAATGGCGCGGTTAGGGAAGAATCGGGAGAGAGAGGATGAGTGGAAGGGGCTACGGGGTTAAGGGAGTGGGGCAGTGGTGGTGGGGGAGAGTGGGGGTGGGAGGGCAGGACCTTTGGGAGAAAGAGAGAAAGATGACTAGTAGCTCGCAGACTACGGAATCCGTTCCCACCCAAGTCGCATTCCTTTCATGCAGTGCCCTCTTCCATTCCTTTCCTTTTTCTCTTCCTTTTTTCATTACTATAGACTACTCTTATCTTTCACATCCCATCCTAGGTCGCAGCGTGAATGAATACGCGAGACCGAGAGAGAGAGAGAGAGCTATCGCTGAGAATTCTATGGGATGCGCGATCTTCGCAACATCTCTTACCTTCCGCCCACGCGATCCTGAGAGAAAAAAACAGCGACGCGGCCATTGGACTAGAAGTCATCGACGCCGAAATAACCACGAAAGCGAAATGGAGGATCGGACTTGATGGGCGATAAAATACTCCATGTATGCGAGAGACCTCAAATCTTCACGAGATTTAAAGGACCATTCGATTTAACGCAGACCCCTTGGTTCCAAGAGCAGCGGGAAACAAAAGTGAGCCTCTCGAAATTTACGATTCGCCGGCGGTTCTTAAAAAATATCGTTCGTGCCCTAAAAGTATTCAAGTCAGATTACGAGGTGAAGTAAAAGAAGTAAGTAAGGTTCGCGTCAATAGGGGGGCGGGTGGTGCTCCTGATATCTTGAGAATGAATTTCAAAGAATGTAAATGATTTTGAAGCCATCATTTCCGAAACATGTGAAATTTACGCATCGCGGAAATTAAACTTCTCATATATTCTTTCTTCCAAATTGATTCAATACTCGATTCGACCTGGGTTCTACCGCTCCACGGTATAATCAGTTGAGGTCCTTGTATGATGTAAAAGGGAGTGTGACCGTTGAATTAGAAGAATGATACTATATAACATTTCAATTTTAACTCAGGTGGCATCCCAATACTACAGAATAGTGATGTGTGAATGGGTGAATCCAAAGCTACAGAAATGTATGCACAAAAAACAGTAATTAGAGCTAAACGTAGCCATTATAAAACTAAAAAACATTCGTGATCAATCTTAAACGAAAAAGATCTTCCGCAAAGTGACTTTAAAGGGAGAAAATCACAAGAAGCCAGCAATAAGCACATGCGCCTCCTCAACCATACTATATATACAAAATATTGCACCTTCGAAGTTCCACATAAACAACGAGACAATGCAGCAAGTAATTCATCAACAAGCATTCCAACTTCGAATAAAAAGGCGCTAATCGGAGTTCGCAGCAATCTATGCAGCTCGCGCACGCTTCGAGCAACCGTAGGCTTAGATTGCCCAAGCCGCATTTACCCTTCCAACGTAAACTCCATTAGCATAAAGGATGTCCTTTTGCCCGTTCGAAAGTACGCCCACCTTTTGCTCACTTTTAAAACCTCACTAAGCCTCACCTAGAGCCTCCGCACGCTTCTATCCCATCCCACTCGCTCTTTAAACAACCTCGCTACCCTTTCCACCACCGCCGCGCTTTGCTCCTTCACTTCTTCCTCCCTCCCTCTTCAAAAAAAATATCTTCGGCCCACACTCTTCCCCCTCCTCCCCCCCCCACTCTTCCCCCTCTCCATACTACTCCCTAACTTGCCCAAAATCTCTGCACCACCGCCTCCAACCTCTCCGGGGGCTCTAATCCCTCCTCCCTAAACTTGCGTGACACTACATAGTCCATCACGAGAAATAACGAGCCCTGATTCAGGCTGCGGAGAAAAGGGTGGGGGGCAGTAGGTGGTGTGGTGGGAGGGTAGGAGGGGGTGGAGCGGACCAGAGAGAGTGGCCTGGGTCTAGGTGTCCCCCATCCTCCTTCCTCCGTCGTTACAAAACACAAACTAAAACTTGGACCTCCCCCTCCCGCCTTTTCCCCCACCCACCTCTCCCACATTTTTTTCCTCCCACACTTACGCCTCCGAACTAAAATCCGCCTCCAGATTACCCTCTACCGCTTCCTTCATCCTCCCTCCACTCTCGCTTTAAACTCTCACTCCTCAAGAAGACGCTGAAGGCAAAACTTGCGCTTCTCCCTTCGTTCTTATCCCTTCGCTTCGCCCCCTCCTCACACAATCCCACGGACTCTTACGCTGTCATCCCAAACCTTCCAACAGATTTGTCCCTTCCTTCCTCGCCAAATTATTGTCTCCCTAAAAGACTTTATCGTTCACCGTTAAACCGCCCTCCAAAGTCTCACGTTTCACACGCTCTCTCCCATTCACCCTCTTTCTCTTCCTTCCCCTCCTACCCTCTTTCTCTCTCTGTATAAGTATACGTTCTATACGCAACCAAGCTCGTCTTTTACAGAAACCAAAGTATTCGCCACTGTCCACAGACCGAGCGGGGGGGCGGCAACTTGAGAACTTTTTTGTAACAAAGAACTCGCGATATTCCTCGAAGCGACGTAAAAAAATAAGAATATCTCTACGACGAGGCAGAAAGTCCACTAACTAAATCCCCACCAATTCGGATTCCAGTCGCTTAAGACTTAATGGCGCCTTATATCATTTTTATTTTGGCGCGGTTAATAAATTACCAGAGTCGAGTCTCTTTTTCTTCAGTTACACGTGAAACGTGAAGCGCAAAAGATGTTATAATTAAAAGGATGATAAATGTTTTGTATAAAAATTATACGAATTCAAATGCAGAATAGAAAAAAATAAAAAAATGAACCCGTTTATTATCTTTTTAAAATAAATAACGCATGTTCCCGGAGTAAGGAGCATTTAATTATTTTTGCGTTGCACGGATCGTCAATAAATATAAATAAAACCATTAAAACAATAAATTAACTATTGTGAATGGCCTACATAAATTATTCGTTTTATCCAATTGTAATTGACATATAAATGATATCATCCACTTTGATTAATGGCGATTATCATCATTGTAATTCTATCTGCTGGTATGTTTTAGGTGCACCCAACTCAATCTGTGCTATCCAAAGTAACGGCGATATAACGTGTAAAACACTAGTGTAATACAAAAATGCCCGAGAAATAACAAACTGGAATTAGGGAGAGCAAAAGAACAAAAGCTCCGTAACATCCTGTTAATAGAAAACTATAAATTAAAGCATTTCAACTTCCTACCAATAATCGTCAGCAACGGCAATACGCTCTAGAAATGTTTCTGGCTCTTATCTAGTATTTTAGAGCTGTCACTATTAAACGAAATATCCACGGAATAAGTGTAGATGATGCTGATCCATAATTCTACGAATGAAAAACAAAATTCCTAGAAATCTTACGAAGAAATCAAATACAAAATAAGAACTTTTTCCCGTTATTAATTAAAAAACACAGCCATAGAACGTGAATAGATAGGGATCATTTCTTGTTATTACAGAATAACCGATAGACATTTTTCAACCAGAAATATTTACCAATAATACTTTTAGAATATTAAGAACTATATTATACATCGTCCGCCTTTGGTATTAACTTTCTTGATCGAATTAAACAGGTAATTATAGACACGATAACTTCAACTATGATCAGATGTTTAATGCATCAGTCTTAATACTGTTTTAATGAGTAGTTTCGTACATGTAAAAGTGCATTTTAAAAATATCTAGCCTAGAATTTTGCGGCATGCTATCAGTTGGAGACAGTCTATACTTTTGGCATACAAATGGATTTTGATATGGGCGAAACTTGTGACAATCAACACCTAATATTCGCCACATGGAACGAATAATATCCAACACAGATACAAATAATAAGCATTTATTTCGATATATATTCAAAGTATGGTTAACATGAGACTCCTGATGTAAAAATACCCACGAAAATATAACACCTGAATTTTGAATATCAATTAGAAATAAGAATAAATCTACAATTCATGGAGAGAATCAATTCTTCACGTGTGCCCGGCAGATTAGTAGCATGCGATGCGCGACGAAAGCATCGTAAGGGTAGGTTCCAGGACGCAAATAAACGAGCACCAGCAGCATAGGATTCAACCGAGAATAATTCAATCAAACTACCTCCACATTAACGGGAACTATCAGGAGCCAGTCCACTATGTATAATCTTGAGCTAGACACGGAAATGGAGTGATAGAAGGTAAAAGAAGTGGTCGAGCGCGAGGAAAACTAAAAATAGAACAGATCGACAGAGAAGGTGGCTAGGAGTGAGAGGACATCGGCAGAGAGAGAAATGCTCAGAGGTTTGGTAAAGATCGAAATACGACGACGAGGGGTAGAGGGAGGAGGAGAGATCGGGAGGAAAGGGAGAGAGAGATGGGAGGAGGAGGAGGGAAGGAGACTTTTACAAGAGGCGAAGACGAATGGCCACGAAGTGGCACCGAGACGCTCGGCGAACAAAATAAAATATATATATATACACACAAACGAAAAGAACAAGAACTCGAGTCTCCTTAAAGGAGAGGGAGAAAGGGAGGGAGAGAGAGAGACGAGGATAATGAAAAAAGGTAAGGGATTAACATGCCGATAAGGGAAGCTGATAGGAAACACCGGGTAAGGAGGCTACATAAATAAACAGAAGCATAAAAATAATTATGAATGTAGATAGGATCCGATGGTGGCCGTAAATCATGTCCGAGTCATGGGCGGGGAGAGAGAGAGAAATACAATCGTAAATAAAAATAAAAGGAGCGAATTTGTAAGAAAAGGGTTGGACAAAAAACTGGCGCGAGTTTTTCGCCGGGATTACACCACCGTGTACAAACCACTGACCTCGACAGCTTATCAACCGGCAATTATTCGCCCAATTGAATTATTCAGGGAGGATTAAACGCGTATGCGTGAAAAGACGTTCTATGCGACCGCTCCGCCGCGGCTAAGTGGTTCCAATGGAGGCGATCATTTTTTCGCGCGCTCGTTCGTCTGGAGGAGAGCTGTAACTCCCGGAAGCAAATTCGAACATTTGCATAAGAGATAGCAATGTCCACTACGAGCGTGATATGTTGATGTTATAACTTTTTTTCCTTCCAAGCTCAAGATAAGGATAGCTAGGGAAATAAATTATTTTTTGGAGGATTTATAAGGGGGCAATAGCGATGCGAAAATTCGTAACTCGGTGCGAATTAATTCTCTTTCTTGAGGTACGAATGAAAGAATTCAACGAAGCAATAAAATAATGTCGAGAGCGATATATTCGGGAACAGAAGGGTTGAAACAAGAGTTCACGTAAAGACATTATTTACTTTTCATAAATTTGGAAAGGAAGTCGACTTCTGGAGAGAATATTAAATATTAATTTATATGCAATGAATTACATTTTTATAATGAAATACTTTTTGGAAAATTGATTGTAATATCTACTAATGTATGTTGGAAGGCAACTAAAAAATCCCTGATGGAATGACATTCATTTTTAGTAGATAAACATTGTATAATAAACTGTCTAACATTGTGTAAAATAAAATTTCAATTAAATTTAGAGAAAATATAACGATGGTGATTATAAGACAAGGCAACTCCAGTTAATGTTTCACTTTGAAACATAAACTTCCAAATTTAAATTAGTGATCATGTACAAAATTATAAAACTTCGAAAAATTTCTCCTGAACGGTATATTTGCATACGAAATGATGCGAGATATTAGCTACTAGAAGAACTGATAAGGAAGGAGGAATGGTTGCATAGATGTAAGGTTGGCGGAATAGAACGGAGAGGATCCGTTTTGAGGTAGAATACTCGTGATCTGGGATGGGAGGCGAGTAGGCAGCACGAGACCGGAAAGCCGATTATTACGCTTAGCCTTTTCGCGCGATAGAATCGCCAACGCGTATACGAGGGGGAATTGGAAGGGGAAAGCTAGAGGATTTGGGAAAGGAAGATAAAGGATTATAAGTGTGACAGCCTCCGAGAAAAAGCGAGAGGAACAGATGGTAGGACCGGAATTAAAGTTAAATGCAGCTGTTATACGGCAGAAGTAGAAGAAAAATCTTAAAGTAACAAACAATAAAAATCTTAAGCAGTACTTAGTCACCAAGGCGGGAAAAATAAACGGAATGATATAGTTAAAGCTCAATGATTATTTCCTGACGTAAAATACTCATGACGACAGCTAAATTGGAATTAAAACCGTTTTTAAACTTCTGTTTTAAGGATCCAGAGTGGTCACTGAATCAAAAATGAAAACTACAAAAAACTAAATAGTTGCAAATAGTCCCACTGATTATAATTATTATTGTGTAGTGTCTAACTATAGCAGTAGTAATTCAAAATTATTTCAAACAAGATACAATCGACGTCGAAAACTGTACGACAAGTCTTTGTTGCGTACGGCTCTTTTATTCTGCAAATGCAGCTCGTTGACATTGACAGAATAAAATTACCCTCAAGTGAATAAAACAATTAAATGACTCCTTTCAATTTCTGGCATTGCTGTGAAGCGCTGTACTCCACGATAAATCTTGCGAAAAAGAAACATCGTGCCGCTCTTACAAATCAATATTTAACGGAGTCTCATTAAACTGCACTGACCTCTTATTAGCCAGATTTTTACAGATCATACCAAGAGAATACAAACCTACAAGACCTCTAGTTCTAACATAACTTAACCTGGATATACGCATATATGTTTGTAAATTAATATTAATATTACAACAAAACGTAATCTTGAGGCTCCCAAACTTTTGAAAATTTTGGAATGCCCAGTAAGTTTGGCTTCCTCTGCTTTACAGCATAACAATTTAGCAAGTGAAAGTCGAGCCGCGAACAGCATGAAATGTTGAAATAATAAGATTATCCACAAATCATCTCGCGGAAACAGCGAACATGAGATGAAAACCAGCATTAAATACGAAAAAGATAAAAATTAAAAGACGACACTTCGTACACCCATTAATCGTAAAAGGTCTCAATTTTCGCGAACAACTATTCCAAAACTATGCTTGTAGAGAACCGTCGCGCACACATATCGATGTTGCGAAACGAAAGCGCATTTTCAAGAGCTCCACGTGGAATATTCCCACCAAGTATCGATATAAGGGCGGAAAAAACGACACGAACCAAAGTGGAGGAAGGATCCTTTGGAAAAAACATCGATTTTTCTAAATTCCCAAATCCAATAGCGATAACTCGGAACCCGTTGAGCACTCTCGACACCGATACCGTACACACGAGGAACGGACGAGGATGGCGCATCCGAGACAGATGCTGGGATCCGACCTCTCGCCACGAATGTTATCGCGCAGAATTATGAGCAGGCTCCCATTTCACCGGAGAGGCGACGACAGGCGGTATTCCCCACGAGGAAAAAAACGAAGGGGTGGAAGAAGAATCTACCCTCCAAAAAAAGAGGCCGCTTAAAAAGCGAGGACACCGAAAATCCCGGCGTAAAAATAAATATATTAATGGGGAAAAGCGAGACCGAACAATTTTTCATCTAAAACCCGATCCGTGTAGCGAATGGAGCCGAGGACACAAATCAGGGAGTCGGGAGACGAGACGTAGAATGTCGCGAGGAAGGGAAAGATGGGAATGGCGAGATGAGTACGGCCGAGAAAGATGAGAGCGGGTGAGAGAGGGAGTGGATTAAGAGAAGTGAAGGTGCTGTAAATGGGAAAAAGAGCCGTTTCGAAAAGTCTCCAAATATTTTTAAAATATCTCAACTTTTATTGTTAACCCCTATTAACTTTCGCTGAGGAATATGTAGTTACATAAGAGGCGCTTAATTATTTTCCGCGATGAGCACGCGAATCGGATTCGTATCCTAGCAACTTTAACGCTAAAATAATGCTTAGATTGAAGTGGAAGCGAAAATAATTAAGAAGGACCTTTTTATGATTATATCAATAGTACTTATAGCTAACTGAAAGAACCTAATAAACGAGGAGATAAAACAGCTTAACCGGTTATTTCCATCTACTTATCATGTACATTTGAGAACTGCAGAAATAGAAATACCTTTTAAAAACATCCTTTTAATGTCACTTTACTTCACTGAAAAATGCTATAGTTATATTCATCCTATTACCAGATAATATCCTTAGCTTCGTTTCTAACATGAGGATATTTTAAATTTATATGAGCTTCGACGGGACAAAATATAAAAAAAAGGTTACATGTAGCTCGTTAATGTTAAATGAGTGTAAATGTTTTACTGCGCTATCTTCTACCATTACGCAGCGTTTACAATAAAAGCCAACGCTATTTATAGTAACTTAATTTAAAGACGCCTAGCAGCTGCTTCGTTTATCAACCTTCCCTCACAATTTGGAGCTTCCAAAGATATTTCGGGTATAATTACAGCATCAGATATTCTAACAGTCCTTAAAGAATGAGTAAGAATCGCACCAACACTCTCAAATTTATAGCAACTGTCCTAAAATTAATACATCAAAATGAAATTTTATGGGTTTTTCACCTTATTGATATATAAATCAAGTTTGAAAGATAAAATTTGAAGCCGAGCCAAAAAGCGTAAAAAAACGTCGAACAAGTCATCTACATATTTCAACGGAATTTCTGTCTCCGTCGTATAGATATTCATTTAGAGTCACCCTGTATAAAGCCGCGAGCTACATATTCACCGTAAATGTCTAACGCCGTCGACGCAGAACCAAAGATGCAACGGGCGCGGAGCAAGCAGCGAGAGAGACAGAGCGGACAGGATGGGTAAGGAAATAAGACGCGAAACACATGACGAGAGCACGTTCCCGTACGGAAACGACCGGGTACCAAATTGAGTTTGCCTCTCCGCAAGAACCGGCAGCGGCGAGGGAAAAAAACGAGGTGAGAAAAACGTATTAAGCGTGGCAGAAAAATGGGCCGAGGGGGGTGAGTCTTTAATGGATCCAGTGTGTTTGCATTAGTATTCCGCGGGCTGTCGCTGGATAAACACGATCTCCCCACGTCCTCCTCCCCCAACCTACTTTCCCACCCAGGTCCTCTCACCCCATCCATCTCACGCCCCTCTCGAACTGGGAGAGCAGCAAGCAGCTAGCTGCCGCTTTAATCCTAATACCGCCGCCACGCCCCCCACCCATTCTCCCTCCCCCGCTATCATTCCACCAAACCCTTTCCGTCTTTCCCTTTGCGAAGGGTAGAAATGGGAGGAACGGGACCGACCGAAAATTCGTTAGGCACTGGGAAATCTCGGTTCTCCCACCAACGAGCGGATTAATTAGGTCTTGAGACTTACGCCAAGAACTCCGAGAGAGAGGATGAGGATTGCTTCTTGTGGTGAAGACACGCCTCCGAATGGCCTCCAAATCTCTTAACCGCAGCATAAAAAAAGGGGGAAGGGACGAGGAATATCTCCCAGCACCCTATTTCACCACTTCCCATCATCCCCTCGTTCATCCATCTTATTACGCCTCTTCCCTCCGTCTTTCCCTTCTTGCTCTCTCCTTTTAACATACTACTAGCGGAGAATTCGAGATCTTGGGAGAGGAATACACAATCCTCCTCCTCTTCCGGGAAGGGGTCTCGTAAGGGTTAAAGTGAAGAAGCGGATTGAGGAATCTCCGGATGGAGGGACGCCGAGACGTGGGACGACGGCGGGAAGGAGAAGAAAAAGTAAAATTGGGTCTGGGCGTAATACTGCATGTGGCAGTGCTGATGTACGACCCTCTCTTTGGTAGCGTTTTGCGGGCCACCCATTCGAATAATTACAGTTGTCACCTACTATACTCGGTTCGTCCGCGGAAGGGATTTATCGCAGCTGAATGGCGACAGAGATTAAGACCGAGGACATTCCGCCAAAAAACTTATTAACGTTCTAAAGCAAATATCATTTTAAACTTCTTTCCGAGTGTTATAAAAAGCTTAATGCTGTAAAGGAAGTCTATGACTGATCAGGTAAATTTTAGAATGATTTGTCAGATTCAAATAGATCCCGCGCAAATGAACACCTAGAACAGACAATCTCTGTAAAGACAATACGGAAGCCAAGTAAATCCATAAAACATTATATCGCTAAATCAAATTATGCGAATCATAAGGGCAAAAGTTTGGCGTATACTTAACATTTATCATTATTTGAGAATATTATCTGGATATTAATCTCTTAAAAATTTGTTCATTAAAATCAAACAAATGCAATATTTTTAGATATCACTTAGACAACATTGCTACATTCATTAGAGAATTATCTAGTTCGTCTTCTAACAAAAAATCAAGAATAAGCGCTTAAAAATAAGAAGATTGAAAAAAGTACTTATCTCGGGTATCTCCAATAGCCACAACAAAGTAATAAAGATGAGAAACTTGAGACAAGTACTTCAATCTTTTGATTTTTTTAAGTTCTTATTCTTGAACATTGCTACAGGCAATTTTTGAGGATTTATCATTGGGAATCGTTCTATCTTCCTAGGCCATCTTTAATATCATAAACTAGCCAAAATTTACAGGTATATAGCAAAAGAGAATCTAATTAGGAAGTTTGTGAAGACATGACCTATAGGATTGTTTGACCGAATTTATGACAGTCAATCAGGAGGAGAAAGAATGCATTAAAACTGAAATATATTTCTATTAATTGCTCCATTAGGATAATTTTTTAAAACACTTCACAAAATTTAACCCATCCTTATACAGGTCAATCTCATTCCGTCATTCCTTGATCAAGATTTTACGTAATAGTACGAATAACTCGAGAACGATCAGTTCGATTTCGACGAATTTTTCACCAGGTATTCGACGCGTTCCCTTGCAGTTTTGAAATGAATCACTCTCCAATGTAGGTTGGATTTCAGAAGTTTAAATTATCTACTTGATTAACATGTTAGTGTCGGATATTATTTTAAAAATAATTAGAATCGAGACATGAGCTCGAAGTGTTGACGTTGAATGAAACCCATATTTCCGGCCAATAAAAATGGAATACATTCTCAATTAGCTAAAAACATTTACTTCAAATCCAAAAATAGAATTTTTTTAAAAATTAACATTGAAAAATTATTGTTGCTATGACTACTTCTCGCATTCTTGCCGTGTATCGAAATAATTCCTCTTTCCCGCCATTTATCGACCTAACTGTAATTGTTAACAGACAACATATATTTGTATATACACAGCAAAAATTCAACTTGTACAGAAATGAATTAAATGTTTAAATATGGCCGTTAATAATGCCAGTAAGTCCGCCGCGGACAGTCAGATCTTAATCAACTTTAGCAGCACGGATTCGACTATAGGAGTGTCTTTTTAATCTTCAATTTAAACGAAAATGAATATAAAATATTTTTATCTGCGCTTTGAGAAGTTAGATTAAAGTTTTACTTTAATCGATTCATTTACGTTTCCTTTTGCCAAGAAATTGTTTTAAGACACTGCTAATTTCACATTATTTGGAAACGATAAGGTAAAATAATTTACAATAGAAAAATCAAGGTACGACAACTTTTGAAATACGAAGAGAATCGTAACTGTAGGTATAATAAAATACATACTATTCCGTTGATTTTTAATTACTAACCTAAGACACAGCTCTTTCCTACCCGTCATTATAACGTTCAATCCTATTACTTTTACATGAAACAGGCAACTAACATAAACATTTCTTATCGTACTTGACTCCTGAATAATAAACGTCACATCAATAAAATGCCGCTTTAATATAGAGACTAAATAGACCTATCCAAACCGACAAATAAACATTTAGGGTGTACGCATGACTTAGTCACTCCGCCTTTTGACACCGCCATTTTTCATAGACAAAGTGCCACATCAACCAATAGGTGAAAGGAACAAAATCTCATAGGAGGAGGAGCCAAAAGCTTTTAACGTTTTAGCGTCCATCGCGCGCCGTCCGTTCTGAAATTCTTTCCGCCTTCTCCCGAGCAGAACCTTCGCGGAACTGCGGTGCATAGTGTTAATAAAAATTTACACGTGAGAGCGGGTCCAAATGACAGGGCGAGAGAGAAACGGGATAAAAGGGGAGGCGGGAGCTCCTAGGCGAGAGTTATGCGGCACGGTGAGAAGGGAAATGGAATATAGGTGATGTTGTGATCATGGAAAATGGTACGGGAGGAGAGATAGAGAGGGAGAAAGGCGGTTTGGACGGAGAGAGGAATAGAAAGGGCTAACGAAGAAGAAGTAAGAGGTGGGGGAAGGGGGGTAGGGAGGCGAGGTGAGGGGGGAGAGGTCGCGAGGTATTTGCCGAGAGCGGAAAGGTTGGATAGGATGAGGAATGCGTTCGCGGACATAAATCTGTTGTGCAGGGTAGCGAGAGAGAGAGAGAGAAAGAGAGTAAGCGCGAGTTGGGTGAGCCGCGGTAGAGGAATTTCAGCACACGGAAAGCTAAAAGGTGATGGCGCAGAGGCGGCACGGTAAAATTTAGAAAAGGATAGGGTAAATTAAGATATAGGGAACTTGGCGGTGTAAAAGGGGGATGGAGGGTTATTATTTCCCCACATCCTTCTCTTCCCTCGGCCAACCCAAACTATCCGCAAATCCCGGTGATATCTTTAACACAGACGACGATTCAACCAAGGCGATATATCCCCTCTCTTATCCTCTCTGAAAAAAATATTCGGCCACTGCCGTAAATCAACGCGCTCGGCGGAATAACCAAGCAAAAACCCTCCGGGATTTGCCACTTTTTGATTTGGAACTGGATGATAAAACTTATCAATATTAAGAAAGAAAACTGGCCCGCGATCAGATGAAACGATTAGAACATAAGGCGCAATTCCTTTGGTTTAAAATTAATAGGGAATTTAGGGCGGAAGTAAAAACAAACAAGAAATTTGAAAATCAAAAAGGCAAGTACTTTCTTTCCATCTGGATTTATTTTCACGGAGCAAGGGGTTTAAAAAATGCAAGTCAAAGAGAAAACCTCAAAAGTAAGTCCTTAAATGCTAAGAAGAAGTAAGCTTTTTCAGACTGCTTTCAATTCACTAATTAAAAAAACAGCCATACGGTCATAGCAGCCAAAGCCTTGAACGAACCGTTTAACACATGGGTATCAAACACGCGGCCCGCGAGAAGCATTTATGCGGCCCGCGCAGTAATTTACTTTATAAATCAGCAATTTCAAAATATCCGCAGTTTATAGTTCATCCACATTTATAGCATCCTGCACATCTAGGGAGCAGACGGGCGTTGTTCACGCCGACAACGTGTCTGAAGGACATAACCCACGACGTTGAATCTAGCATTTTTGTGATGAATGTGTTCAAGAGCGCATTGAAGGGGAGGGGCGACCTCCGACCGTATAGGAAGGCGAGAAAGAATGTACAGGGAATGTGAGGACTGGGAAAGCCTGTAAGTTAGAACGCTGCACGTCGATTTGGTACGGTACCTTTATGAGGCCCGCGGCTTTGGTAAAGTGCCTTTATGTGGCCCACGCACAGATGTGAGTTTGTGATTTCTGGCCTAACATGTTCTCAATCGACGGGAACAAAAGAAAATAGCAATCTACGTATAGATGCACAGGAGGAAATGGGGGAAACGACGCGGCGTCCACCGCTGAGTCAGTCGAAAGACACTTCGAGGGGATGTGTGGTGATGCAGTAGCCAAAAGACGAGGACTTGCTTACTTAAAGCGGCAACTCTCTTTTATGAGCTGCGACAAGGGTATATTTTTTGCAAGGGGTGTGTCCCGAAGGAGTGGGACGATAACACAGGCACACAAGCTGTCCATGATGCAAAAGGAGAGATGCCGTGAGAAAATGAGAGGAAGGAGGTCCAGCGAGGGCGGAGTGATAAGGGGGAGGGAGGGAGAGAAGGAAGGTTGCGCAGACGGGAGGGAACGGGAGCGAGAAGGGGCGTGGTCGAAGGGAGGGAGGGGGAGAGAGAGAGAGAGAGAGAGAGAGAGAGATTAGGGGTCCATGGAGAGAAGGGGGTGACGTGGGCGTTCGGGTCGGAGAGAAGGGGTCGTGGTGGAATGGGATGGGTGGAGGGGGAATGGAAAGGCAAGGCGAAGGGAGATGGGTGGGTGGAGACGAAGGGTGACAAGTGGGAAACCGGGTGAAGATTTATTGCAAGCTGATGACGAAGGGTGGGACGGAGGATGGACAGGAGGGAGCAGGGCGGGGAGTGGGGTTGAGGAGGGAGGGCGTCCAAAACTGCAGACACAGAGATTTGCTTACGAAGGCAAATTCGGTGGCAAAGGCTTCGTGGTCGGAAATGTCGAGGCGAGGAGATCCGCGTAACTAACGAGAAAGGTAATGAATGTAATCGTTTTTGCCGGTCGTGGAAAGCAACGCGACACGAAAACGTGAGGACGTGAGAGCGTTTTGTGGAAGAAAAATATTCGACGGAAAAAGATTTAAAGATTCGGGCGACAATTTAAGTGTTCGCAAAACCATTTATTATAACGATTGGACCGAATGACGCGAAGGACATTCGAAAGTCTCGGCTTGTTCTTATCGAGATGAGGCACCCACCCAGATACTGGAAGTTTATTGACAAAAATACGATAGTATATCGATTGTTTTAGCGCCATGAATTATTAATAAGGCAGAAGTCCACTCGCGTAGCACCCACGTTGGCTTAATGACAGAAGATTTGAGTCCGAGAACATTAACACTAATTGAATAATTGATACACACGCAATGAAATATCTTTAACACCAGAAAGCACACTTTTTCCTGACTAAGGTATCGCGAAAAAATCTAAAGAATACAAGTATAAAGCAGTCCAGATTGTAAATATGATTAACAGTGCCACCAACAAATTAGCGAGAGAAAGACACATCGCCGAGTTCAAAGCGAAATACGAAGGGACGTAGAACCCAAATAACATATAATTCTCATCGGGAAAAAATCGAGTAACAGCTCAGAATAGAAAAATCATAAAGACGTTAATTAAAAAATAAACAGGCATGCCAGATGATTAATACCGTCGCTCCATTTACTTCACAAAAAATCCTTCGAAAGGAACGTATAACTGGCAGTAGCAGCTGACGATCATTGAGCCAAAGGAAAACTTGACTCTCAGCTATGAGAGGGCCATAAGAAATAGACTAACTGGGGCGAGATTGGCGGGGAGGGGAAGCTTTTAATGTGTTAAGATGATTTATTAAGGGGGAAAACAAATATTTTCGTGGTGCCGCCGTATAAGCTAGCTAAGGATTAAGAAAAAATTTATAAATTTATGATCGAGTTTTAGTCAAGCGCCTTTTACTGGCTGCGATAAACAAATGGAGGGAAGAGGAGAACATGAACTGACGGAATTCTATTCCTGTGAATTTACTGCAGTGAGTAAACCGCTAGAGGTAATATGGGAGGTTGGAATATCATTGATTTAGGAAGTCGTAAAGGAATTGTCAAACTGAGTTTTAAGATTTTGAAATAATTAGCTTTTGGTTATTTTGAAACGAAATTATTTTCCAGGATTACAAAAAGTATTAATTAAATATCTATTAAAAAACACACCAAATCAAAATGAACACACTGACATTCAATTATACGATTTTCAAACAGTTAAATTTCACTATTATAAAAATAAATTGTGTTTTCGGGAAGAAAGAAAGTTGCTATTAAACTTCTACATTTTAAAAGGAACGCGTGGAGCTCTATTTACATTGCTATCAAATTTCATAAAACTTAAACACCAACCATAATTCCGACTCAGGACACTAAGTATTCGAAATATTAGCAGAGCTGCTGCTAAAACTTAAAGACAACCCCGATGAGAAATTAATTCCGTAAAACCCAGCGAGATGCGAGTAAATATGAAATAGCATATTTTACAATAAATACGGAAAGCACAACGCGAGATTAGGAAAACGATCACACAGAAGTAACCATTACATGTGGAAAGTCAGAGGCTGGTTAGACGGAGGTAGGGGGAGTAATGGAGGGAGCGAATGAGGGGATGATGAAGAGGGAGGAAGCGCTGTAAGAAGAGGCGGGAAAGGAGTTTCTTTTTTTTAGGGTGGCTGCGTTTAGAGGTGTCTTCAAGATGCCGGAAAGCCGTCAGCCGTAATTGGGACCGACAGCCCATTTTTCGCCGAAGAACTGAACCCATCAAAAGCTCACGGGTAATTACCTCGCCCCTTTTCCCCTACTCGCTAAAGCAGCCAGAATGGAATGAGCAGGGAATGAGGGGCTTATGGTTATTTTTCCCCTTTGGAAGATGTTCCTTTTTTAAACCTTCGACGAGATACTTTGCTCGGACATGGGAGAAAGCAAATTTTCCTCGTTCGCCAAATAAGTCAAAAGTGCCTAATTAGCCGAACCGCAGATGAGTGGGACTTATGTTTCAATTTTTGAAGTTTTTTTGGAGAATTTTTACGCTGAAATGAACCTTATAAGGAGTCATGAAGACTTGGAGAAAGTCTTCGAGAAATTACTTTGCTCTTGCACGTGTGCTAGAAAGATTATAAGTGGACAAGGAAAGGAACGAATGCATGCAGGTTTTATTTATACAACAGCAGGTTAAATGCGGTGACAAGAAAGAATTCAGCAATTATAATATTTATAGCCAATACTTTTAAAATATCTTTGTCCAGTTACTTTTTTGCGCGTGATAAGACTGAATATTGCAGGGTGTATTTGATATTTTATGCCATTTATTGCGCTGCCAAGGAAATTCTTTGGAGAAATCGGTGGGCGGCAAGGGGTGTCCTCAAAATTTTTAAATAAAGATTCTGAGCAAATGGTTATAGATAAAAGGCTAAAATTTGTCGCTATTTGTGTGACCGTTAATGTCGTCTATAACAATGCCGAAGAAATTTTTTCGAAAACTTGGAGAGCGTCAGGGGGATCATTTTTTGGAGATATGGGAGAGCATCAAGAGGGACTTTTTAGTTCTGTAGTATGTTCATACCATAAGTCAACAGTCTTTACAGTAGAAAGTTAACATTAACATGAATATACCTTTTTGGTTAATTATTGAATAAATTACTGTGTCATATAATTATATTACTAAGTTTATAATGAATTTTAAGTTTAAAATTCTAAATAAGCATCAATAAATAAAACGCGCTTTTTCATATTTCGTCAGCAAATGATGCTCCCATTTTTCCAGAATTTTTTCTTGGCGCGTAGATGTAAGACCTTTCAGCACAATTATCTTAATTACATATTATATATATTTGCTCCGCTAGAAGCACTTACTAATCTTGGGAAAATTCAGTACTTAAAATTCTTATAAGTGTACATATATTAATGAAATATTTCATTCACGAACACTATGGATTTCAGAGATGGGACGTTTTATTAGCCATTAAATCTTTCGTGGAAACATCTTTCTAAAGAGGGATAACACAATTTTTTTGGAGATATCTCAAATTCTTTTTCAGAGGTTAAGTCTCAAAAAATTATTTCCTTATATTAAAATTGCCAGCATAGTTTATAGAAATCATACAATCATATCTTGCTTAATGTTGGCTTAAGTTACTTATTTCCATTTCAATCACCAAAGATGAGATTGAAAATAATGAATAATAAAAAACGCACGTCGTTGAAGTGAGCGAATTTCAGTATCGTAGCGGTTTACTATTTAGCTGCAGCTTCAGATGAAATTTAAATAAAAAATTATACATCGCTTTTAGGTTATTTGCTCTTCAAATAATGACAATTAATCATAATTGTATTCGTCAGAAATAAAAGTGAATGAAACCCTGAAAAAAGTACTTATATAACAAAAACGAAGCATAAAACAGGACGACATAGAGAAAATATTCGCTTAATTCCAATAGTAAAAACCAACAAGCAAATCCGGCCAGTAAAAAAAGAAGAACATCGGCCCGTTTATGCATTCAATAACCGTACTCTCGGGAGAGAGAGAAAAAAAACTCATTCGGAGACGCAACGAACGCTCTCTCGTAAAAATAACGAGGATGTTCGAATAACCCCCCTATTACGTACGAACCGCCAAAAGGATTTACAGGTTAACCAAAGAAGGCGATACAGTAATTAATTTTTTTCTCCTCTTTAAAAGAAGAGCCATAAATAAAGACCCACCGTGAGCCCGCGCGCACACACTCTTTGGGGGAAAACGATACACGATATTAGTCAAGCACCTAGGGTTGTAAATTCCTCCATTCAAGGTTTCGGCACCCGGGACACGATTTTCCCATCAGAAGGAGAATTCTTTTTTTTTTCGAGAGAGGGGGGGGGGGGACGGGGAGAATGGGGGATGAGCGTGGGAGGGAATGGAGTTGGGTGGAAGGGGGAGGGTGAAAAAAGAGTAAAAAGGGAGAGAGAGACACGGAGGATGGATTGCGGGATCTCACACGGACCACTCTGAGTAGACTGATCTCCGACCACGAGAGCACCCTCTCCCTCTTTCTCTAGAGTAGGTAAGGGAACCGGACGAAACGAAACATCATCAATTCGCATTCCGCTGGCTCAAGGTTCACTTTCTCCTACCTTTTAAATATCCCTCCCTTCTCTCTCTCTGTATTAATCTCCCTCTCTCCCTGGGAGAAAAAAGGAAAATCCTCCAAAAACAGCACCCTTTTTGCGCTTCATAAATGAGAGCGCAGGTGGCGCCGCAGTCTGACTGGAGGCTAATTTTAAAGGAGGCCTATTAAGGATTTTTCAAGTCCGACATCTCTCCACGGTTCGGTTTGTTTCGTTCCTGTTGGGATGATCCTCAAGAATCCATCTCTTCGTTGGGATCGAAGGAAGCGGATATTTGACTAAAATACGCATCTGAACTGTCGTAAATAAATCACTAATCGAAGCCGGGGAAAATCCCCGAGTATTGATAAAAAAAGTCAGCTCAAAATCTTGCATATATTTTGAGGAATCATATTGGTCAAATTAAAAGAGATATTTTGATTCTTGTTGGTAACAGGAAGAATATATTTCACTTAGGCTTGACCGTCAAGAAAATATTTTCCTGGCTTAGATGGACGGCATTAACACGAAATGCTGATTAAAACTCGTATAGGACGAAAATTTAATCAGAAGATAAGTTTAAGTCTCCCCGATCTCTGAATTTTTATAAGATTCCAAGGTTCATTAGTAATTTCGCTAGGTGCATTCCTGATACTCCGAAAAATACTCCATAAATATCAAGCGTTCGTCAAAAAGAGAAAAATAATATGTTTTAGAAAGTGTTTATAACTTGCTACCAACCGACTCTGATTTGACTGGATTGTAACTTGTCCTTGGTCTTCATAAAATTGAATGTAAGCTGAATATATACAACCTCTACCAACTGATGATAAGACATTGTTTCGGGATCAATGATTCCAGTTCGACATTTGATTAAATTATTCGCCAATCTATCAATTAACTCGCAGAAAACTAACTCCGGGAGTCAAAAATCAGTTAAGGGCACTGGAAGACTAAACACTCTCAATATAAGTAAAAAAATGCACGAAATCAGAGTCAAATCCTTTCATAGCTGGGATAAGTGAGGACGGATGACTTTTTTGAGCTCTAAACCAAGCGCATCTTCCAGGGAACACGAAACTCGCGACCGAATTCCCACGTGACTGACATCCTAGCCTTTAAATACCCGTGACTCGCCAAAAAACATTCAAAAATACAAATTGAAAAATGACCCTAAAAACAGCCGCTCTCTCAGACGGAATCTTTTGAGGACGGGATAATGGGTTCGAAAAATGGCGCTTCTTCCCCTTCCTCTCTCTCACTCTTTCGAGTTGACTAATTGACTCCATCTCCTCGCCGCGTACACTCCGCTTCAACTCCTCTCTTCTCTCATCTTTTAAGGGGACCGATTCCATCCACTCCCGGATCTATTTGCTTCTCTTAAGGTGCTTTCTCTCTCTAATTCCACTCTTTCCCTATTTTTCCTTCCCTCCGCGCCCTCCCTCCTCTTGGCGTGGCGAAGGGGTTAAGAGGAAGAAAGAAGAGGAGGAAAAATCCGACACCACCACACGTTCACACACTACGGAGGCGATCACTTTTGGCAACCGCTCTCCCGCGCACGGAAATGTTCTGACTGATGTTCTCCATGGTAACAACGTCATTTACATCTCGTCTTCCGTCGGCGCAGTCATCACGTTTTAAGGGATCCGAGCTAATGCAAGGGAGAAAGAGTGTGTCTTTGGGAGTACATGTGTGTTCGTGGTACGGAAGAAGAGGGGGCGAGATAGGAATGCGTTGAGAGGAGTCGAGGAGGATGTTGAAGAGGATCGAAGAGAAAGGGGAAGGAAAATTAGATTAGTCGACGACAGGAAATTTCAACGGAAGTCGTACGAATGGTGCCAGGTGAAGCTATGGTTTAATGGTCTTTCATAGGGTAAATATTTTCCACGATTACGAACATTTTATTAGATACTTGGATAAGGAAATTTAACAAGATTAATCTGCAATACGCCATTATATAAAAGCTGTATTACTGCTGCATAAATAATTAGTGAAAGGTTGAAAAATTCTCGCTTATTTTTGTTACAAAAATAAATTGGTATTTGAAGGAATGTAGAAGGCAATGGGAATATTCCTCGACTGAGCACATTAAAACTCAGTTTTGCATTTCGCTCATCGAGAAGAACTGGTTAAAAATTAGAAACATGAACATTTTAATTATTCATCACATTAGACGGCTTAATTATTTTATTTCGTAAAATAAACGGGTTTGAAGGCAAAATAAAGCTAGATAAGTATTGTGGAATTAAATATAAACCATGACGACAGAATTTCACCGTATCTACATCTTGATTGACTTGGTTCATACCGACCACCGCAAGTTAAAAATCGATTGAAAACCAGCGGCATAACATCGGTTTTATAATAATATGAAATAAAACAATGTAGTTGTCCACAATTTAAAATAGTGGAAAATTACACTATTATTTCATATTATGGAATTATTCCACAAAATTACGCCATCAACAGTTGAGATAATCGGTTTTCCCTTTTGAACGACCAACCTGAACATAAAAAAACACAGAATTAGGAAAGATATTATCCGGATAATTAACCTTCATTACAGATAACCATAGATAAGTGAATAATTGAAACCTTCATAAGCATCAACATATATAAAGGAACGAATAATTTTACCCATCTCTCCAAGGATGGAACAATTACAAGGCAATGCAAATGCGATGTTTGTCCCCGTCTCAATTATATTTATTAATATACTTTCGAAATTGTCATATATTCATACCAAACATATTTTTATATCTAACTTCAAATTATTTTGCAAAATCATGTTTTCGCACAATGATCTTTTTTCCTCATTCGAATGTAACTATACTTTTATTGGGATAGTAGGTATTAATTGATGGAATAAGATGATCCATTGAGCACCAACAAGTAGTGAAATACATAAGTTTATTTATAAAGTTATAAAGTAAGATCGAGCTTAACAAAAAAAGGAGGAGAAACCGATGGTAAAGACAAGAATCATAAACCTAATAAAAATAAAATACAAACGAAACGGAAAAAGTACGTAATTTATCCCAGAGAACATTCCGACTATCGCACGAAAGACACCGGAAGCGAGATAGGCAGTAACAAACGTCACACTAGTGGAAAGGATATAATGATGGTGGAAAATTAAGGGGAATAACGAAATACCTAAGGATAAAAAACGCAATACATCACTTGATGCACGTCATGGTCGATTCATAGTTACATCCAATAACCATATAATTTCCCAGAACGAAAAGTGAAATGAAATTACTTGTCGCAATTTTAGATTATAAACTGGATATATTTACGGCTTAGTTTAAATAATAGTCGGAAAATTTAGTAAGGAGGTTAAATAATGGCTGACTAACTTGATTCGAAAATGTTATCAGATGTTTTTGCATCGGCGTTCATAAATCGAATAATAGATTTTTAAAATTAAAAAATAACCAATTAAAATTTCTTCTCGTAAATGCTGTTGCAGTATTTATTAGCCGAGGCGAATCCTCCATAATGGGCTAATTATTTAAATAACACGTTCAAGGATGTTTCGGTATAAAAACAAAATGCACATTAAGTAGATATGCAGCAAAAGAGTCGCAGCTGTATCTATTGCGTAAGTCTATTTAGTGAGAAAATTACCATAGATTACAACGAAATGCAACGGAATATTTGGTGTAATTTTATCATATGGCACAGACACATCATTCCTTTTTCCTAATCAATATTTAAAATTAAATGTACCAAACTAATGTTATAAATAATTAATTTTATTAGCAAGAAACATCGCAAATAATCTTTTGTAAAAAACATAAAAACGCAGAATGGGCACGGTTGCTCAAAAACAATATTCAATTTGCATTAAAAGAATCTTGGTGAAACGCCAATGTGCAAGGAATAGGTAGGATGGAAAGCGCCAAAAGAAAAGGCACGCTAATCTTTCACGGTATGACGATTCAAATCAACCCTTATCCTTGGACATCTTTATCCGAGGACAAAAATTCGCGACAAATATGCCGAGCATTTTCAAGTCGCAGGCATTGTTCTCTAAAAAGGCTTATACATTGAAAAGAAAAACCCCAAAATGTCCCATGCGGCACAAAGAAAGGAATCGCCGACAAGAGCGACCACAAACCATTACACTAAGATCAATTACGGCGGCGAAAAGAAAAACCGTCAGAACCTCGCAGATTATACAGTAACACGATTTTTTACATGATTAAGCAGTGGATCCATTTAACAATCCTTCGCCTCTTTCGGGACAACCGGCCCTACAAAAGACCCCTAATTATGATATCATCCCTCTCCCCCCCTCTCTTACTCCCGCGATCCCACTTCCCTCAACGGCTCAACTCCACAAAAACCACAAGTGTTTTTCGTCGACTTTCTCTCGCCAAAATGCGGCACGCACCTCCGCTCGAATCCTTAAACCACGAACACGGTCCCAACGATACCCTCCCTTCTCTTTCGATATCCTATTCTCCAACTCCCCTTTCTCTCTCTCTCTCTCTCTCTCTCCGTCCTTCAAATCCCCTAACACGGCGATTCCAAAAAAACGACCCCTTTATCCCGAGGCCGATTCACTCTAGACAGGAGGAAGTATGGAGGGGGGTTATTCAAAGAACACCTCATCCAGTTTCCGAGCCCGAAATTCCTATTCACGTTCAAAACCTCCCTTCCTCTTTCCCTTCTCGAACCCTGGGTCCGCGCTACACCGGCGCCTCCCCCTGACCTCGCCGTTCCTTACATCGGTACGCGCATGATGAGAGAAGGGGACCGGTCGAGGATTCGGAGAGTCTACTACCACCTCCCTCCTCGACTCCATCGGCGCCACCTGCTCCCCATCCCTCCATCGGAACTGCCTTCCTCGCCTTGGCCGCAGCAGCCGCGTCCGCTGCGGAGCATGTGCTCGAGAGAGCACCTTGGAAGAAGGAGCGCGGAGTCAAAGCACGCGACTGCACTCGCATCTGCCGGCCGACCCACCCCACTCGCCTCCCATTCCCTCGGACGCCGGAGAGTCACGCCCAACATGAATACGCGGGGAAAGGAACCGCGGCCCGGCCTTCTTCTTCCTCTCCTCTCTTTACCCTGGCGAGCATTTTGCGGGCCGATAGGAGAGGAGGGGGGCATTAGATTTGAGAACGCGAAAATAACGTAGGCGGAGTGAGATGAGTGATAGGGCGTGGTGCGCGCTCGATGCATGCGAAGATGTTGAACACGTGCGATGGCAAGTGTGTGCGCGTGTACTTTGGGAGTTGGGACGAGGCGCGGTGTGAGGTACAATGGTAGACGGAGTACATCTCCGAGGGTGATGGAATTTGTCGGTATCTACGAGACACGCCGAAAATAGGTGGGACTGTACGGCGAGGGCAATCGACTAGAGAGGAGGGGAGGGGGATACATAGGCGCCAAAAACGCGAGAACACGACAGCGAACACGTTTCTCTTTATGGTGGCGATGAAAAAAGATTCTGTCCGTAAAAAAAAATTCCCGGAAAAATGGACAAACTCCGCCATGCCGACCCTGTCGTGGCCGCGTTTAAAAATAACCTACATTATCTCGAAAGAGGAAGGAAGGTTAAAATTACGAAGAGACAAGGAGATGACAGGCGCAGAAATCATCCGGTGGTCTCCTAACTAATGGTTATGAGATGATTTAAGTGAGCATATTAAGCTTAAGGACACCCACTGCTCTTTAGGAAAAGGAGCCTAGATTGACGAGTAACATCGCTCCAACTAGTTTCATTTGCGATGGCTTAAAATTCCTATTTAAGAATCGGACGTAAAAAAATACGACTAGAGAAATCCTGAGCACTGACAGCGTAGAAACGCGCTTCGTAAAAAAAGTAAATTTAGACTGGCGAATCGTTTCGAATATTCTACGCTGTCTCGCGAAAACAGTTTAAATACAAAAAAATTCATTTTTTCACGCTACTGAAAAATGCGGTAGATAGATCCTCCTCCAAAGACAACTCGAGGGAAAGGTCATTTTGAAATGGAAATGAGGACATTTGGCTCGTATTCCGAACGAAGCGGAGAAAAGAAAAATAACCCGTAACAATAAAAGATTCCGTCCTTCGGAGAGGGCAAAAGACCTGTAGTGGGCGGGGGAGTTAATAGAATGCGGCTACGACAATTTTAGACAAGGAGTACACAAGCTGTCGCTGGCAGCCATATTGAGGGCCCAAAGGAGGAGAAGGGTTGAGTCGAGAAATCACCACTTAAGACGTATCGGTTTCAGTACACCCATTAAAGTTTCCAATGTTGCGGCGAAAAGACACGAAATAGAGAAAGTGGATGAAAATAGAACAAGGCGCTACGCATGAAAGAAACAAGAGTTAGCATAACGTAGAAATTTCTCTTTGTCAAACAGTTCTTTTACGTCACGAAATAAATGAAGTTATTTTCGTGAAGATCACACTATGTAAATAATGATTCCAGAAACTATGCTTAAGATGCACAATTAATATATTTATCTGTCAATTAAAGGTCGTATTAAGATCAAGGACTAATATATTTATTGCTTTAAATGGTGGAATTTTAACGCCACTTTTATAAAACTTTATATTTCGGGAAGAAAATCGCACATTCTATTCAAAATCGAAAAAGTAAGAGGACCTATGGATACTTTTTTCCAGATACGGAAAATTTTCCAACCGTTGTCTTTTTAGAAAATAATCCGTTAACAAACAAATAAATTATTTGTGAACGGTAGCAGCATTAACGGGATAAGAAAAGATTCATCACCAGAAGAACATTATGCAATTATGAAAAATTTGCATCTTAAAATAATGTCTTTAACTTTATGATGAAAAACATAACATTAAATACAATGAATATTCGTACAATTAACTGTACCACAAATAAGAGATGAAATTTTAACTTGAAAATATAACAAAACCATTCCAACTATAATGAAGCTAGCTAAATAATGACAATATATTTTGAAAAATAACATTTAACATCACTCAAAATAGAGACAGTTATCACATATACCTAATCCTAAAATCATGTAAAGATAATGAAATAGATTAGAGGAGAGAGCATTTTAGCTTAAGGGCGTAAGGCCGAAAACAAGATGGAGGGGTAATAAATATAGATATAACATTCAGGACGAATTTTTTCCAGACCATAAAAATACTACGTATGCACAGACCCATACACACATTGCCATTTAGTGCTTTAATTTTAAGCAGCAAAAATAAAGCACTTCATTCCTTTAGCAGGAAAAAGACGCGAGGCACTCGGATTCTAACACGCATCCCTCGAGGCATTCTGCTATGCGACGTATCGCTAGAGACTGGAAAATCCACCAACAAACCGAACATTTTCAAAAAGTTTTAAGTTCACCGTAACTCCATCCCCGTATGATACCCTGTCTCTCTCCTCCTCCCCTCCCCCCCAGCACCTATCCTCCGTCCAACTCCCCCCTTCCATTTCCACGCTCCTCATTCTCCCGACCGGGGCTCAAACCGCGACGACGATCCCTACCTCGGGCTCTAAGGAGAACATGGAATAGCGCGCGTGCGATCCGCTCTAGCCTCACTCCCTCACCCATCCCCATTCCTCCCCCTTCCCTCTCCCCCTCCTCCCCTTCCTACACCATTCCATGCCCACGTTCATTCCCGGGGACGTAGACGGATAGGAGAGTAGGAGATCTGGGAGTGGGGAAGGAGAGAGAGAGAGAGTGAGAGAAGTAGGGATGAGAAAAGGGAGATGTAAAGGGAAAGGAGTTGAAGGGTGTGGAAGGCGGGGGGTGGTAAGGAGGGGGAGGGAGGGAGAGCGAAGAGAGGATCGGGTGTGAGATGAATGGCCCCATCCGAAGACGTACACCCCATCGCCTTCGCGGCTCGAGTTCGTCTTATACTCTCCCAGTATGAAGGAATCCCATTCTCCCACCCTTTCAGTCCTCTTCCCCACACCCCCTGCTCTCACCACACATCACGGTATTTCTCATCCCCGAGTAGTTCTCTCTCTCTCTCTCTCTTCTGCAGACGTTTTAACCCCGACACCCTCGCTTTCACTCAACTCGCACTATCTCGCTTCCCCTCTTTCTTTCTCTCTCATATCCACCCTCTCTCTCTCTCGTACACACCCCGTGCTGCGTCGTCACCTTTCACGTCCCACGCTCTGTCCACCTTCCGCGAGAAAGAATTCATTTGGCTGGCTCAATCCTATTTTCCGAGCGACCTCGCGATCCTTTTGTTTTCAACTTGGAACGTTAATCCGGAAGAATTCGATTACGTTGCGTTTCGTCGCCAGGAGGACTTATTTCGATCGGGTTCGACCACTCACGAGTATTAGTATTATATTGCAACTCTAACAAGCTTAGATAAGTGGACTTTTGTTTTACATCTGTGAAAATTATATCTAGACGAAAATCTGACTGAAAATCCAAAACAGTGAGCACGCTTCTTCGTTGCGAAAGCAGATACGACTTAAGTCGTCTAGTCGTGGCATTTGCGATTGATTTCAGGATTGGGAACTACACTATGAGCGTTGAATTCGTGAGTGTTATTGATGTTGGAAAAGCTGAATATGTCTCTGAAAATTCAAAATAGTTCTTTTCAACAAGCCCTGAATGGTAAATTTTTCTAAAAAAATGAGTATTTCAAGATAGTAAGAGACAACACTTTAAAAAGAATCCGAACTGATTCGCTTACAGCATAAGACGCTCTTTTGTGACCTCCCGTTAGAAGAGACGAAAACTGCCGTCTCAAGAAAAATGCGTAAAATCTTAAGAATGCAAACTAAAACATAATAATAATAACATAATAAAAATAGCATTTATTTTAGAGCGCAAAATTCCTAAAAGCGGCGGAGTTATAATTTTAATTGAAACGAAAAGAACTTACCACAAATTAAATACCTTCATCAGACGTTTTAACAGTTTAATCCGGCTATAAGTATTATAATATTTCAGATTGTCTAATCCTTTAAATTTAAGCTCGAAACTGGTGATCGATTTTATTCACCTGCCTTCGTAAAAAAATAACTGAAAGGGTGATGGAGATAAATTTTTACGATCACCAGACCGTAAAAGGATCGATTCGACTTATTATGGTAATGGCGTGCTCTCACCTGGCACGATGAATTCCATTTCGGTACAGAATGATATCCTATAATAACTTTCTTATGGCAGCGGAAGATAACTTTAATCGCGCTTTTCATAACAAATATCTCGTGTTATTTCGTATCGAAAAAAGATTGGAATATCAAAAATTAATTTTCCATACTGGAATAAGAACATACGCTCCTTTTTTTTGGCAAGTTTCCATTTAGTTTCAATTTTAAATGAATTCCTCCTCGATTAAAATTTAAACTAGCATACGCAGCTGCTTATGACGGATTTTTTAGATACGGCGCAAAACAAAATTGAGCAAAACGCGGTTAATGGAAAGTTCAACACCGGAAATCGCCTGGAAAAAAATGTTGGTCTTTCATTCGTGCATTTCTGGTTTATTTCGCTAAAATAATTAAATACCACTCTAAGGATGAAAAACTAAGCAGCAAAAACCTGACCTAAAATGTAGGTGTAACTCAACGGTAAAAGTTATTGATACTAAAAAACCACACTCATAAATTTTCCTGTTTTCCTCTTCTCAAACTGGAAAAAACACTGCACTTCACCATTCAGTTTCCCTCACATCTTCATTGCTTCATTAACTGTACACCAACTTCTTCATCTTTTCAATTCACGCCATAAAGGCTCACCTCGTTCGCCTCGGAAAAAATACACACACGACCGCATACGCATAACCGGTCACGAGCGAAGACGCAAAATAGTAAATGAAACATCTCCGAGGATCACACTTGAAAACATCAATTAAAATAAAAAAACCCAAAGCGGGTACAATCTGCTTTACACGCAGCGGATATAAAAAGCGAGTGATGACGGAGGGAGAGACTGTTAAAGCTCTAAACAGAAAATATAGAGAGAGGGAAAAATAAGAGCTACGAGGGGCGATGAAAACTTAAACCTCGCGGCAGGGAAAGGGTTTCTCCTTCGGCGTTCCAAATGGGAAGAAAGAGAGAGAGAGAGAGAGGGAAGGAAGGGGAATGAGGTTTAAGGTGGGAAGAAGAGAAGGAAAAGGAGACGACTAGAGCCGAGAAAACGTATAAAGAAAGAGAGAGAGAGAGGAGTAGGAAGGAGAATGGGCGGAGAAGGATGGAGGAAGAGGAGGAGGGTGTGGGAGAGAAAAAGACGGAGTGTTCGGGTGAGCGCGGTGGACGGTTGTTGATGCGACTTTAGGAGATGGGAAGAAACGGATGAGGGCGGGTAGAGAGAGAAAGGGGAGGGAGGTGGGGTGAGGGGGCGAGACGGAGGAAGACGGAGAGGGAGGAAGGGGATGGGAAGATGGCGGGGCGGTGGGGCAGAGAGTGGCGAGCGTGATAGTCTGCCACGCGGACCCCCTTGCTCACTTTACACCACTATTCCTCCGAATACCCCCCTTCCTCCACCACCTCGCCCACTCCTCCTCTCCCTCCCTCTTCACTCTCTCTCTCGAAGAAATCACTCTTCTTCACCCCACTCCCTCTCTCTCTCTCTCTCTCTCGACTGACTCCTCTTCTCCCCTTTCTGCCCGCCGCCACTCCGTCACCCTCCCAAATTCCCTCTCCTCGCCTACACTAATCCTCACCTGCCGAGATGCATCAACATCCCCGAAGGCCTACTCTGTTCGTCTCAAACGCCCTCTATCTCTCTCTCTCCCGGGAGAGGACAAACTCTCCCATCCCTTCTTTCCCGGCAGGAGAAAGAAGCGCGCTCTCGCACCTCGCACATTATAATGCCGAAAAGGCCATAGTACAGCATGAAGGCATCGGTTGAGGCTGGAAGGAGGATTTGGTGCTCCTCTGAATGAACGAGAAGGTGCAGTCTAGTTGTTTACAGCCTCTCTAGGGAGAAATACGCGCATTTGTTGCATGGTTATTGGATGAGAAACAGATTTGAGTTATGAAACTCGTTTGAGTAGAATTAGGATACTAAAAGTCGAAGATGGTTCGAATTACCATCGCTTTGGTTGATTGAAAAAATGATCGTTCCTCGCAATGATCTGGTGAAACGAACGACGTCTATCTTAGTAGCAGGGATTTGTTTTAAGTCCTAACGGATGAATAAATGACGTGATGATTGTGCAAATCGGTAAAAGAGGTAAAAAGGACTTGGTACTCACCACCCTGGTCACATTTTATACACATAAACAATGAAGAATGAGGTTGTACATCGACCCATAGAATTTTAACTTCCGTACCTATAAAGGAGAGAGAAATAGGCATTTAGTAATATTTAGAATAATCGATTGTAAATTTTTTTATATTGAATAACATTCTGGCCAAAAACATGTACAATTATTGTATTATTGAGTCAACATTTCTAAAATAATAAGTTAATATCAAAAATATATAATAAGATAAATGTGCCAAAAAATCAAACTTGGTATTACTGAGGACAGTAACTGTGTAAGCTAAAAGTAATTGGTACATACTGGATTGAATAAACCGATACATGTTTAGAAATTGAAGGTTATGCAACTTCACGTATTTCATGAAAATCAAAGACTTAACAAAACGGAAAATATCGTAACCCTATGCGAATTCAATTTCAGATTTGTGCAGCCTATCTAGCTTTTTTGACCAAATAAACCTGCACAAATTCCGCAAAAATGGAGCACACAAAGAAGCAAGATATTAAGATTTGACGAAAGACCACGAGAAATGGAAAGGATGGCGAAAAAGAAAACATCAGACACAGGAAGAAACAGAAAGAGGGAGATGTGGCGAATGAGTCCCTCCATCTCACGCAAACTCGTGGCGGTCTTAAATGAAGTCATTTGCCTTATGTGATTGTCTCCCCCGGTCTTATCTCGCTCTATCCCCGCCTCCCGCCACTCCATTCTCACACACAAGCGAGCTCGCCCTCGCCTTCATCTCACCACCATGGCCATCCCTTATGTCTCAGAAATAAAAAAAAACAAAGAGAGAGAGAGAGATAATATACAGTCCTACCGACCTGAGACCACTCACCACCCGCAACTTCTTTCCAGCTATCTCAATTATGCGCCCACAGGTAGCCGAGCGAAAGCGATATAAAAAATAAACCCTTTTCCGAAGGATCTCTTCATACAAAAAAGGCATAAAATGGTCAGAAATGCTCCGTATTTAGCTCGGGAACGGCAGATTTCGGAGGGAACTTTGACCTCAGGACCGTTCCCACTCAAAGAGAGAGAAAAAGTCCGAGAGGGATCACAACCGAACTCCATCCTCCATTACTCTCTCTCTCTTTCTAGAAACGTCCTCGCCTCTACTCTCCACACCATTCATCCTCTTCTCCGTTCCACCCCTTAACATAGGATCCGCCCCACAACACAATTCTTACTCCAAGGCGCAGTCCATCACCTCCTTCGCACATCTCCGACCTCCAAAAGAGAGAGAAGGGCAGAGAACGGGAAGAGGCAATGGGGAAGAAGAGGAAATAGGAAAAGAGGAACAAGAGGGAAAGGGATAGGAAAGAGAAGGCGGCGGAAGAAGAGAGGCGGAAAAGCAAGTCGAAGGAGAGAGAGTTAAGAGAAGAAGAGAGCGAATAAATAGAGGCAAAACGATTAAAAGATAAGAAATATATTGGAAGAAGGTAGAAAGGGGTGATAGAAAAGGAAGAGATGAGAGAAATAGTGAACCAGAGAGTTAAAGGAGCGTGTTAATGCAACGAGGAAGTGTAAGATGGGAGTAAAAAGGGAAGGTTAGGAGGAAGAAATAATATCGAATGGAAATACGAACAGCATGACACCTATCGAGGTCTTGGTTAAAAGACTGAAAGGAGAGAAAGAGGAAATGCCCCGGAACAAACCGCCGGTAATAAAATTTTTCTGACGTCTTAAGGATCGGTTCCTCATGAAACCGCAACGCAAGCGACTCTAGAAGCAAATACTGCGCGAGAGTCGAGAATCTCGAGTGTATATTTTTTCCTTTTATTTCGAGTTTTCCCGATGAAATAAACCCCTCCTAGAGAGAGAGAGAGAGAGAAAGAGCTCACGACTCGCGGAAACAAATCAAGCTCGTCGACGAGAAACAATGTGGAAAGTGCGAGTATATCGAGGCGAGAGGAAGAGACCCACGGTGGCGGCGGCGGTGGGCCCTCCGCCCATGAGATCTCAAAGAGGGATAACAACCCTCTCACTCTTTCTCTCTCCAGACCGAAGGAAGGCACCGGCTGACCTATTCTATCTCTCTCTCTCTCTTTTACCACTTTGAAGAGGTGGCGAAACGAGAAAAGGAGGCGAAGACGAATGGAGGAACGGAAAAATAAAAAGAGAATTCGCGAGAGCTGGTGCGATAAAGATTAAGCAGCGGGGGAAAGAGAGAGAGGGGGAGGGATGATGGACCGAAGTGGATGAAACGAGAGAGGTGGTTTGCAAAAACGAATGAGAGGTTCGCCCTTTCCGATTTTCTCCTCTGGTACATTACCCGCTTAAGTTTTCGAAACCGAGAGTAGGCGTGTTTGTTTTAAGAGTTCTCGGTCGAACGATTTTCAAAAAGCAAAATATGTAACGCCATACACTGTATTGAGAATAACAATGGGTATTTGTAGATTATACGCAGGTACAACGGGATAAGGCGAATAAAAAAATCAACGTGAATGAGGTTTTTATTTTAAAGCGCAGAGATGCAAATCCGGTCGTCGTCGATAAATTGTTAGACTGTATCTCTCCAATAGCCATAAAAAGGATATCGGAGAGAAGTTGTCTAACAATTTCATTTCCGTCATAAGGCAAGCTCGATAGCTGGTTCGCCTATGAGGCTTATAGGAACTCAACTGACAGTTGGTGCGGGACGATTCATATGATTAAGCATATGGGAAACGAGTCTACAAATATACAATACCATGAAATCCTACTCAAAAGACTACTCAACCAATGAAAAAAGTACGTCGCCCAATAAAACCGCATTTGATCGCGAAATAACCACCGCGAAATCAACAGAAAACACCGGCTTCTTCATTCACTGAGGAAAATTCCTTGTCACTCATCAAACAACAAATCGAGGTTGGCGCTCCATTATCCACTCCATAGTTAACGCGCGCTGCTTCGGAGCTATAGCAAATGGGATCGCAACACCGTTTAAAATAAAGTTGTCCCCTTCATTCCTAGAGGGCGTTAGAACCAATCCGAGATCATAATAACAATAATCCAGCACACGTTGAATATGCATCGAACTCCCGCTCTTACTATTTAATCGCCCTAAGCTGCTCCTTAGAGGTAAACTCGAAGGAGAGAGAGAGAGAGGAATAAACCTTTTCCTCTCTCCCTCCGTGCAGAACTCACGCCGCGCAGGGGGAGTAGGTTTGGGATGAGGAGGACTCGACCATAAATTACTTCCCTCCTCCCGTGTGCAAAGAAGAACAAAACGGCGAGCGGAATAATGGAGGCGACGACAAAATGGGATGCTCTCTCGGAGATGTGTGGCTCTGATTAAAAGGGGCGGGGGAGGCGGAGGAGGAGGGGGAGAAGAGCGCGGGGAATTGGAAGGGGGAGGGAGAAGGAGAGAGGGAGCGTATTAATGAAGGGTCTTGTAGCGCCGTTTCGCAGTCTCGTACGTCAACTCGATCCGCCGCTTGTCGTGTGCCCTCCTTCCTTCGTTCGATGCGAGAGGGTGGGAGTTGGGGAAAAAGGGGAAGGGGCGGGGTGGTTGGGTTGGGTGCTCGGTACTCCCACAGTGGCGCCTTACATTCGCTCGCGGATGAGCGCATGTGGGTGTCGCGGAGCACGGATCGTTCGGAAATTAAAAAAAAGACGGCTGACTGGCTTAAGAGAGAGAGAGTATAACGCGCTAATGGGACCTCGAAGGGGAGACCATAATGTACTGTGGGAGAAAATCTTAAAGAGTAACCATGTCACTATTGAGGTAGTTTCGAAGACGATATTTTTTTAACCTTCGGCAAACAAGCGCGAGTGAAATATCTGTCGAAGGCAACGCGAGCATCGAAAGAGATTGTTCAACATTATTAATATTTCTACAGTCGTGATTCGCAGGAGATATTTCATTTGGTGCGTTGGGCTATGTATTTCGTGGATAAATATAACATGCCATGTTGAAGCTTAACAAAAAAAATCATCGGATACGCTTTGCAACAAACCGTAAAGGTTGTCTTATTGCGCAATTAAACTTAAGATTTAAAACTAATGCTGAACATTCTTTTGCAGAGATGAATAAATGTCACTTATTCCACTTTCGATGTGCATCGAAGACAAACTTCACTTAGCAATGCCAAAAAACAAGGTAAAATCCTATATTTCCAGAAAACTTACAAATTCTGCTTATTTACCATACGTTGCGAAAATAATCCTAAAACTTTCGTTTCGAAACACTTTTTATCATATCAGTATTTTTATCAGCAAGACAAATAGTTGTAGACAACCAGATGATCTAGTTATATCCAGGCGAAAAACTTAGCTAGAAACCAAACAGAATAAAAACAATCAAAATACGAGGTCTGACAATTAAATAACGAAACTGGCAACAATGCAAAGTTCGAGTCCATTTGAGGTTGATGGCGAGTGCTGCCCTCTTTAGGTACATGTCAGTTCTCACCAATATAACAAACTTTTTTTGACAACAATAGCGAGTGCAGAACTGCGGCTCTTTTAATGATGTTTGGATAGCTCGTCACGAAAATGAGTGAGCAACATTTTGAACAACGGATCAACATGAAATTTTTGGTCAAACTTGGAAAAAAACCAGCCGAAATCTTCGAAATGCTAAAGAAAGAGTATGGGGAAGAGGTTATGTCAAGAGCGTGTGTTTTTGAATGGTGCAAACGGTTTTCTGAAGGAAAAAACAAAGTGGAGTTTGACAGTCGTTCTTGGCGTCGTACAACATCAAAGACTAACGAAAATGTGAAAAAGGTGAGAACTCGGGTGCGGAATGATCGACGACTCACTGTGAGAATGATTGCAGAAGAACTGAATATCAATAGAGGGACTGCACGTTTGATTTTGACGGAAAATTTGGGGATGAAAAAAGTGTGTGCGAAGATGGTGCCCAAAAACCTCACTTAAGATCAACTGCAGCGGAGGAGGGAAGCTTGCGCTGGCATTTTGCAACGAATAGAAGATATTGACGAATGGTTGAACCGAGTCATTACTGAGGATAAAAGTTGGGTTTTTCAGTATGACCCTGAGACAAAGCGGCAGAGCATGCAATGGAAATCTCGAAGTTCACTCCGTCCCAAGAAAGCACGGATGTCAAAATCCAAAGTCAAGGCAATGTTGATTTGTTTCTTGGACCACAAAGGGATAGTGCACCGAGAGTTTGCCCCACCTGGTCAGACTCTCAACCAAACCTTTTATCTCGAAGTCTTGAAAAGACTGGGGCAGCGGGTTCGTCGTGTGAGGCCGGAATTGTTTGCAGACAAGTGGATTCTGCACCATGACAACGCGCCTTCACACACAGAGCTTTCCGTCAAGGAGTTTTTGGCGAAAAAATCGATTGTGACCCTAGAAAATCCAGTTTACTCACCAGATCTTGCTCCGTGTGACTTCTTTCTCTTCCCTGAAATGAATAATCGCCTCAAGGGATCACATTTTGAAACTGTAGAAGAGATTCAAAAGGTTACGACGGCCGTTCTAAGCAACTTGCAGGAGAAGAACTTCCGGAGGTGCTTCGAGAATTGGAAACAACGCTGGCGTTCCTGTATAGCTTCAGGAGGGAATTACTTTGAAGGAGATCACTTAAGTTTTGGATACAATTTAATACAATGCTGCCTGTAAGTACAGTCTCGTTGTTTAATTGTAAGACCTCGTATTCTATGAATAGAAAAATATATTAACAAAATGCGAAAGTACTTCCGAGGAGTCGTTTCAATTCAGCGAAATACCCTAGTCCTCGAACACAGCTATATTTCATATAAGGGTTGACGCTTGTATTTTTGTAGACATTACATTTACGGCTTAGTTTACAGAAATGAACGAGCATTCGCGTTTAAAAACACTCCTACCCAAGTGCGAATATATACAGATAATTCCTCGGAATTTACGCGCGCTTCGACGCAACACGTTTTGCGCATAACACAATAAATGACGTGGCACCGACTCTCAATAGCGTCCGTTCCTTTCTCCCAGAGACGTAGGCGAACGCGGGCAAAAATCATGAACCGAACTAGACGCTAACTTTTAACTCGAATCCCTCTCCGAGAGACACGACCTCTTCGAGAAAACTTCTATTATCGGAATCCCCTTCGGTGTATTCCTCCAATTAATATTAAAATCCCACGGGTACACAATCTCCTGGCACTTGACTACGCTCCGGCGATTTTTTTTCGCTCGAGAATCATCGCAAGCTCGGCGATAAAAGTCACTCTGAAATCCGCGTACAAGGAGCAACGCCCATTCCTCGATTCAACCCCCCCCCCCAAAGGCTTTATGGCCGCCTCCTCCAACCCCTTTAACTCTCTTTCCTCCTCTTCCCAATCCTCTTCCTCAACCTTCCCTTTACCTCGTCCATCCCTTTTACTCTCCCCTCCACGCTTTCCTCATCCTGGCACATATCCAGATACCACGAAAGAAATCCTATTCCTATCTTCTTACAGAATCCTATCCGCTCTTTCTCTCTCCCTCTCGGGGAGGTTCTGCAAAACGTGTACCAAGGACGGAGCAGTAAGATTCAGCCGACAGGTGGCGATTACTTTTCGGCAATCGAGTGTTCCACCGTGGGAACATTTCTTAAGAGTTGGAATTCTTTCGGCTCTCTTCGGGGGAAAGGAAGGAATTCCGGGTCGATTTTTCATTACTCCACGTTCCATACCGGCTACCGGATGTTCACGAAGGAGTTGAATTGTGATTACAGGGAGCATTTTCCAAGGATAATATAAATATCTATGTTACCGGTAAAGTATAAAATCCGGGATTGTGTAGAATTCCTAGGCAATTTATACAGTGCCTAAAACTGCTAAGCAAAGTATGAAATAAATCGTAAAAGGATAAACAGTATACGTCACTGTTCGGGCATCCAATCACCGCTGGCGTGGCGAGGGAGAGATTCGTTTAGTCATGGCGCCTCACACACGATCAATCTTCAGTATTATTCGCTTGGAGTGAACAAAAGAAGATCGGAAATCGCAAGAATCTGTCCCGGAGGGGAGTTGTCCTATTAATGCTTTGCCTAAATTAATTTCCGCATTTTATACAATTCCTAGGTATTGTATAGAATCCCTAGGTAAAATATAAAAGATTAGATCAAAACACGCTTATATCATACTTTGCCAAAAAGTTATAGGCATTGAATAGAGTGCCTAGGAATTTTATACAATGCCTGGTTTATTACACTTTGCCGGTAACGCCTATATTTTCATAAGTTGAAATTTTTACATTATATTGGGACTTGAGAATTACTTTTCGGTGCAAATAGATACTGCCGTTAAGCACAATTTCTGATTACTCGAGTATATATTTCAAAAAATAAATTGATGAAATTTCTGCAGCAATCTACTTGATGAGGTTAACCGAGATATTGGTTGTAGAAAGGATAGGCACAAAAGATCCTTTTTCCCTAAGACAATATAATACCATAAAAGGAGAATAACATGACAGATCGGTGATATTCTTAACCTGCCACATTCCTATTAAGGTGGCTTGCAGGGAATTTATTCCAGAGCAGCAAACCATCCCAAATTTTGGAGAGGTTTGGTTCGTGGTGGATCGCAATTTTTAATGATAGTTTGGTTCAGCGCTGTTTTGAGAATGATTCGGTTTGGTATAAGCAAACATGTAATTTATGTATTATATACTCCCTCATCTTTATACTAATAAAAATATACAATTTTAATAGGCTTTTCTACGTTGTAAAAATTCCCTTGCAATGGTATAATTAAATAAAAAAATCTGATGTTGCCACCAAATGACTTTCTCCATACCTGTAATGTTTCTAAAGATTCCAAATATTTTTAGGAACTGCGAGAAAAATTCAAAGACTTAACAAAGAACTGAAATAAACGCAAACCGTAGCCTTCTGATACTGGATATAGCCAGGAAGCTCCAACAATTAAGAAAATAAAAAAGAGCGTTACTATGACGTAACAAAGCGTAAAATGTTTACAATAGTCGCCGGTACGTGGTGTGGTTGCGGCAGCTAAAAAAAATAGTTTTAAAGATATATCTTAACGCATTATGGGGGGAAATGTTTCAAACAAAGGTTGTAGAAAATTACATTTCCTACAAATTTTATTCCAATACTTTTTTGTATCAATCAAATATTAAAGCAAATATTAAAAAAAACTGATGTGACAAGAGTAAACACCCACTTCCGGTTGACCGATTTTTACCAAAAACTAATCAGTTCTTTTGCCTTTAACAAAAATGTCAAATATAAAATTTCGCGTTGACATTATTAATAGTTTTTGAGTTAGAGCACCCACAAAAAAGCTAGCACATACACAAACATCATCGAGAAAATGGTCAAAACGTGTTCAGGGGACCTCAAAACGTGTATATCCGTTGAAATCTCGAAGTCGATTTTTTTCATGAAAACAATACTTTCCCTTATACTACGTATGGATAAAGTAAACAAGATGAAAAAGTACACTCCATAAATGGAATATACAGAGATTTCAAATGCGTTCTTAATGGGAAATATGAAACGGTATCGAAAGAATGGGCGATTCTCGAATTTTTATACCTGACACTCATAATTATATGGTGTCGGAGACTATCTTTCAGTAAATGTTGTTCTCGATCCAAATAAATTTTTTAATCTATACCTCACAGATCATATAAGTGAGTAGGAGAAAAATAGATGGATTTTTGTTGTTTGCTGAGAGAACCGTCTTCGCGATCGATGTAAACAAAATATGTGATGTTTTACTTGGGATTTTCTAGAATTTCTATCTCTGAAACTATAACTAGTAATTATATGGCCTCGCGGACTTTCTTGTAGTAAATTTTGTTCTCTATCCGAATAATCTTTTTAATCTATACCTTACAGATCATATAAGAGCTAGGGAGAGAAAAGTTGGGTATTTCATTGTTGCTTGACGGATGCCATTTAACGAGATACGAGTATAAGTTTAGTAAAGTAACTAGGGGCCCGTTGCAGTACTTTTGCAAACATTTAGGGAACTTTGGGTGAAGTGGCCCAACGCGATAATTCCTATGACAAAAAATTGTTACACAGGGTGTTATTAGTTGAACTACTTTTATTGCCCCTCTCAAAGTAATCATATATGTAGTTCACACCATTTTCATAACCAAAAACACAGACCTACATGATTTAGTCTAACACTTACCGGTACACAACCGGCCACGGGTCCAAGATCTTGCTAAATTATCCAAAGAAATTAATCACAAACATCAATATAGTAATTTCCTTTAATTTACCTAATAAAATTTGCAGACGAAATGATATTTTTAATGTAAGCGTGAAATATTATCTTATTTGAAATGTTAAGTTGCCCATCATTACAATGCATTGGAGTCGTTACTAAATTCAAGTTTCTTCGCCACGCGTTTCATTTGTTTTATATTTACACGAAACTTTTCATGTAAATTTTCAATCGGTTATTATCCTTGATGTGTTTGTTTCATTCCAAGCTTAGTGCAAATGCACTTGAAAGCCCGAGTCCAACAATGCAAAAATCTGAAATCAACAATGCGAATATAAACTTAAAATATGAGCAAACAAATTAAACAACAGAATCGGCGGTAAGAATAAGAATTTTCATTTCTTTCTGCGTGAAATGGTACAAATCTCGAGTCATAGTCTTGATCGTAAGATAAGTATTTTAAAATGTTAAAGAATAAAGGTCTACACATCGTATTCTAGTCGATTACGTGTTAATGAAATGAAGAAACGAAAACTATATAACTATAAATTTGCGTTCATGCCGGAAGGTGACGTCACTCGAGGCTTCAGACGCAGGCAGGCAGGGACGCTATAATATATTAGATTATGTAAAGTGGAAGTTCTAGTTGACGGATTCAGTTGAAAATCACATTTGGGCGATAAATTTTAATATCGATCACTCATACTTAATTAAATTAAAATCCGTCCAGCAGTTTAGCAAATGAAAGTTACGAGGGACGGACGGACCAGACGCGCCCATAAGGCGTTCCTATATTACCGCTTCGCTGGTAAAGAACGCCTAAAAAGGAACTAGCTATTGAAACTGCAATACTTCGATTCGTTATGTTTACGGTTTCTAATATCTTTACAATATTTTCAATCTTGAAGCAATTACAGCCCGATAAGTTCAACTCTTTCATAGATACTACAAAATCTACACAAAATAACTTATCCTCGAGCAAACGTTTTAGCATCATGAAATTAGAAACCCCATCTGGTTTCACATATCTATTATTGCTTTACTTAGATTATCTTTTTTGATGGAAATCAGAATAGAGGGACTTCGTTACTTTTTCACAATTGCTTGAGCTGCATGCATTGTATGCAAAATCATAGCTATATTTCTTGCGGAAAATGTTCATCAAATTAGGGTATTTTAGGCGCGTTTTGTTTCCAACATGAGCACCTATTAGCATCGGTTTGTCCGTCTGTCCGTATCCATGTTCGTTCTCGACTTCTACCGAACAGATTTTCATTTAGTTCAAAGACTCGTGGGAAAAACAATAAGAAAATAATGTAAATGGCTCAGAAAACCCAAACAGAAGTACTATCTACCGGAAACAAAAAAAGAACTTTCCTTCATATCTTGAACAATATCTGTCATACATAAATAGTCTTCAAATAAAATACGTAGAACTAGTCAAGTAAAATATTTCTTTTTCTATGCATGTCTATTTTATGAGTTACCGTTTTCCATAAAATAATACAAAAAAGGCAATTCACTTTGAACTTGGGAAAATTATTTCATGGTTATTTAATTGTTGCCAAAGAAAACAATCTTCGTAGTATCTGAAGTAAACAAGATGTGGTACAATTACGTAAATACGTTCAATTTCCTAGGGGATGGAAATGGATCATCTACAACGAATTCGCTACGCCTTTGATTCGGAGAGAAATAATACCCCAGTAATCATATCTTGAAGTAAAGTTACATTAGAGACAAAGAATTATTAGTATATTCAATTAATAGAGTAACTATATATTCATTCGCACAAAATGTATAAATCTGGAGTCCGGGATTGTAATTTGATTTTATGAGAAAGAAAAGATCCTTCTGATTATATTATTATTTTCCGTGTGTTGAAATACATGTCTTACTTGTTACCAACAGAAACGGTATCTGCTTCTGGAAATAATAAGATATTTAAATAATCAACTTAAGACCAATATCTTCTGCGATAAGTATTGGATTAAAAGACATTGTATCAGCATAATTTTTTAACATTATGAAAACCATACTTTACGCGAACTGTATTTTTCCCATTTCGTCGACAAAATTTCATTGATACTCAAATTACTTAACGTGGGAGATAATTCGACTTAAATACGTTTACCCTGTGATTCTGAAACAGGGGAGCAATTTATCACGCAAAAAAATCAAGAAAACATAAAAAAAAGCACGCAAAAACTGTATTTGATCACGTCACATCAAAATGGCATTTTCCGACACAACGAAATTTGACAATGTTTTTTTACCTCACACGAAGAACCGCCATCTCCACCGACACACTAAGACACGCGTTATTTTTATCAATTAAAACAGCTCGTAGGGACACACGTTCATCAATTTACGCGGCACTTATGTAACACCTTCCGTTCCGTCAATTAAAACCCAATTTTTTAACGCGGGACGCCGGGCGGGAAGCAAAAAAATCCAGAAATATTAATCATCACGTTCGTACCGCACCTTTTCTCGACATTTCCCGTCGAATTCAAAAGGCATCCATATCGGCGGGAGGAGAGGGAGAGAAAAGGGAAGGTTTAAGGGAGGAAGGTAAAAATTACATGCGTGACTCGAGTAGTAGTCCGTTTAATACCCTCATCAAGCAACACCCCTTGACCGCACGGAACAGATGTCAGTGGAGGGAAGGGCGCAGGTGGACCAAAAAAACACCCAGCGTTCGAGAGAGAAAAAAAGAAAGATCGTGGCCGCTTTAATAATTGTCAGAAAACTGGAAGGGAGGCGGAGGAAGGGGGGAGAGAATAAAGAGACTAGTTTACCGGAATCCCGGGAAAAATGAACGAAAAAAGGAAGAATTTTCGAAACGCCGGAAGCAAAGCCGCGACGGCGGGAAAAGGTGGAGATGAAAGAGAAGTACTCCAAGGTCTCTCGCGTCGCCGAGTGGTTATTAACGCTCTCTGCATCCCCCCTTATCTATCTATCTCTCTCTCTCTCTCTATCCATCCATCCCCCGTGGAATCACTCGCCGCTGCCGATACTACCGACACAAAATTCTCTCCGTCGTCCGACAGGGCAGCCCCACGATAACGTTCGTGACATGTTCGATTAGCTTATTCATATATTCATAGCTCAACCGCGGTTTGGGGGCGGCCGCGTCCCGACCGGCCGCCTCCCGGACTGGCTAACGACGAGCACGACACGCAAACTAACGTGGTGAAAAAAACGACGACCGCATAGCATAGCGTCCCTCGCGCATGAAGGTAGGCGGACATACCGAGGCCAGACGAGATTCACAGGAAGGGGAGCGAGATGGACGGAGGGGGGTGGGGGGAGTGGTATAGATTGACGTGCGCTTGGAGAAATAAGGGAAACATCCCGCGGGAAGGACATTCCTCCGATTCCTTCCCTAGAAATTAAAATAGATTTTCACTCATTGCTAGACCCAATGAATAAGATGCATCTCGGAGCTTCAGGGAGAAAGGGAACGGTGGATGGCGTGGGCTCTTGTAAAAGCGGCCGGAAAAGATTTAACTCGGACAGAATGGAAACAAATCGAGAGATTGGGAAGAAAATTCTCGCGGCTACATGTGCGGGTGAAATCGTAATCGTACAGTTCGGGAGGGGTCAATGCCCGTCATCTGTTGATGCGGCCGGATTCTCGCTTTGGCTTCCGCTCCAGTTTTCGAACGGCAATACTGTTTACTCAATTTCTGCGAAATATGTCATACATACGGGGAGGTTACTTTTCCGCATATTTATTTTACCAGAGGGATGCAAAATCCACGTTTTAAAATAAGGAAAATTAAACAATATTACTCTGCCATACCATAAGAGGGCGTTTAGTATTTTTCAATATAACTGCATGAGCACTTTTATCATTATAAATAGCTGCTTCTTACATATATAGGATATCTACAATAATATAGCTACTTTTGCCTCAGCCACTCACTCACTCACTGACACAAAACTCGAAGGTACTTCTATAAGGGTTAGAAATCTGAAATTTGGTATGTTGGCAGGTCGAGTGACACAACCGACGAGAAAAATCGAAAATCACTAAAATGTTTATATTTAAAGGGTCTTTTTAACCCCAATTTTCCATTTCAATACTCCATAAGAAAAGCATGGGATTCAGTGCAAGGCTTTCTAAAAGTGCATTTTTAAATTACTTTAAATTGAGATACGAATTCGGGCAAAGAACAGTTATAGCGTAAATATCTGCTTTAATCGGAAAAAAGTGTGAATTTTTTCTCTTTTCAACAATGAAAATCTTTGAATACTATGGCAACGACCTCAATGCTTTTAATGGAAATTAAAGCCGTCACAACGAATTACAGTTGAACTTCCATAACTCGAATCTCAAGGAAAAGTAATAATTATTCGAGTAATAGAAAATTCAAGTTATGGAAATATATTTTTAAATATTTGTATATCATCATCATCATAGGTAGTCTGTCCGTAGACAGGTCCGTGATTATTCTTGGTTAAACCTGGTTCTCCATATACTCCTATTTTCCGCTGTCCTCTTTATATCTTGATAACTCTCTTTCCCTTTCAAATCGTCTATCAGCTGAAACCTTTTCCTACCTCTTTCCCTTTTCCCATCTAGTTTTCCTTCTAACACGTCTTTAATCATACTCTCTCTCCTCAGGTAATGTCCAACCCAGTTAGCCTTCCTCTTTCTGATAGTCTGTATAATCATTCGCTTCTCTCCTATTCTTCGTAGCACTTCATCGTTTTTCGTCCTATCTGTCCATTTTATCTTCAGCATTCTCCTCCAAGTCCACATTTCAAAGCTTTCCAAGTATTTTATGTCATTTTTCCTTAGCGTCCATGTTTCTGCCCCATACAATGCTATACTCCATACGTAGGATTTTATCAACTTATAGAACTGGTGGTGTAGTGGTTAGCGTGTCGGCTTTCTATTGCAAAGTTCGGGGGTTCAAACCCCTCCAATGGAGGTTTTATTTAAAAAAAAACTATCATCAGTGCCTGGCAGTAGGCAGCAGTACTGTCAGTATGGTATAGAGCCGAAAACAAATGATGTTGGTTGGGTCTATATCCAATACAGCTGTAGGCGTGATCAGGACGATTTGAATGGCTACAGTACTGCGATGTGGAAAGCAAGAGGGAAACTACCACATTACAATCCCTAGTATAGATTATATGGTTGGACAATATGAGTTCTCTCGAGGTAAAACAATCCGGAGGTAAAATAGTCCCCCAATCGGATCTCCGGGCGGGGACTGCCTTGAGGAAAACATTTGTCGAAAGTAAATTACGAATAGGGACTTGGAACATAAGAACTATGAGAAAGGCAGGAAAGCTAGAGAACTTGAAAGAAGAAATGAGAAGAAATAGAGTTGACATTATAGGGCTAAGCGAAACTAGATGGGAGGGAGAGGGACAGTTCGACTCAGAAGAATTCACGGTAGTTTATTCTGGAGGAAATAGTGGGGAAAGGGGAGTAGCTCTGGTACTTAGGAAAGATATGATGAAAAGCGTGACAAAGATAATAGCAACGAACGATAGACTGATGGCAATAAAGCTAAAAGCAGTCCCAGTGGACATACTGATAATCCAGGTATATATGCCAACGTCAGCTCATGACGATGAAGAAATAGATGAGATCTATGAGCAAATTAATGAAATTTACGAAGAAGACGGAAGAGGAAAGGTAAACTGCATAATAATGGGAGATTGGAACAGCATAGTCGGAGAAGGACAGGAAGAAAATGTTGTCGGGCAATACGGACTTGGAAAGAGAAATCGAGGAGGGGAGAAACTGGTAGAATTCTGCATCAATAATGACCTTGTAGTGATTAATACATGGTTCAAAAACCATAAACGAAGGTTATACACATGGAAAAGCCCAGGAGATAGAATGAGATGCCAAATGTAAAACAAAGATTCAGGAACAGCATAAAGAACGCCAAGGCATTGCAAGGAGCAGACATTGATTCAGATCACAGCCTTCTAATACTTGACGTGAGTACAAAGCTCAAACAAATAAGAAAAACGAGAAGAGAAAGACAGACCTGGGACCTAGAAAAACTGAAAGAAAGGCAGGATGTAGTCAGCATGAAGTTGGAAGATAACCTAAGAAAGTTGGAAAACAAACTGAAGACCGTTGATACAGAATGGGATGAAATTAAAACCAGTATCAAGGATACCTTGGATAAAGAGATTGGAAAACAAGAGAAGAAAATCAGAAAACCATGGATCACGAAGGAAATGCTGGAGAAAATGGATGAGAGACGAAAATGGAAAAACGTTAACAGTGAAGAAGGTAGAGCCAACTATAGGCGTATAAACAATGAGTTGAGAAGGGTAACAGATAAAGCTAGAGAAAATTGGATAAAAGGAAAATGTGATGAAATAGAACAAATGGAGAAGTTAGGACGGTACGATATGATGTACGCTAGGGCACTGGAATTAGAAGATAAAAAGTCTAATGGAATTTGTGGTAAAGGAATTATGAATACGGATGGAAAGATAGTCTCAGAAACAAAGGATGTAGCACAGGTATGGGAAGAATACATTAAGGAATTATACAGCAAACAGGCAGGAGCGGCAAAAATAGAACTGGAAAATGAGGAAAACATTGAAGAAGACAACTTAGGACCAAGTATTATGGAGAGCGAAGTAGAAAAGGCGATAGTGGAACTAAAGAAGGGGAAAGCCACGGGCAGCGATGGAATACCGGCTGAGATACTTAAAGTCATAGGATCAGAAGGACTAAAAGCGATCACGAAATTAATTAATAAGATTTACGACACGGGAGAGTGGCCTCAGGATTTCCTAGAAGTAACAATGATCCCTATAAAGAAGAAGCCAAAGGCAATGCAGTGTAAAGATTACAGAACTATAAGCCTTCTGTCACACACATCGAAGATCATCACGAGGATTCTTAATAAAAGGCTGGAGAAAAAGGCAGAAGAAATAATAGGGGAAGATCAATTCGGTTTCAGAAAAGGACGAGAAACTAGAGATGCTATAGGAGTAGTTAGAATCATATCAGAAAGGGCAACAGAATACAGTCAAGATATCTGCGCATGTTTCGTAGACTGGCAGAAGGCCTTTGATAGAGTAAATTGGGTAAAGTTGATGAAGATATTAAAGGATATAGGTGTAGACTGGAAAGACAGAAGACTGATTAGGAATCTATATGAGAATCAAGTTGTAAAGGTCAGGTTTGAGAATGTGGACACCTGCGGAATAAATATCGGTAGAGGAGTAAGACAAGGCTGCTGCCTATCGCCAACCCTATTCAATATATATGGAGAAAGTCTAATGCAAGAAGCTTTAGAAGGCACAGGGGATTTCAAAATTGGAGGAAGGATTATAAGAACAGTAAAATACGCAGATGATCAAGTACTTCTAGCAAGAAAGGAAGAGGAGCTACAAAAAATGATAAATAGACTAGTGATAACAGGTAGAAAATACGGTATGGAAATAAATACAGAAAAATCCAAGGTCATTCGAATATCGGGTAAAGAAGAGAATCTGAACATAACTATTGAGGGAAAGCCATTAGAACAAGTTTCAGAATATGGAAGTATCATAACACGAGAGGCAAAATGTACGGATGAGATCAGAACTAGAATAGGAAAAGCAAAAGCGGCTTTCAGGAGAAAGAAACAACTACTTACAGGGAATATAAGGGAAGATATCCGCAAGAAGTTGATAAAATTTGTATATATATATATATATATATACACAGTGGAACGTCTATAACTCGAATCTCAAAGGAAAGCAAAAATTATTCGAGTTACGGAAATATATTTTTTTCATTTTTCTTTAATTGAATTAACATCAAGTTTATTCCCATAAGCATATAACTCTAATTTTCAATATCATGCATATTATGAAAACATCATCACCAATATTTTCTTCCGATAATATGTAAGATTTTACTCTATCCAAAACACCAATTGCATCCATCGCGCACTGTGATTGAGGGTATCATAGATAATTGAAATTTTCACGTACTACTGAAAGCACAAACATGACGATAAAATTTGGGTTATCGATTGTAGGAAGGAACAAATAGGTTTGTTTTTCTCCAGGGCTGTAAGGGATCACAATAGGAGAAGCAACCCTGATAGCAGTGACGGTGAAACTTGAAAAGTATTTAAATGTTGTGTTTCGTAGTTTTTCGAGAAATTTGAACTCATTTCAATTGTTAAATATAATGGCGTCACACCTATTTCGCGATTTTTTAAATCCAAATACGTGCTAAAGGCACGGATGATGCTATAATCTTAACACAAAATATCCTAATTTTTCCATAAATTTAATGTATAGGGTATAGTCTTAATGATGATTGTTCTTATTGCTCATGCAGACGAAACTTGAAATACGAAAACTTGGACACGAACAAGAGAATTTGGAAATTACGGATAGTTGCCATAATTTCACAGGAAAATTATAAATATACCGCTATTACTCACGGAAGTTATTATTTAATACTTATAGGCTCCACGTGACTGAAGATCGCGTTGGTTTATTTACGAGTTTATATCTTGAAGTATGGTGATTTTTTAGCGCTTGCAGTACGCAAGCACCGACAATTCGTACAGAATATGACAACACCTATTGAATGAAATAGTTATTATTTCCCTATTTTAACAATTTATATCGATTTAGATTTGTTCTGAGAGAGCGTTGAGTGCATTGCTGACAGTATGATTAGCGAATCCCGGTTTGAAATGTTGGCGATGGATGTTCTAAACATTAGCTTGAACCGTCTCCCTCATTCCTATTACGAGGTTACGAAAGACATCAAGTCGTCATTCGCAAGGTACGTTAAGCAAAAATTATTCCTTCATTAATTTCGCAAAATTACGGTAACGCCTGCTATCATGCCACAATCATTGCTTTGCAGTGAGCCTGTATGGAATTGAGTTAGCCTTGTTCCCTCTAGTCTTCTTGGTTAGAACTGTTTCAAGAACTATTACCATACATTCAAATTTTAAAGCCACCAGCGAAGCAACAATTGATGCTGTTAAATTTTCAAAATCCATTTCAATAGAAAAACTAATTTTTAAATTTCTAATAGCGGTATTTATCCACATTACTCATGGCTCACAGTTAATCAGATACTAAGAAAATACCGCGATGACGAACGAGCATTACTTAACCTTAACTATGCAGGCCATTAGGACGGCAACCGAAAAAGATTCATGTTTGGAGTTTCCTCCCATTTCGGAAAGGACGTTTAAGCCGCGCGACTACTCACTAGCTTTCGCAAGAATAGGCTAATTCTGGTGCCGGGTTTCTCTCACCGCTCACTCTACATCCCATTTTCCCATTACCCTGTTACGTGTTAGGTTCTGGAAAGAAATGAGCAGTTACCTAAATTAATTTCGAAACTTGGGAATAAAATGAAATAAATTGTCCGCCCTAAAACATTTCTCCTCATGTCTTCATTTACGCTTTAAAAATAAAATCATCAATGAAATTAATTTAAACCGAAAAAAAAATGAATTTATCTCCAAAAATTTCACGACCTAACAGTAAACCGGACGGGGAAGTAATGATTTACTGGTAAACCTGGAACACAAAACAATTACGGGATAAATAAATATTATTAACGACGTGGACATCCGCCTATTTATTTTGTGGAAGCGAATTCAGCGAGGTTTCCGAAAATCTAAATTACTGCAACGAGACATTAAATAAACGGGCAATATAATGAGCGGCCAATTCACTTTTATAGGACCGCAAAGAGCACACGAAACGTTAAACGCGTCGGCAAAACCCACAAAAGATCTCGAATGGACCTAGAAGTTCGTGAGGCCGAGGAGTCATCAAGTACGACCGAGACACGGTCCTGGATATATCTGTGGGATCGGGAAAGGCCTTAAGAGAAAGAGAGAGAGAGAGAGAAAGTGTGTGGGCGTGGAATCGTGGGCGGCGAGGATAGGAGGCTGACCGGCCGAGAGAGAGAAAATTAAAGATCGAGGGGAATTAAGGAAAAAAAGAGGTGCGACTTTTTTCCGACGACGAAAGAGAAGAGAGAGGGAGAAGGGAAGACTTGAGCAATAAAAAATAGCAGGAAAAAGGAGAGAAAAGTTTTAAAAGAGGGAAAGATGGGGCGAGTGATAGAAGGAGGAGGACGAAAAATAGTGATTCCCTAAAAATAATGGAATGAGCGAGAGAGACGGTTTCCGCCTCCGGAAAGAGAATGGGTCAACGTAGCTATGGTTTCCATCTATCTATCTCTCTCTCCCTCCCTCTTAAAGGCCACCCCCTCAAGTCACCTCCGCATTCCCACAACCGGACGCTCCTCCTTCCTCTCACCCCACGTCCCATCCCACACACGCCACTTCCTCCTCCTCCTCTCCCTAGACACTCCTTGACCCCATACCCCTTAACGCAGTCGCGACAGGAAGTGGCAAAGACTACATAAATCAAGTGGCCCTAAGAGTGAGAGGGGATGGGGAAGAGGAAGGGGGAGAGAGTGGGCCGAGAGAGATGAGGGGGAGGGGGGGAGGCATTTGAGGGATATAGGTGTCCGCCCGTGAGCCAATGCCAGAGGGTGCTCTAATTGGCCTGGGGGAGTAAGAGGTGGCTGCCGTCGGGTAACCGCCTCGCCTTGGCGCCAGAAAACCGAGAAAAACTTCCCTCTGGGGCACGCCCTTTTCCCTCTGCTCAGCTAACCACCTCCACCCACCTCCCCTCCACTTATGTTCTCCTCGAGAGAAGCTCTGTCATCCTCATAAAACTTCTCACGCATCCTGTGACGCAGTCCATGGGTTACATATGCCACAGTGACATCAAAGGGGTCGATGTGGTCACGAGAGAAAATCCTGTTTCGTACAAGTTTCTAGTGTTAAACTCGCGTGTTTTCCTATCCGGTTTGATAATGACGAGGACAACATACAAGGGCAAAAAATTGCGAGAATAAACATGAGAAACGGACACGGCGTTTATAAAAATAAAAAAAAGCCAAAGAATGACTGACGCTGAAATCTTTATTTATTTTTTACCCAAGATTCGCGTGAATTACTTGGTGACATATGGTAAACCTAGGAAAGTGAAAATTTTCTATTAAAATATTTTAGTAAAAATTCTCGTTTTCTTCCATTCGATCACCTGTGCCGGTCATTGAAAAAACCGAACCGCCCGTAATACCTGAGGAGATATTATTTATTTAGTCGGAACAATTAATGAAACTAAACACGGAGGAATTCTCTAATTATAGACGCACGTCTTAGATTCTGTGATGATTCAATTGGCCGAAAAAAAGTTCGGAGCCTACTTAGGTGATACACCACATGCAATAAAACGGACCGAAAAGAAATAAAAGCGAGGAATTCTAAGAGCCGGAGAGCTTTAGCCCGTCCTCCTCCGAAGCGAGTATCACTCCCAACTCTCTCCACCTCCTCCGGACCGGAGGTCGTGAAACCCCTCATTCTCCCCACCCGCTGGGCTCGCGCCAAGATGACCCGCCAGACAAGGGAAAAAGTCCACTCTTTTTCGGGGTAACGAATGTGCGGCCCTCACACACTGGCCCGCCTCTCCTGCCATCCCCCCCTCCCCCCTTCATTTCACCTCCTCCCCCAAGGGGACGCCGTGGCACCGGGAAACGAACCCTCTGTCACGACCTTCAGATCCACTCACCACACGACATATTACCACCTCCGCCATCTCCGGCCATACATTTTCCCGAAAGGCAAAAACGGAGGAGAGGGAGGAGGTTTAGCAGCGGTGGTTCCTCCCGCAGGCTCCCCGCAAGAGAGAGAGAGATAGTGGGAAGAGAGTAAGAGGAGTGGAGTGGGTGGGAGGTTAAGCAAGGGAAAAACACACGACTCCCATCCTCCTCCCCTACTACCCATCTCTTCCTAGACTAAGAGGGAGGGAGGGAGGGAAGGAGATAGCATCGGACAGAATAAAGACGAATATTTTCGCGAACAAGCGACAGAGGGCGACCGGGAGCTCGCAGGGGAAAGGTCCCATTGAAGGAAGTCATAAAAAAAGGCGTTTCGAGCAGTCCCTCACGGGAGACGTTTTCAGAAAAGTTTTACATTTCACGTTATGTCGCCATACCGTCACGGAGAATGGAAGAGCGACGCTTACTCTCACTTATCACTTTCAATTATAACAGTTTACGCCGTCGGCCCTCCCCGGAATGGAAGATACGTGCGAAGGGAGGGTGGTGGAGGGACAATCGGATCCCTTCGGGTCGTGCCCACGCGCGTGCCGAGTGACTGGAATCTTTAACAGAGAGAGGAGAGGCTCTCTGCGTCCTTCGATTGGTTTGAAACCGGACTATATATGACGGATGAAACTTACAAAATTTCAATGCCAAATTAAAAGTAAGTATTTACAGGGTGCAAAATTTTAATCGCGAGTTAGGGAGGTCAGCGTATTTGGTTTCCAATGTTAAGCTCATCAGTTCGAATCATGCCGAAGTTATGGTTGTGCGCGCTCGTTTGTTATCATTCATGTGCGCGCTCGTTTGTTATCATTCATATGCTCGCTGTGGAAGGTTAAAATAAATAAATAGTATATAGCCAGAATAAATAAAATGAACTTTATACGCACGTACCGTTTTTTTAAATTATACTGGAGCAAATGTTTTGTAAGTTTATCGCAAATAAATTAACTTTTTAGCCGCATATAAATTATGCTAAGAGGCGTAAGAGGGTTTAATGGCTTCGCGCCCAGAAAAAAATCATCACCTCATCGAAATTACCATTTTCATTTACCGTACCAGAGATAGGTTATCGTTGCCAGAAACGATAAATCGAAACCTTTCCCGTCTGACTCAAAACATATTGTGAATAATTCATAATATGATAAATCGTTTCAAAATTTGTAAAAAGAAACACATTACTATCTTCCCTCGTATACAAATAATTCTAACGAGAAAAGCGTCAAAATCGGATTTTCCCGCAAAGAAAAGTCGCGTCGACACCCTCAAAATCCATCAAAATGACTGAAATGTGTCCCAGGCCCTTCTGAGCACTCCTCCACAAAAAATAACGCATATTTTACGCCACTTCATAAAAAAGAAATAAAAACTTCCCGAGGGGAGAGAGAGAAAAACCCTCCTCTACCTCTGGCTAGGGAGGAAAGGCGTTTTCCCACCCTCAGTCAACCCTCAACTCTTCAAAAACCCACGTTCTCCCATAAACTATGTGGGTCCCGAGGGGAATCCCCGGAGACCAACGGGAGGGCAAATAAACAAGATTAGGATCGGTTTCTTTCTTTGCTACTTATTTATTCGATGCCTCTGTCCGCAAGAGAGCACGTTATTATTAGGCAAGGGAGTTAGAAGAGAGTGAGGTAGGGTACGGGTGAGAAAGAGAGGGAGGGGAAGGGAGAAAGAGAAACGAGGGCACATGGCTAGCTCTCCCTCTTTCTCTCGGAAGAGTTAAGGATGAAGGAGCAAATTTATTTTACATGAAAACGCATGAAAAACGCGTAGCGGCGCGCATATACCTCTTCCCCCTCTCCCCTCTCACCCTCCTTCGCGTCCCACCCCACGCATTCCATCTTCCGCGATTCCTCGCCGCCGTAAAAAAAGTGATGAATTATGCGTTCACGATATATCAAGTGGAGACGTTTTACGTCTTAAGTTCGGCGAAGGTATTAATAAGGATATCTCTCCACCTCCAAACGCCCCTCCCCTCGCACATACTCCATTACGCGGGACTTGATTTTCCTAGGGACGCGAAACATTATAGGAAGGAGGATATATCAGTGCCGCTCGCGCCTGCATCCGACGAGCAGGTGTGGAGGCTAATTGGGGAAAAGGAGGATTTTTTCTTTTTATTTTACGGACTGTGTTATTACTCCGGCGGCCGTTTTTGGGACGGACGTTAAAATTAAGGTCTTTCTCTCACTCGATCGTAAAAAAAGGGAAAATATACGCTTTTTGGGTGGCGCGATTCCCAAGCGGGAATCTATTCGGTAAGCCTATCGGACACGCGTCCGCATACGATATTCTGGAGGTGTATTGAGAGGTGTGGCGCCGTATAATAAATGAGGAAGCGACGTTTCCTAGAACTGATAGGCCGACGTATCTTAATTTTTAAGAGACTTAAAAATTAACATACCGTAAAATGGTATGGAGCGATAAAATTTAATGAGCTTTATAATTAATTGAGTGCCTATTTAAAACTTAACGACGGGCGTACATTCAGTGTGACCAAGACGGCCAAATACTGACGATAGAATAGAGATACTCGGTAGCGACTCACTTTATTTGGCACCTAGGTCATTAGTAGTTGTCAAAGTAAAGCTGTATTAGGTGCCTAAAAGCAAGAATATGGCAAAACAGATACAACGCTCAAATATAGTCCCTTCACTTGATAAATATAATAAAGCTCAATAATATCTCATATATTTTCAAGGCTATGTTTGTTTGTATGTTTGTTCGCTAAAAACTCAAGGACGGCTTCACGTATATTCACCAAATTTTTAATACAGAATCATGCTATTAGAAATTAACGAATGCACTACTTTTTAATCCTTTCTCTTCAGAATAAAGCCTTCAAAAAGTAATTTAAAATTTTAATTGCAGTTGTTAAGCCTTCAAAATAGACAAAAAAAAATAGCGTTATTCCCTTCCAGCTTTCTTTGTCATCATCGTAGCAACAGATACATAACAACGTGTAAATATACTATATGAAAAGCAACGCAATCGTTATGATAGAATATTTTCTTTTTGGTAAGTAAACTTATTATAATATATATATCATGCTTGACGTGCGACTCTAATTTCGTGATGAAATAAGATTAATTTCATTTTCAAGAATACATAGAAAAGCAATGTAATCGTCATTAATGCTAGAATATTACCATTTCGGTAAGTAAAATTACCATATTATACATTTATTATGATTATTTACATGAAATTCAAATTTCGTGATGAAATAAGATTCATTTCCCTTACAAGAATAGGTAGAATGATATTACCATTAGCTAATATATTCAGGTTAACTTGCATTATGCTTGGAGTTGCTACCCCTATCAATAATGACTTGCAAATGAAATAAATTAAGCATGCATAGGAAAAAATAAAATTCATTCAAGTTTTAATTAAATTTCTATTCTTATTGTAATTTTTAAAAAGAAATTAAGAAAAATTAAGTAAATTGAAATGCAATAAAATTAATAAAAAAATTAGTATACGAGCTTTGACTGGAAGCAGCGCCGGGTACTTCTGCTATTATATATATATAGTAGATTCAGAGAAAGTTAGGATAGGTGAGTCAAGGTTGCTTATAAATAGATAATTCTTTTTTATTTCAGGACTACTAATCTTATTTCTGACGAGAAAAACAGTTTAATTTCCGCTTTGCAGCTCCTTTTCCTTAATTTGCAACCTATCATCAGATGTTATCTTAGCAAAAAAAGTTATTAATGCTTGTGGAAATAATTGCCTGGATGATTTTACGAAATACATATATGAACTAATAAAAGTATTACGCAAAACACTACAATTTCAATTAACCTGTAGGTAACAAACTGACGTTATGCATAAAAAATATAAAGCAAAGAATGAAAAGCTATAAATTTATATGAATTAAAAGGAAAAATTTCTTTTAAAAACATTATAACTCTCATTAAAATCCCGAAACCGAAATTCTAGTTTAAAATATTATTCAATAACAATCTAAAGAGCAATAAGAAATAATATCTTTCTATTCGAATATACCGCTAAATAGGAACAATACATTACTTTCCTAAAGGCATTAGGTTTGAATGATTGCAAATGACTACAGCGTAAAACTAATGAGTATTAAAACAACGTTAATGCAAAAGATTTACTACTTTTGTGAAAAACAAATAACATTTAAAAGGGTTTTCCTGACGAATAAAAAGGCGAATACAATAATAGTTAAGTCCGAGATCAATGAGTACCGCAACATAAAAATTACGACGAATAATTATGAATAGATTTTACGACGAGCGAGTGGTTATATAGTGAATACATTAATTTAAAGTGTTTTAAGCAAGAGAAATAAATATCAACAAGAGAAAATAAGTTTTTAAGATATGCGTAATAAAACCAATAAAATTTAGGTATGGCAATTATAATACACCTTTACAAAGAATATGTGCAACGCAAGAGAATGGAATGCCTAATGATTCGAAACCTTTAGAATGTGAGAATAATCTACTCAACAAACCAATAATATGCTTCAAAAAGATAAAAAAGATAGTTGATTTGAAAAAAACGGCGTAATTCGGTAACATCTCGAGGTATTGGTAAATCTGATGCAAAATTTGTTAAAAATTTATAAAAGTTCTAATAAATACGCAATGGAAAAACCTATCTAGTAACACTGAATGAAAATAGTTATACTTTCGAATCCAATCATTTTGTTTTGGACACAATAACCCAAATAAAAACAATTCCTGGGCACTGCATCAGAATGTGTCTATTCTCACGAGAGAACTCTATTTGGATTCCATTGCCTCTTTTTATCGACCGTCAAAATCGGAAGACTAAATTCATTCATCGCGTCTTATCCTCTCCACCGTCCCTTCCTATATTTTCTACGAGATGACCACTCCGAAATTCAGAGCGGCGACAAAAAAAGGGAACATAAAAATTCTTCCAATCCACAAGGTTAGAGATGGCGTCCGTGATGGTGGGGGAAGGGATAAGACTTAATATGAAGGCGCGTGCGCGGAGCAATAAAGGAGAGATAGAGAGAGAGAAAGAAAGGGAGAGAAAAGGATACGAAGAGAGAGATGGGGGAGGGGGGGGGAGCAGAGTCCCTTTTTTGCCGCGTCGCAGCGGTCGAGTCCCTCCGTGTGTCACAACAAATCCTGTGGATTTGCCAGCACCCTCGCGCGCACTTGCCCCTTTACCCTCTCGCCTACTAATGCCGGAGAGAAAGGAACCCTTTGGTGGACTCTCTCTCTTTTCCTCCTACCACCGTCTGCGAAAATTACTGCTGCACGCATTATACACTGTTCGAGTATAATGCGGGAGGAGAGATAAGGGATACAGGAAAGGGTTTGTGGCTCTTGGAGTGTTGGAGAAAACTGCGAAGGATGTGTAGAGTAGCTTAGGAAGGAAGGAGTTGCAAGAAGGGAGGGAGAGGTGAGGAACATCCGGGGTAGCGAGGGAGAGAGAGAGAGACACACACAGAAAAAAAGGATTGCTGGATCTCCGTCGCCTAGAAGGTTGACAAACCGAACACGACAATGTGAGGCTCGGGATAATCCCCAACTTCCGAAGTGGATGGAGGAGGTGGAAACGGGGAAAGGAAAGAGAGTGAGAGCAGCATCCCTGTAGGAACAGCCTTCCAAAACCCTTCTTTTTTTCCACGACCTCCGAAAAATGAGCAGCTTCCGATCCTCGACAGAAAAACCCCTTCCAACCCTTTAAAACCCTCACGCTCATCCCTTAAATACCCTTTTTGCTTTCGCACTCCCTTGCCTTCTTATACTCCTCCCCCTACAAAAAAAACCGTCCATTGCTCGAACGGATTTCTATGGCAATTTAAAAGGCTCAACCCTTTCAAGAGATCATCCAATTTGTCGTCTTCTGTGTCGCACGATGTTGTCTCCCTTGCCATAGGGTCGCGGGGGCCGCCCTCTCTCTCTATATATATCAGGGCTGTTTCACTCGAAAATCCCTTTCTTTACTCGCAGGCGGGCGCATTCTTTCACAATTTTCAACTCTCTGGCGCGAACCAAAGGATGCGTGTTAATTCGCGTTATCCGATTCCCCCTTATATTCCCATAATCCGCTTTGCTCCTCAATAAGCCCGCCTTATTTTCGGTGCGTAGGCTAATATTTTCGGCCAAGCACAAAAACCTTATCCCCTGCCGTTGTTCGTCTTCGTATTTGAGACTAAGGCGGTTTCCCTGGCCTTATTCAAAGGGTAAAAAGATATTTCTTTGACTGTGTCAACATCCGGTCGTTGTATGAAAGGATGTTTTGAAAATAACACACTCGGATATGCGTTAGAAATGTACTGAACGTTTTTAGCCGCAAAGAGTACGATTTCAAAATAAATTTCGTACGAAAATTAAACGCAGACAAAATGTTTTGCTCGGAAAATATGGATGAACGATTAAAAAATTTCGCATAGTTATTATCAAACACTATATGCAAGTGAAAATGATTTGCCTTCTCCCATATATATCAATATCACACTATTATCCGAATGAGATAGCAACTTCAAAACTGCCGATTTTTTCCTTCAGGTTTCATTTATTTGCAGCTGTTTAAATGCGAGCTCATTCCTTTGTTACAGTACGTATTTACAAGGTAAAAATATAAGCTCTGCCAAATAATTACGACTTCATAACCGATAGCAACACTCCATTACTTGATTAAGCAGGAACATTAGAATTGTACCTGGGGAGATTCGAAATTTGGTTCCAATTCCAGGAAAACTAACACCGGATCATGGCTAATCCTTTTGAGCCTGCGTTCTATAAAGAATAAAAAAATACAGCACGCTTTTTACGTGCAACTGAGTATATCAATTATTAATTTATTTTATCACTTCGCCCAACCGGTCGATTTTACAATAAAATTCAAATAAAAAATATGATGGACAGACAACTTGAGGTTTTTTCTAACACTTCTAGAAGATGATGAATACAAAGAGATGATTATTTTCAAATGTTCCTCTCGCAACTGGGGTTGGCTCATTTTGCGCGTTCAAAGATTAAAGAAGGATATGTGGTATTAAATAACAAGAAAGCTGTGGTGTTCCATTCGCGTGCCTTTTCTGGCACGCATGTCATAGACTTGCCCTCCCTGTTCACAGCTAATCTCACGGCAAGGCAATGCAATCATAGTAATGATATAATAAGTTTGTTTATTCTAAAGACTAAGAGAAAACTGCTTAAGAGTCAACGAATGAATCGACGATAGTCTTATTAGACAGTGTGATTTTAAGGCAATGATGCGTAGATATACGAAAATAACCTTCAAAGGAACAAAAATTTAAATATACCTATTTGCGGAGTCAACTTTTTAACATCTGATATGAAACGAACAAAACATTTAGCATTTCCTCTGACTGTAAAAGATATCACTATGCAATGCACTGAATATAATCGGTCCTTAATTTTTATAAACAATAGGAGAAATTCTATCCAAATCACGATGCTGATAATAAACTGAATACAAAATCTAGCCAAATGTAAGCTTTACGAACCTACCTACCCTAGATGCGCGGTCATTTATATCGCGTTTAAAAAGCATTATAAACACCAAATAATTAAAACGGCCATCAACGCGGATTCAAGGTTTAAGTACGTCGTTTAAATTTTTTATCACCGCTCAATGTCGCCAAGAAGTACCTTTCCAAAACGAAAAAAACTGCTAACAATTCAGACCACGAACTCTCGAGGAAAAAACAACCTGCATCGGAAAACTAATCCTCGCATTATACCGCAATAAAAAGAGGAGAAGCCGAGAGGAGAGTAAAACTCCATCCATGGTCCTCTTGTCTTCTAACTCAAGAGGAAACATCTCCTCGATGTCAGCGAATACCTATGTTAAAACCTTCTTTCCTGCACTCCTCTCCAAAACCATGGGAAAGAGAGGAGTGGGAGAGGGAGGGAGAGAGAGAGAGAGAGAGGACACGTGGTGGGACATTCTTAACTTCAAATATTGTCACCGATGCAGACGCGAAACAGGGTGAGCCAACCCGAAACGACGCCACTCTCCCTCGGTCGCCTAAAGAGAGAGAAGTTGTGGAGAAAAAAATCGCCAATGTCCACGCCAAGAAGACGCCCACTCGATACAACCGACGAGGAAAAGGCCTGGGGGGAGGAGGAGAAGATAGGAGCAGAAGAGGGAAGAAGAGAGAGAGAGAGCATGACGGCAAGGAGAGGGATGGAAGCGGCACTGAAGGCGCCGGAAACCGAATACGCTCACGGGTCCTGCCAAGATGGCGTCGACATCCTGCTTTAAAACCACTCACGCCTCCACTTAAAAACATCCACTTCCTCTTTTTAATTTCTCCCGGGGGCATCCATAATACGTCCGTACTCTTCGTATGGCACCGACGCCGAAACAAAAAAAGAAGAATTAAAACTGCCTTCCTTTAAACGCCCTCGTAAAACGCGGAAGATGGAGGCGAACGGGGGAGGACGGACGGATGGGGAACAGACGCGACGCCACAGATTTATATAGAAATTTGTGTCGTTACCTTGTTGACCTCACGTGCTTCCACGCTCGGGACTTGTTAAGAGGGAGTGGCCCGGGGGGAGGGAAGGAGGGAGGTGGGAAGGGGCGAAAAACGTCGCGACTCGAACGTATATACCACACATCCACGCACTTCACGTTTTGGAGTGGAGGGTGAAGGGTGTTTTTTTCCGACGCCCCCTTCCCCGCCCACTTACGAAGGACGGTCCGGCCATGTCCTAGACGGCAAGAAGGATGGCTCTCTGGGACTGGATGGATAGATTGAGAGCGGTCCACAGGCCATACCTCCTCCTCACTCCACCCTTCCCCGTGAACTCGCGTTGTGAAATCCCTCGACTGTCCAAACCACTCGGACTTACACGCGGATTCACGCCCGCCGCTCCTACAAAACGCAACTCCCCCGAAACCGTGTTTTTTTAAAGCTCTCCCTCTCGTCCCCTGCAAGAGTCCCTCGGAGAGCAGCAACACATAGAGCGGAGTCCTAAAACGGGATGGAAGGCCAAATAGAGACGCGGTGCGGAAGACAAATGAGAAAGGAGTGGACGAAGGGGTCCAGTTGCTCAACACATGGCGGAGCCCTTGTTACCATTGCTCCGCTGAATCCAGGTGACGAGTCGGTTTAGCAAACCGCGTGAGCTTGTCTCCGGGGCAAATATCACTTACGCCGAGGGGAAAGAAGCTAATGTTAGAATTCACATTCAGTTTCAAGAATCTGCAGATAAAAATATATCTGCTCGGGAAAGATTGTTGTTCATTCTTTTAACATCAATGGTGATTGATAAACAATGCGAAATAAAGAGCGAGTCTCTTAAAAGTGGATTCACGTTTGACAATTCAGTGGAATTCCGAGTTCGCCCAACTGTGGCCTGTCATTTTTAGGATATAGGTGCTAAAGTACAAACATTTCTCATAAGTAAATAAATGGTTTAAAAATTGTTAATAGATCTTAATGGAACTATAACTTAACCCTATTTCTACCATTAAAACTTAAAATTTGAAATAAATCGCACATTACGAAGATAATCTTTGACAAGATATTCACTCGTTTTATCGATGAAAATAATTTGATAAATATAAACTTAAATTGGTAGTGATAAATATAAATTCCATAAATAAGTGTTCCTAATTAGCCCAAACACGTTAAAGCAAAGAATTACTTTTATATGGCCATTAAAGATATTTTTCGAACTCTGCTGAGGTCAATTACTGGGAAGTGCATAACTAAAATCTACCGGATAAAATGTTCATCATAAATCGCACCGGACATATACAAATTTATAATGAGGAAATTAAATACAATGACGATTTTGTCGTATTTATCTAAGAAAATATTTCTTTAACCTCCCATTAGCATTTCTGGGTAACTCGTTAATTAAATTCAAACGAGATATTAAAAAACAAGCGAGGGAAGAACTGCAGAGAAAATTACATATGGCGCTTTTAACATCCACTGCTATCTTTCCAGCGAAGTAAAGAATCGCAGATGCGATGGATTTCTGGTTGCCTACATGCATGACCATGCACTTTTTTCGATTATTCTCTAGCAGCTGATCCTAGATCGAACAAATTTTTGTCATGCCTAGCTCACATATAGACCAATCAATCCCGAAGATATGGCTCTCCAAGTTGCAGGGTTACAGAAATATTTCCCGTACTGACGTACGGAAGAACGGATGGACAGACATGCCAAATAAAGAAGAGCTTTTTTCTAAAAAGTTAAGAGAACCGCTTCCCTCAAAGAGATGATTGTTAATTCGTATTCGATGCTGTAAGCAAAAATCATCTCATCGCAGCCCGTTTCGCATGCAGACCCGAGCACTCAAAAGGAAAACACGCGGCGTATTGGACGAGAGTTAGTGATCAACCTAATGCGGTTGGCTTGATGTTTACTCCAGATCACTCTCCCACTCTCGATCGAAAGCACCATGGGAACGCGAGGGACGCCAGCCGCAGCAACCAAGATTCACACGGGATGGCCTCCAAACCTACTCGCAAGGGAAGATCTCTGTTCGCGATTTTATTTCCCACACTGCGGGGCAAAAGCTACTCGCTCGCTCTCCTCGTCCATCTGGCACGAGAGCGGCATAAGAGGTGGCTATGGTAGCACTCGTAGGAGCGTGGTAAAGGGACCTCTTGGAGCAGCGGCAATGAGTAGAGAGCCCTATGGGTAAACACTCCTCGACACTTGCCGTCGGTACCCTTTTCGCGTCTCCGGCCCATTTAACCGATCCGTCCCATTAAATCCGCTTCCGTCGGGCCATCATCCGACCCTCAAACACGACGCCATAGAGGGACGCTTCAATATCAAATAAGGGTCTCCGCGCCTCTTCCCCCTTTTTCCTCCTTAGCACAATCGCGCACTCACAAACACTCCCCCGTCTGTCTCTCGGTGCCGGAGTAAAAATCGGAGGAAAGCGAAGTGTTGGGCCTGTATAAACATATCACATTTTCCCATTACCGAGGCGATCGTTACTCTCCAACTGCGGCCTCGGTTTGCGCCGGATAGGCGCGTTTAAAGACCCGTCATACTTGGATAGATTGCGGAGATTTCTCTCGAGCATCAGCTGCAGCGTCGACACCACAGACTCTTCTAATGATTACGGGCAAAAAATGTCATGCGTCTTAGCGTGGCAATAACTTTTACTGTTGCACATGACGGGACGCATGGAGACAACAGGCTGATTTAAACTATTAACTGTTAAGTCAGTGAAAGCTCCAACCACGCGCATCCTTAACGGATGATATCATAACACGCGTATCTACAATGGACATCCTCCCACAAAAATCGTAAAAACCATATAACATACGTCGTACTTGTTCTTTTCGAGTCTATTATCGGTGGGTATTAGTTATGACGGCTGTCTGGCAACCGAAGTACGTACGCATAAAATGTTCACTTTTATAAACCTTAAAAATCAAATAAAAATTATAGAATGTCGAGGAAATGTTTAGTCAGTGACTGGCATGAAAATCAAATATACAGTGCTGGTTCCAGACTATCATTAATCCATACATTATTTTATGATACAAAAGGAAATTCAAAAATCAAATCCGCTCAAAAGTGCTTTCAGAACCTGATTCAATTTTTCATCGCCATAATCTCCATGGCCTTTATATTCAAACCTTTGATTAATAACGAAACCGTGGTGCATATCTCTGATCTAAAATAACCATGTTATTTCAGGACTCGCACATGTTTTTTTTTCATTGAATTTAACTTAAATTTCCATGTGATCCACATTTAACTCCATACACACAAACGCTTTCACATGACTACCGAGACGCGAGCACTACGTTACGCAACGTTTCATAATCAACACGTATTAATTAGCCAGGGGAGAGAAAAATAGATACTCTCCAGTCACCGTGGTCGGCACCACAAAGGGATCAACACGCGTTCGCAAAAAAGAAGTTACAACGGCCATCCGTCCACCGCAGCCATTTCTACGAGAACACAACAGCGTGTTTACGATGTGCAAGTAAGAATGACGAAATTTTCAAAGGAATGGGAAACCGATACCTTTTAGGCCGCAGCTTTTAAAAACACTCGCGGATAATCCTCCGGGGGCAGAAGAGAGAGACAGAGAGAGGCTGTGGCACCTCCCACGGAAAAGATCCCACCCCGTCTCGAAACCATCCAAAAGGGATCCTATCCCGGTCCTCCTCCGCTGCTTTCCTCAAAGGTAACACGAGAAGGGTGAGGGGGAGAGGGAGCCGCAAAGAGAAACGGAAAGAAGTCGAGCGAGTGGAATGTTGACAAATCGTGCTTCACTTTACGTCCCAAAGGATTCACGGAGGATGAGGAAAGAGAGTAAGTGATTAAGGAGTGAGAGAGAGAGAGCGAGATTTTTGTTCTCTTTTCGCGACTCTCGCCACTTCCTTCTCCGAGTGTCGCACAAAGAGAGAGAGAGAGAGAGAGAGCGAATGCTAATGGCAAAAAGAGAAGGGATTTGCGAAAGAGTGGACTAGAAGAAAACTATGACGGGATGAAAGAAGGAAATCCGAGAGGAGATCAAACAATCTCGCCGGATTCCTGCGAGTTTTAATTAATTTGGTTCTTCCAGCCCTGTAGAGGCGAGAGTAAATAGCCACTCGGCGGAGGCTGGGATGGATACGACAAGAGTATAAGCTGCGGACTGTCTATTTAGCCACCTCTGTCGCGCAAGTACAGACGTTGCGTTGTTTTGAAAATAATGTACATATTGGAGCACAACGTTTGCGCGATGTTTTAACGAAGATAACAATAATACCGCACACAATAACGGGTGTGCGTATTAATCCCTTGACAATAGGTTCATAAAAGGATCGTGGAAGCAAGTTGCACATTTAGGCAACAAAGTAGCCGCCATCTTCAGCGATTCACCGATAGTAGATTCTAATGAAGCAATGGCAGCTGCATTGTAGTTGAAATGCCATAAGACGAGCTCGATAATATTCTATTGCAGCGTTTTCCAACCTTTTTCTTTCATTTACCACTTCCAAAATTTAATGTGACTTTTTGCATCACTTACCTCGAAAATGTATCAGAAATATATTGTGCCTCTTTTGTTGTGTTGCAAAAATCATGACAGTATAAAAATTAACAAAATAAAATAACATAATATAAAGCAATAAGTAAAATAAATTCATTTATTAATATTTATTTATGTGACGAAACGTTCTCGGGCTTCCAGCCGGGTTAAAGTTGGGTCGTTATCCAACGTTACGACGGCAAACTCAACCATCATCTTCAGGGATCCAGAGATTTATTTATAACAGAAGAATTACAGCTATCCCAACAGTTTTTATACCTCGCGCGTATCGCTTCTGAAGCTCCGCGTGCCAAAGTTTGACAAACGCTGCTCCATTGAATGCAGGCATAGACTAATTAAAATAACGTACTGACTAGTATATTTAGCATCGATTTCGATATAACGGTTTCCTAAAACAAGTTCAAAAATTAGCTGTGGCGAATTTCTTCAAATCGTTACACGAGAAGTCCGTACTAATATGTGAGACATCGACCGACCAGTCCAGAAAACGATATAGAATTACGATTACAGACTTGCGTGCCCAAGCATATCGTTTATCCTGGAGATTATGCATACTAGATGTATCACACTATGAGACAATTTGATCCCGTGCGTGTATGAGCTGTAGAAAAGAAACCAAAGGTGAGACAGACACACACACACACACATCTCAAAATCCTCACCGCGACATTGATTTAAGGTCGCAAGAAAGCTGCAACAACGCGCAAAGGCGGGAAGAAGGAAAAATAAAAGAAACGGACGCCGACAAACACGCGAATGACTAAGCCTCCAAAATCGGCCATCTCCCTCTCGAGATCCAGGGTCTCACACTTTTGAGACGGAACAAGCACGAGTCGAGAGACTTAACAAATGCGACGGTGAGTGAGTGTTCGCACGTGTTACGCTAGGAACGCCCACCGAAAGGGGCGTCGACGCCTCGTTTGAGGATCGCGGAACTCGGGGAGGCAATTTCGGGTTTCGTGTTGCCCGAGTCCGGATGACTCCCAGACTAGCCTATGATCACCGCAGCCGAGCCATTTACGGTTGGGGTGGTTTTTATGGCGCGATAAAATAAGAAATAAATGGAAGAAAAACGCGCGTCTAGAAACTGAGCGGTACATAGGGATAAATTAAAAACAAGAAGTCAAAACCAGGAGTAATGCTGGTTTCCCAAAGTTGAAGACCAGAATTGATTACTTATATTGACAGGAAATTTTTCATCATGTGTTAGTCATTTCAACGAATTCTCATACCATAAACACCATTTGTAATTCATAGATTATCAATGATAGAGAAAAACTGGGAAAAAATAATAGAGCATTATTATCAGGTTTAAAATACTAAAAGCAAAAATCTCTTTCTGACATTATGTTTTGCATGTATTTTTTAAATAAACGAATTTAATAAATGTCCCTTTTTTATTCGTCTATCGATCAACTGCCCATTGCTGAAGGGTGGTCGAGTGGAAAAGAATTATAACACATTTGTTCACTCATCTATGTTCAAGCAGATTTCGGCAATAATCGTCTCCATGGCAACACTCCGATAAAGTGCGATTTAAAACGCAAAACCGCTATGTTTTAGCATATATTCAATAAAATACGATCATTTATCAGAATTCTGCGATAAGAATTAGAATCTCCATTCTTTTCCCCTTATAACACTAAAAACCTCGCTCCGATATCACAATTTTAAGATATTTTCAAGTATTAAAGAAAACATCTCTGCACGATGGATTTGAGACTTCCTATGTAAAACAAATGGGAAAAACGTTCCTCGAATCGAACCCGGGACTTCAATATTTACCAAATAAAATATAGTCTGGATCTGAACCCTGACAGCAAGAGCTTAATACCAAGTTTCGTGAAAATCCATTGATGCAAAGGTTGTTAGTGGGGGACACACACATACACGACCATTTCATAAGGAAACCAGCCTAAATAGATACAACAAGATTGGAAAGATGTACTCCATGTCGGAGTACACAGAGTTTCCAAATGCGTTCTTTGATATTTCACAATGTTCTCAATATTTTTCGCTCAATTGAGAATTTAACGAGAAGCAAGCAAGGTATGTTGTAAAATACATGTAGGTCTTCATGTAAAGTGGTCGTCATAGTTCTCCGATTTAAACCAAAATTGAAATCGTTAGACCAATTTTAGCAAAACTTCCCAATACGAAATTTTATTTAATACGTCAAGCGGTTCCCGAGTTGAAACGAACATTGTAAACAATATGTAGGTCTTCATGTAAAGTCATCGTAATTGTTGCCCGATTTAACCAAAATTGGATTCGATCAATTAATTTTTAGCAAAAATCCCCAATACCAAATTTCATCAAAATACATCAAGCGGTTCCCGAGTTGAAACAATGTAACACTGTCAACTATTTGTAGGTCATGTAAAGTGGTCGTAATTGTTGTCCGATTTTAATTAAAATTGAAGTCAGTAGAACAATTTTAGCAAAACTCCCCAATACCGAATTTCATCATATTAGGTCCAGCGGTTTCCGAGTTTTAACATGCGGACGTACGTACGGATGGACGGAATCGACCTCCCCTATATGTGTTCACTTCGTGCAAAGAACGCATAATAATAGGGTAATGTATTTTCACCGCAATGGTTCGTGTTTAACATGCAAGCACCAATTATTAAATTAAAGAATGTGTATTAAAATTATGTTTCTATGAGATGAAAATAGTTTAGTATATTCCACAGTGAGTAGGATATATTCCGTTAGATAAAAAGAACATCCTCACGTGTATCGTGAAACACCTTTCTCATTAAGCTTATCTATTCGTTAATGCCAGTACAGAAGATATATTCTGTGAGAAAATTTTGATAATCTTAAGAATTAGACTTTTAGGAAATTATTTAATATCAAATCCAAAGGTTACGATCACATAAAAATACAATAAGGGCAACACCGCTTATGGTTACACTTTGATTACTTTCAAGTAGAAAGAAAACCAACGGTTATTTTCCTTGATTCTCTCGAATATTCAACTAAGAAGTCAAGTAATTAGTACGACCTAGAGTTATGACAAACGAAAACGTAATGACAGAAGGTAAAAAAATCTGATGTGGCTACCACATGACTTTCTCCATATCTGTAATATTTCTAAAAATTCCAAATAGGTTACATAATAAAAATATTTTAAGAAACTGCGAGAAAATTTTAGACTTAACAAAGGACATAAATAAACTCAAACCATAGCCTTCTGATATTGGATATAGCCATAAAGCTCCAACAATTAAGAAAAGAAAAAGGAGCGTTACTAAGGCGTAACTAAGCGTCAACTGATAACAGTCGGTAGGTGGCGTGGCGGTGGCAGCTAAAAATCTCTTTAACAATGCATTATATGGGAAAATGTTTCAAACAAAGGTAGTAGAAAATTAAATTTCCTACAACTTTTATTCCAGTACATTTTATACATTTATCAAATATTAAAGCAAATATTTTAAAATAACGGATAAAAGACAAGAGTAAACACCCACTTCCGATTGACCGATGTTTACCAAAAACTAATCAGTCCTTCTGTTTTTATAAAAATGTTAAATATAAAATTTCGCATTGATCTGATTAATAGTTTTTGAGTTAGAGCACCCACAAAAAAGCTAGCACATACACAGACATCATCGAGAAAATGGTCAAAACGTGTTCAGGGGACCTCAAAACGTGTATTTCCGTTGAAATCGATTTTTTCATGAAAACAATACTTTCCCCTATACTAGATACCTATATGGAGAAAGTAATAACTATCGACTACCACAAAAATTTTTCATAATCGGCGTAACGAATGCACCTGGGCACTAATTCACTGGGAACGCAAAAATTGCACTTGGAAACCTTCCTGTCCATCTTTCTTCAGCAGCGAGACAATTTGCCTTACTACAGCGAAGGCCCGAAAAACACCAGACAGGAGCCTATACCACGCAAAACCCTGAAGGGAACGGGGGAGCGGAGTCGACGTAACAGGAAACCCATTTTCTTACTTCGACCCTTCCAAATGGACCGAGGGTTCGTGGAAGAACTGCATAAATCAAGGATAAACATAACGAAAGAAATAGAGGATAAGGCGAAGGAGTGGGTGGGGCAGAGTAGCAGCGGAGGGTGATGGAGGGAAGAGAGTGAGACGGAAGAAGGGGCGGAGGAGCAGTTGTGGTACAACACGGACATGCAGGAGTCACACAAGTTAATAATGAACAGAGATTTAAGCACTTCAGGAATGCGTTCAGGAGAACTAAGGGTCACGACACGCCCATCCCGTCCCTTAACACCCATAACCTCCTAGCCACAACTCCTCCCTTTTTTCGCCTCCCCTTTTTGCCTAAATGTTTTTACCAACCCCACCCTTCTCCAAAACATTCTCCATTACCGGTCTTTAAAAGGAGCCCCCTTCGTTGTTAATGACGGGAGGAGTTCCTCTGACCTAATCAAGACGATTTCCCAGGGGTTTCTCTAATTCAGACTGCATGAGTTGCTTTCGAATTATTTATTAGTATATTCGCACGAGCATATAGCTTACTGTAGGAAAGGCAGCTTGTTTCGACCCCTGCGTAATTAATTTTGTGATTTCCAAAATTCAGAAACGATGCTGATTACACTTAAAATCTAAATAAAATAATTAATTGGATACTTAATTTAAATTCAACTTGAATTATTGTTCGCAATTTTTGCTGAATTAAAAACTAATGTGAACGTATTTTTCAAGTAATTTCGTAAACAATATCGTAATAACGGTAAGTAATAGGACAAACAAGATAAAAGTCATGACAGTTTAACAGCTCTCTTCCCAGATATTAACGTAAAGAATAAAAGGTCAACGTTTACAAATAATCCTTTTTACAATTGAACTGTACGGTTTAGAAGTTGATTTTAATTTCTTTTTTAATTTGAAATTTCAATTTTCACCATGGTCTCCTTTCTCTCTTATACTAAATTATAGTTCGATTCAATGTATATTTTGAAACGCAACATTATATCCTTTATGAATCTTTTAGATTCCTTTGATTCCAATCTTCTTCCAAAGCCATTTTAAGCTACCACAGAAATAAGACGTCATGAAAAGTCACTACAAAATCAGTATAAATGTTATTTATTTTTAAAATCAATTATGGCAGTGATTCTCAAACGTAGGGTCGCGATCCCCAAGAGGGGGTCGTGAGACAATTTTGCGGGAGTCGCGAGCAGTCTCCGCTATGCCAACTTATTTTTTTCCTCAATCTCTCAATCCTTCAATTTTAATTTATTGTTTATAAGTATGTTTTGTTTGATTGAGAGTTGAACTCTTCAGAATAAAACATATGCTGATTTCACTATAATTAAATTTGCCATTAGAAATATAATTTTAAAATAAAAAATAATACGGTGACATATATTAGCTTGACTCATTTGATCAGTCCTCACTATTCTCATCTTTGTTGTAATTCATGACGATATACGAGTTTTTGATGAACTAATTTATTTTTAAAAATTTATTTTTTCTAATTTATTTTAAATAACACAGTAGCAAAAATATAGTTTTGGTTAAAGATGAAGGAAAAATATAAAAATATTTTCAACTTTCAGCAAAGGTCCTAGTGGTTTTTCCCACAACTTATCTTTGTGAATTTGGATATTCTAGTTTAGTGTCAATTAAATGTAAAGCGAGAAACAAGTTGATAGATGTTGATAGCGAATTGTGCTGTGTGTTAAGTAAGCTGTGCCCCAGAATCGACAAGTTGTGTTCAAAAGATAAATAAAATTCTGCAAGCTATAAATATACAATTTTTTAATATATATGTTATTTCAATGTAATAATTAAGAAGTAGATATGCCTCAGTAATGCTAAGTATCTAAAAATGTATCTAAACGTATAAATATTTATAAATAAAGTAATTTCAGTGGTAAAATTTTAGTTTATCATCGTAAACTCCCATTTTCGGAGAAATCCTCTTTTTACATCTCAAAAAAGCGCGGCGACAGAACATCCGCAAGGAGGGGGTCGCAAGGTACATCTGCCTGAGAACCACTGAATTATTGTATGTATGTATTTATAATTCGATGAAATTTAATTTGTCGTTAATGTCCAAATCATGATGGACTCCTCACAAATTTTATCTTATTGTTAGTACAAACCGATTATCTTTTTATTGCCAGTTCAAGTGAAATCAAAACCAGTAAATATTTTTGGTTAAGATGACTGTATAATACCTGTAAAACGGTTTGTTATTTAAAATAAAATTCATTCAATATACACTTGAGAAAAATAACCCAGGACAACAAATTTTAACTTTTTGTCGATAACATGAACGAAATAAGCTGTTTTTTTACTAAATCAAGTACGCTGATCATGAAAATGAGTCAAAATATTTTAGCATGCCCAGTTTTTTTGTTATCTCCTCATTTGTATTTGTATTCAAAATATATGAACTTACATGTCACCTATTATGAAGTTTGAAGGATTGACGTTATTTAAATGAGATTAAACTTGAAATCACTATTAAAATATCATAGACTCAAATTATGGTTGCAAATATAAAAAAACACCAAGAAAAAATACACAAATGAAGAAAAATGCGCCGTTTTGACTCTAAATTCAAATCACAGAAAGTTATTTTTCCTCTTAAAAGAAGCACATAATTTAAGTGAGAATAAACTTGGAATCCACTAATTAAACATCATAGTTTCACATTATGGTTGACAAATATAACAAAAATACTCAGAAAAATATAAAAGTGAAGAGAAACATGCTATTTTGACTCTAAATTCATTACGGAGAAAGTTATATTTTCCTCTAATGAACAGTAACATCTTCCCTTTGCAAAAACCAGTCACCCATCATGGCAGGAACCTACCTTCCCTGATAGCAAGGTTCCATGTTACTTATATCTTGGTGAGATCTTTCACCTTGTTCATCGCTAACAGCACCCTAGTTGTCTGGGAAGAAGCCCAAATGAGAATGTAAAAAGTGTATTTTGAGTGATATCCAGAATCCTAATTTTTTTATAGTTATGCAACAGTTCTTCTACCCATTGTTGATAGTTCTCCTCTTTTTAATTACCCAGAAACCCATGAACTTCGAATTTAAAGGATTTCCATGCAGCTAAATCAATGGAGTTTAGTTTGCATTCGAAACTGTTATCATGCAAAAGTTTTCTAATTTGCGAACCAACAAAGACACCTTCTGTTAGTTTTGTGTCACACAGTTTTGGAAACTTTCCTTTTAAGTAGGAAAACCATCACTATTTTTGTCCAAAGCTTAGGTGGCGGAACGGGAGTCGGAAGATCTCTGTGCGGCACTGGCTTCATTGCAGACGGGATGTTTGGATAGTCTATTTTATTTTTTCTTCTCAAAAAACCCTCAATGTTTGTAAGACAGAAATAGCAATCTTCAAGGTGGCTGGTTGTTTTACGCCAGATAATTGGAACAGCAAATGGCATGCTCTTCTTTCCTTTCATTAATTCTGTTAGGTTTACGTAGCACGCTATGCAGTATAGATGCGGTGACCAACTTATATCTTGATCTCCCAAATGACAACCAAAATACAAATAATAGGCTTGTTTCACATTCCTACGTCCTCTTTATCCTTCATTTCTGCCAACACTCACATTATACCCACCGGTTCTGTGAAAATTAAGTAAGAGATGCTTATTTTTACAAAACTTTATGAAAAATGGTCATTACTGTTTTTTCTAAACTGTGACGTGATGCAAAATTTTTAAGCCCAGATCTGGAATGAGCATGCCAGAATTAATGTAAAAGTTAGCTTTCATTCATGTTGACTAGTGTACCCAGACCAACCAGGATACCGAATTCCTTCAAAATATTAACAGCAGCAAGGAACAAGATAAACAAAGAAGAACGCAGTAATAAGGGTTTCAAAGACTATTTAAAAAATCCTTCGGCTCTCACAAAATATAGCCCACTTCGAAACTATCCATATCACAGCTTTTCTGAATCATAGAGTCTTCTCATTCAGCAGAAGTTACCCTTAAAAATAAACGTACATACACAATCAATCTGAAAAGACAGCCTCCCTCTCTCCTTCAATATCCCTCAACGGCACGCATTTCCACCCCTCAATCCTCCCGTGCCTTCACCACCGCCACTCCTACAGACTAACGCGCGCACAATTCCTAGCCATCATTCGGAACAATCGAGGAAATATGGGAGCGAAGGCATTAAGCAAGGCGCCGTGTTCCTGGAGACGGAGTTTTGAGGTGTGGGAATCGGTGCGGTGTTCCGTAAGATCTCGCGCGGGAAACGGATTGAGAGACAGAGAAAAGGAGAAGGGGAGAAAGATAAAGAGAGAAATGGAATGAGAGAATGAGAAGTGGAGATGGAGTGAGAGGTAGGTGGTCTCGATGGGAGGGAGAGGAGAACTATAATGCGTGACAAGACAAGAGAACGGGGCAAGATTGATTGATCGGATCTTTTGGCGGATGGGCCAAAGACAAGGGATCCTCGGATAGGCGGATTCCTGACGGAAGAGAGAGGGAGAACTCGGTCCCGAAGACGTGCCACATATTTGAGGTATAGACAGAACAGGCGCCTCTGGGTTGATGAAGGAGACGAGCCGGGGAGATAGGAGGAGGACGGAGAAGAAAGGATGAATTTATGACGCAAGGAAGGAGTACTATTATGGGTAAAGTACCGTTCGGAAGTGCACGGTTGTAACAACGTCTGTTATAAGGAAGAATTCCAACGTTGCGCGACATTCACAGGACGAGTGAGGTCGCTGTCAAAGTTTCGACTTAAAAAAGTGACCCGGCCATTGACTTTATATTCACCAAAAGTAATTAATGCGTACTAATTTAGGAAATGCGTGATACGAGGATATATGGATATATATATATATATATATATATATATATATATATATATATTAACTAAAGGAAAAGAAAAGGTAGTGATGAGGGTGGCAACAAGGTGTTGAGGGAAGCCCAGCGGACACTTACCAAGTTGAGGACCAAGCTGGCAGGCTGCTGGGGGCGTCGAAGAGACACGTATATATATATATATATATATATATATATATATATATATATATATATATATATATATATATATGAAAAATGGAAAATCTTTACTAGCAACATAACATACAGTCAAACTCCCATTTAGCGCACCCGAACATAGTGCCACCCCAGGATATCGCCCATGAATCATTGTGAACAGAATTTCCATCTTATGATTACATACAGCAAGCATATACTTCGATGTACCGCCATTCTCGCTTTAACGCCAATGTCAGTGATGGACAAACGGTGACGCTAAATCGGGGTTTGACTGTACATCAACTAAAACAAAGAGGGCTTAAACTAACGTATTAAAATAGGTTATGAAACGGGAATTATGAATGATGCAGTATAGTATGAGTGGCAGTGTTGCAGAAAGTAGTGGGCACACCTTGGTTGGAGAGCCGCTGGGCTTCCCACAACACCTTGTTATCACCCTTACTTAGTTCATACACAAGTAGTAATAAATTCGAATCGTAGAATCTTAATTTAAGTGAGATTGACTTAATTGCATCAACGTTCGCTCTTTGGCAAATTGTATAACAAAATCAATCATTAGGTCATTTACGATAAAAATTAAACTAATTACAACCAAAGCGTAAAATGTTAAGTTTTTCCTCGAGTACAATAATCGTTGGTGAAAATAAGTAAACCTCGAGCTAAAAATTTGAGAAACGATAAATACATACTCTAATTGCGAATAAACCAATTTATCTAACCAATAAATAATAACTCATTGACAAAATTGAATACGAAATGTAATAAATAGGTCATACAATTTCGGTGATTATCTGCAAAAAATAATCCAATGACGTTCGTGAAAAAATGAGTCGAACGAAGATAGGTTAAAACAAAAACTAATAGATGCTTAAGAAAAGTAAAATTATACGCTCGCATCTATGTATCACAGAAGTACAAGACGGAAAATGCACCCGAGAGCGAAATAAATTTTTTGTTTACAAATAACACAACACGGAGGAATATACCTCACGAGGCACGTCATCCTCCAGACAATTGACGCGTGACAAATTATCTCTTTTGCGGAGGGAGACAAATAACACCTGCCGGGAGAAATGCCTATATTGACCACGGGCAAAGAAGGCGGCAGGGTGCGGTTAAGCAGAGGGAGCGAGGACGTGGATGGGGGCGTGGGCGGGACCGGGGGGGGGGGGAAGGAAAAGAGAGGAGAGGTGTGGCTAGAGAGATATCCATTCTTGGAAGACTGCGCCCTTTCCCTCCGTGTGGCGCGGCTGCCCTCCTCCATTTCCAGCCTAACGCCTCCCTATCCCCACGGTACGCTGCCTCTCGGACTACGGTTTCCAGTTTCGCGATTACCGGAATTCCTTCGGTGCCACACACGGGACTCCCTTTATTTAACCCTCGGGTTCTCTTTCCAGGATATGACCCCATCGGTCCGTTCACGCGTATTTACGGCAAGGCAGGTCGGAGGCGACCCCCGGACGGTCAACAAGACGGACGGCTGACTCGGGAGGCGGCGGCGGCAGGGATATGCGGCGCCGGGAAGCCGGGGGGCGCACATTCCTCCCTACTCCCCTCATCCTACACTTCTCCGCCATTCCTCCCGACATCTTCCTCGCTTTCGCATACCTCGAGTGCTCTTGAGGCGAGCATGCCCCTTATCTTATGTTAGTTCCTCTCCTATCCTTCGGATGCGTCCATAATAAAGCGCCGAGCTAAAGCGATGAGAGGTGGAAGGAGGAGAGCGGGGTCAATGGGTAACGGGGATGAAGGTGGCTGAAAGGATTAAAGTGGTGGGAGATAAGGATAAAATACGGGTGGAGGATATGAAGAAGTGCTGGGGAGGATAAATTGTAGGAAGAGAGAGAGCTAACCTCAAATTAGGTTAATTACTATTCCAATACGAATAACAGAGATCGCGCTTTATATATAATTGGTCAAGATAACTCCCATAGACATGAAACGGTTGATGAAATTATTTTCATTTTGTCTTCAAAGCAGCCCTCATCAGCGGTAATTTACAGATCGCGTATTCTAAAAATCTTTTTAAATTCAACGTCGATTGCCAAAGAGGGAGGCGGAAATGCGTATCTGCTTTGCTCAACTTATTATAACAATGGAATTCATAAGCAGCTTTAAGAAAGTCGTAAATATGAACAAGTAGGAACGTTGAAATGATTGTCTATCATTTAAATCGCCTGAGTAAAATAATTAAGTAGGAAGAGAAACATAAAACAAGTTGATGGAATAAAGCGATCTAAAGATCCTATGCAGACAGGCATAAGCTGTAATGTTGGGAATAACCCAACCAAGAAAACATCCGCGTTCAGAAACGAGAAAATTGATCTGCTAAGATAGTTCAGTGGTAGAATATTCGCCCGGCAAGTGGAAGACCCGGGTTCGATTCCCGGTCATAGCAGCCTTTTTTCTCGTTTCAAAATTATTCCCAACATTACAGCTTATGCCTGTCTGCATAGGACCTTAGATCGCTTTATTCCATAAATTTATTGCTTGGCAATCTCACCATTTGAGAGGGAGGAGTTTTCTTCGGTGTATCTCTTTGAGGACATCCGTTGGGGCAGTTTGATACTAGCTTGGCTAGTTCCGTCCCAACCAAGAAAGCATCCGCGTTCAGAAACGAGAAAATTGATCTGCTAAGATAGTTCAGTGGTAGAATATCCGCCCGGCAAGTGGAAGACCCGGGTTCGATTCCCGGTCATAGCAGACCTTTTTTTCTCGTTTCAAAATTATTCCCATAAAAGAAGTTGAATAAAAATTCCTAGTATGAGAGATATCCCCATAAAAACACCGCCACGAAAGTATTTTGATGTTAAATATACCGTACGTTATCAAATCTACGAATTATTCGAAAAAATTCGGAATACGGATGATACTATGACATGAAGCCACGAAAGAGATATTCGAAGCGATTTAACCGATCAACAAATGGTGGGATAAAAAAGCCAACTGATGTCCATAGTATTTTTTGAGACGGTCGAACACGGGGAAATAACAACAACGCCTAAGAACAGATGTGGACAACAAATTCTACACCATCACACGCATTTCTGCTCCCAAAAAACCCGAACCCCGTGCATGACGGTATCGAAACCCGAAAAATTTCCATCCTTTTCGCAAAACGATTTGAATAACCAAAACTCATGACGACATTACGTACACCAAAAACACCGACTCTTCCCGCGAACCATTTGAATAACACACTAGCAGAAGAAAAACAAAATCCTAAAAAGAAAATAATTAATTCGGAATCGAAATTTCACTGCGGAAAATCGACGCAACCCTCCCGCACGCGGCAAAAGCGCTTCCCGTGAAGAAAAAAGAATAACTTCCCCCTCTCGATCCGAAGGGAGTTTGGAAGAGGACGAGGACCAAAAAGAAACTCGCCAAAAAACCACCCCGGTTATGTGTAACCGGCGCTGCAAAAGTGCCACTCCCCAATCATCACGTGATCGCAAAAAAAGCAGCACTTCAATCACGAGACAGACTACTGTGTCCGAGGCTCAAAATTTATCGGGGGGGAGGAGGACGTGGGAACGAAAACATAAAAAAACATCTAAACAAAAAATAAATAAAGAATTCCTCCCGCAAAACCTGCACCGGACACACTTTTTTCATCCGGTCCCCTCCCTCAGTCGCCCCTAATTTTTTTTCTCCAAACAGGCGCAGCGCGCTCTCCTTTTGTTTTTCGCTTGTTTTCCGGAGCGTGGGCGGATCTGCGGAGGGATCGCGAAGGGATGGGCGCGAGGTTGTGTCGGGGATAGGACGACGAGGGAGGGAGGGCGATCCTCTCTCCCGACGCCGTCCCAATGCGTCGCGTACGGACGCTTTTCCATGTCGTCCGTCCGTCCGTCCGTCCACGAGCTCCGCCATGTTTTATTTTCGGGAGGTAGAAAGGATGGGGTAATTTTTTTCCGGCCGAACAAGACGGCTGTCACTCTGGCCGACCCGGTACACGCCGCGGACGCAAACTCCACCCAGATTTTCGCGTCCCCGGTCTTTCTCGTCCTACTCCACCCCCTTCCTCCCACTTCCTCTCCCCGACTCTCGCCCCCTCCCTCTGCCCCCTCCTCCTCCCCACCCACCCCTCCGACCCTTCCTTCGCTGCTGCGCTCCCCGGTGCATCCATCTAGCCTCCATCTCTCTCTCTCTCCAATCACATCCCCGCGCTCTCTCTTTCTCTCCTGAGTTAGCACTCGCTTGTAAAGCGGCAACGTCGTGCTAAAACCAGGAATATTGCAAAGGGGTTAAACGCAAAAAAAGACGGAGAAGAGGGAGAGAGATGAGTGCGAGAGGGGTGGACATGACTTATGCGGAGATTTGCGCAGTTTGGTACCATAATTCAGCATAATCCACAAAAGGCGAGTCTCCCGGAGGTAATGGAAAACGCGTGAGAAACGGAAGAATGTTGGCCCCGCTGTATTTATTTCAATGCATAGTCGTACAAATATCGAGACTGCGAGGTTATACAACAAACGCATATATACATACATGTATTTATGCGTGTGTTATATGTATATAAAATAATAAGGAAAAAAGAAATACGATGGTCACAACACCAAGTGTATTCACTGGGTTCCTCCTATTCTTTCAACCACAGGTTGCCAACTTATGTATGTATGTATGTATGTATATGGTGTCCACAGTCCTAGGACAGAGGCGAATCGGCTGGGCACTCAAATTCAAACTCAAATTCAAGTCTGGGGACATTGGGCAATTAAAAAAGAAGTTGAAAACATGATCTATAATTCTTCAATGTCTTCTCCTGCTGAGTGAAGGGGGTTCTACTTTTTTCTTTTTTCGTCAATTATATCTTTAAACCCTTCAGTTACATATCTATAATAAAAAGATGCATGTAATTTCTCTGTCTCCAGATTTGATGGACATCCTATATATGTATATATGCACGTATCTACACATGCATGTACGTATGTGTGTATACCTATATTTATATATATTCACGGAAATGTTTTCGTCGGATAAAAATTACGACCCTCGCGTCCCTAAGAATGCTACGCGTACCACAATAACGGCCCCCGTGAGAGTTTTTTTCGACCGCATAAAATGTTGATCTCCCTGGCGAAATTAGTATCAAAGCAGTTGGCGAAGGGAATGCAAAGTAAAGAAAGAGGAGAAGATGAGGAAACGGGATGGTGTTGCTGGTTTCGTGCGTTATTAAAGCCCAACCAGACGGGAGCACTCGGGTTCCCGCAATCGTGATGGACAACGCTGGAAATTTTTTAACGAGTTTTTGCCAGGAGGCGAACGCTGCAAAACTGTAGAATAGCAGTTTGCCGCTCAGGCACAGAAAACAAGGACCCTCGAGCGGGAAAAAGTTCATACACACGGCGCAACGAGAAGGGCGTCGGTTCATTTGAAATCTCGAAGGTTTTGTTCTTTGTTTGCCGGAAGACGTCCCATATAATGTTTACGCTTTCTTGTTTTACACGAGGACTCTTTCCGCCTAAAGGATTTCAATGGCCGTAATCAACCTAAAATTCTTTTAATTAACTATTCCGCCGATTAAAACAAAATGATGGAAATGCCATAAGATTATTCTAGGAAATTCTAGGAAATTTCTCCAGCGTTTTCCTTCTGATAAAACTTCGCGATCTTGTTTGAACTGAACTGTGTTGGAAGCGGAACGATTAAAATATCATCATATTTGAAGAATAAAATATTTCGTGGTAATGAAAGCTGAAATAATACGAGATAAACAACGGCCGACAAGCACGGCAAAAAAATTCCACCGATAAAATAATTCATTCGAGAATGAGCGGTGGGAAAAAGGCAGAAAATTATGCGCCAGATAAAAGAGAAGAAGAGGATTTACTAGTTCAAGACGATGCAAATGCGAAAGGCAAGAAGAAGACGGAATGAGGCGAAAGCGTAGAAAAAGAGATCAGGAGGAATGAGGAAAGGAAGAGAAGGAAGACGAGGGAAGGAAGAATTCATATTTTAGCGTGAGCGCCGTCATAAGAGGGTTATGTCTGGATCCGGGAGAGAGGAAGGGAGGGAGAGAGGTAGGGAGAGAGAGAGAACCGGAGAGCTTTGAAAAGGAGTAGTAGGAAAAACGGGATGAAGCACTGGCAGCTCCCAGACATAACTCTCATCCCCCGCCATCTTTTCCTATCTCCCTTTCCACGCGGAAGGGATACACAACGACGGAACGGGCAACACGGACCGCAATCATCGCGGTTGTAGGTTAGGAAGGGAGATCACCGAAGAGAGAGAGAGAGAAAGGTATCCTCCGAGCGTCGTCAGCCGCACCAAAAGGGGAAAGACTTACCTACTCGGACGAGTAGAATAGGATTCGATCTTTTATTTATTTATTTCTTTCAAATGCATAGGTACCGAGCTACCGCGCTGTTTAGGTTACCGGACTGCGAGAGGATCCTTCCTGGAGGTGCGTGCTTTTCGCCCAACTCCGCAGCACGCTCCTCCGCCACTTCCCACACTAACCCCGAGACGATAAATCAGAATCTGGGGAATAAATCCTGGGCGAAAGTCTGTAAATCAGGTTCGAGGACGGTGTCGTGTGGGTATACCCTCCTCGCCCTCTCTCACTCCTCCCGATGCTCCCTCTGCCCTCTCCCTGGAGATTTCACCCGTTCCCTGTGTTACTCCTCATCCACTTCCTCTTTCTCCAGGAGCCACGTCCCGAATTCCTGAGCTAGGAAGTACGAGGGAGTCCTTTATTTCATTCATCATCGACAGCAATAACTTCTTCCCGCTACCTTTCCGGACTGCCTCCAGACGGAGGGATGATGTAAGGAGTACCGTTTGGAAGGAGATGTGCCGATAGGAAGCCGGAGCTGTTAAATTCTTCCATTTAGGACGTTTACATATAAAAAATTGTTTTTCACATCTGATGGAGGATACTTAAATTGTGTCAGGAACGAAAAAAAAAGACATTTTGGTGGAAACTACCTCCGAAAACTAGATGAAGGATCTCTTTGATGGCTACTAAGCAGGACTGAAATGTTGTCTTTATGTAAAACTGATGTTATCGTTATGCGCGCACGGAATATTATTATGAATTATGTGTGACTTACATATCAATTATGACGTTAAGAAAAGAAGTTATAGCCAAAATTTCGGAATGTGGGATGATAAAAGGCCCAAATTAACTATTATTTGTCACTCGAATGGTGTAATAAAAAATAATGTTAATTAAAATGAATATGGAGTTCACATGGATTTGAAATATCTTACTATGTTCTTAATTAATTCATAAATAATTAAGTTCACCATTAAAGAATAAAAAAATATGTTTTGATCGTCTGTGATATATTTACAACCTTAAAACTCTGCCGAAGGAGCAACTATCATGATGCCTCACTAAATTTAAATTTTGACACGATTCAAGTATGCTAATGTGAATAATGGGCAACTAAGAATTCAAAATGAATTGATTCCATTGGCACAATCAAAGTATAATAAATATATGCATTATTTAATACAACCAAAAAGCAGGGGAAATACACAATATCGCAGGGTGACAATAATTCCATATATCATGGAGATATTCAATCACAGTATTTTATCAGATCTACTTGAAGCATGGTGGCTAAACAACAAACTGTTAATGCGCAAAATTATGTGCCTGCATTTTAGCTTGCCATACCATTACTCCAAATTAATTAGCCCATTGCAGGACCGGGAATGTACGATAATGATTCCCACGATAAAATCAATTTAAACAACAAATCAGGCATAAAATCAAAATTTCGCCCAAACACCTGGTAAAATTTAATTTTCAAACAAGTAAACTAAAATATAGTCCTGGAATTTAAAAAAAAGCGGCATAACTTTTAGGCCATGCCCTAAACCTCGTCGAAACTACATATGGCGCAATCCTTCACGAGTTCTCAGGAGGCTAAATTTCCCCGAAAACTCCATAATACAAACGACGCTAGGCTCCTGCTCGCTCCTTTCTCTCCCGACAGTATTTACACAATTTTCCCGGAGACCGGAATGCAACTCTTATTAATCTTGCGGGAGGCAGAGGAAGAGAGTAGGTAGGAAAAGGAGGCGAGAGAGAGAGAGTGGGAGGAACGGTCGTGGCCGAGCATTCCGGGACTTTCTGAATTATAACGCAGGCGAGTTGCCAAGAACCATACCCAGGCCCTCCCGGCAGAAGCCCTTTGCTAAGGGGATGCCCTCGCGAGCACACACAAGCCGGACGATGGTTAGAAGGGGGATAAAAAAACACACAGGGGGATGGCCTAAAGAAAATGAGAGGAACCGTAGGGTAGGGGGGCGTTGCAGGGGAGGATGCAATGGAAAATAAAAGGGAGAAAACCGAACAGCGTCGGAGCTGATTCAAGGGAGGGGGAGGGAGGGTGGTGGGCCTTGGCTCTACCCCGAGAGGACCGCCACATATCCCGGCCATCCTCGGCTAAGCGTGACCCGGCGCCGTGACCCTGTCCAACCGCAACACGTTCATGCACGGCGGATACGGGGAGCGGGGGGAAGAGCGGATAGAGAGAGATAGAGAAGGTGGGTGGGCCGCCACGGGCGCGACGACAAGACACCCCCTTCCCCTTTCTCCCTTGAGTGGGAGAGAGGATATCTCTCTCCTTCTCTCGGGCACCCATAAACATTTCTTCCGCAATACTCTCACTCCTCCTCCCCCACCTTAAAAACAACCCTTTCCCTCCCCAACCCTCGATAAAACTACCCCCTTAACTCATCCCACCAAAAACCCTGTTCACGGAGGAATACAACAGTATGCTTTCAAGCCACCCAAATCGAGGAAACGACACCGTTGGGGGTCGCTGCACATATACACGCAGGAAGAGACACGAGAGGAAGAGTTAGCAAGAAAAATAAAAGACGAACGGAGATTTTAGAGGGTTAAAAATCCACCACCCCGTAAAAAACTCAAAACTCTTCCCGAGAAGCTCTTCGATTGTATTTCCATCCCTCCACCTCGTCGATAAAACCGATGGATCCAGCGCTCTCGCACACCAACCTCGCGAAACAAATCGAACCGGGAGCGACACACCTTTTCGAAATGGGGCACGTGGAGCACAAAGGGGAGGCGCCCGAAACATCGAAAAGGTCCGCGAAAGAAAGAGAGGGTGTGAGGGAGTCGGTATGAGATGAGGCTCTCTCAATCTGGCGTCCATATTGCACCCTTCCCCGCATCGCGCGCGATGGGGACGGGAGACAAGAGGGGCGAGGGGGGGGGTGGATAGGGGAGAGGGAGACAGGGAAGAGGCCGTGTGACACGAGTGAGATAACCGACCCGGTTAAGAGAAAAGGGTCAATGGATAGAGAAAGAGGGAAGGGGAAAGAGAGAGGTGGGCGATATATAGAGAGATGGGAGGTGTTCGAATTGCTTTGGGCCATTGACGAAGCGCTTTTCGGCCTTTCTCCCTGCTGGTTGACATCGTAGGAGGACGGCAATAAAGCTACTCCTCTGTCCGAAAGGATCGCTATCGGAAGGGAGCAAAAGAGGGAGGGAGGGGAGGGTGAAAAGGGGTGAAGGAAGAGAAAGGGAACGACGGTGTTTTGAGCGCGGCAGTCAAGTGGTGTATTGGGTGGGCGAGGTGGGAGGAGGAGGAGGAGAGAGAGAGATTTTAACACGGAGAACAGCGCCCACAATTCACGCTTCGACAGATAAGAGGATTGGGGGTGGGGGAGGGGGGGGGGGAGGATGCGAAGTGGGAAAGTTTAAAGGCCTGTTAAACTCTGCACTCTCCATTAAATCGCGTCGAAGTGCATTGAATGACGCTGGTTAATGGATATTTCTGCACGGTGGCGCGGAAACGAGACTCGTAGCTCGGATGTGCGAGGGAATCACTCGGCGGAGAACGGGGATGGGAATTTCGGCGAGCAATTTTTCACCCGAAAAAAAGTGATTGGATATCGACCGATTATGCTTAAAATTCGTTATAGATGGAGGTTGCTTTGGAGGAGAGAATGGGGATTTTTTGGCAGGGAATACGCCCATGCACAGCTGGATACATGGATATTTTTGTGATAGAATAGTTTAATATACACAGTCTACTACGCAACATTTTATTAGGTTTTTACTTCGCCAATATGATATAACTATGATGCACGAAACTTAAGCGCTGGCGTTATATAATGGTTTTATTGTATGATAAAAAAGAAATTCGAGATAATTAAAGATCCCGATCGAAAACATCCTTTTGTGGGCATAAAAACAATATGAAACAAATAAATTAATATCTTATTACCGCACCCAATAAAAAATGTCAGTTTTCAGAAAAAACAGCCATCACATCGTTATTTCCAAACAAAATTAACGACACTGACAAACATAAATAGCACCAAACCAAGAACGTGTATATACCTCCTAGACAACACAACAGAATGCAACATTTTTTCAGATTAGAAAGGAAAAGGCGACGGATATTACAGGCCATTGACAAGTAATGCACCTGAAAAAACAGGAGTGAAAAACAAGGTTTCAGAGGCATAATTTCTTCACGGTTTCCCGTCTCAAAAACAAGCAACGAAAAACTCTTTCACGTCGCCAAACGACAAGATGGCCTGGAGGCGTCGATGCAGAACGAGAGCACTTGTAATCCCTTTCCACCTAATTCTGGTTGGGCGTCCAACACCGCAAAAAATAAATATTAGGCTTCCAATACGTGAGCAACAATCCGAATAAATTCCCATAGCTCTAGAATATCGTATCCTTCTGTACAGTAGCTACTACAACCAAAACATCAAAGGATTAAAAAATAAAGAAGACAATTTTACCTATAATACTTCTTTAAGCTCTTTCAGAAACCATCCAAAAGGAATAAAATAATAATAAAACGTCGCGTCGATAGGAAAAAGAGGGAAATGAAACGGAAAACGTGCGGTGATGAATAGAGCGATGGGCATATTCAACAGAATTTTTCTTGATTAGGGAAATTACACAAATCCTTGCTACTATATATAGTAAGCTAATTTTGCTGGTAACGCAATCTGAAGAATCTGACTGGCTGCCGAAAAGCCAATTATATCTTGAGGAAGTTTAACCTTATTTCCCTTGAAAAAATGCGATAAATACATAAGAAGTTAAATCTGTTTAATTTTAATCGCTATTTAATTTTGACAAATGATAAAATATATCAATTTATATGCCGCATCACAATCAGAATTTAGCATATATTTTATCACATGGTAACTATGTACGACAAAAAATAAATAAATAAGCATATAGGATATGGATGTAAATGGATTTCTGATTCAAGTTCTTCGTTATTACATTTTATCACATGGTAACTAATAGGAAGACACAATTGTGTGAATTTTATATTGATTGCTTGCTTTTTAAAGTTGGTTTCATTAATTATTATTTCAATTTTAACTTAACAATTAATTCACGTATACCTGTCATATTTAAAAAATTCATGCATAGCTACCTAATTGTTGTCAACGTAAATAGTCTTATTGGTTAGTGAAGTAAATAATATCTGCTATAATTACAAAATACATTTAATTCCTTACGCGTGCGTGACAGATGGATTATCTACAGCAAAAAAGAACATAAACGTAAATATTACAACTACTGAACTCAAGTGAGGTATGTTTTAAATAATTTTCGATTGTTTGGTTGATTAAAACTGATTAGAAAATAAATCACTTAATAGAAATGGAATATTTCCCTGGAATCATTTCTGATATATCGTTTTGCAGTATTTATTCATTAAAAGTAGGTGATATGTTTATTGATGCACCAACTAAGGGGGGAGAAGAAATTTTTAATAATAAATAATAATTCTTAGTGTGGTGTTGTTTGATTTATATAGAAGGAATGCGTGCATTGAATGCTTTAATACGAGAGAGAGATAAAAAGTGAGAGACAGGGAGAGAGAGACAAAATTAATTGTTACAAATATTAAAAATAATTTTTGGCGTATTAATTCATGCATACCCGTCATATATAACGGGCAATTACGCTAGTACATATATAAATGTTTAAACATGTTAAGAGATGATGTCGAAATGTTTAGCTTATTATTAAATTTGTAATAAGTTACACAAATATGGACTATTTTACATACAATTGAGGTACTTGGATTAAAATTAAAGGAAAAGGAGAGGAGGGAGGCTCGATAAGTCAACGGAGGAGGTCATATAATGCCGAGGAATGAAAGAGACTAAAAGAAAACTGACAAGAGCACGTGAATCTATTAAACACCAAACTGTGCCTTTTGGCAAAGGCTATCGCCAATATTATACTTATATCTTTTGTTTTAACAAGTCGTAATTCGGGAAAATTAATTTTTTGAAACGATAGAAAAGTGACGATAAAGAGCAGATAATAAAAATAAAAGAATTTGCCCGAAGAAGTAGCTTAAGTAGATTAAGAGCAAGAAAAATACATAGAAAACCGCGGAAAGAAGGAAAAGACAAAGAAAGACAGCAAGGAAGGACAAGTTGAATGAGCACAAAGGAAGAAGGAAGGTGTGGGAGAGACAGAGGAGGTGGAAAGGAAGGAAAGTGGAGAAAAGCCAGAGGAGACAACTGCGAGGATCACACGTATAGATGGGGATGCGGGATGAACACCTCAATTCCCCTCCTCCTACCCACCATTCCATTACCCCTCTATGCCCCCCCCCTTCCCTCTCTCTATCCGCTCTGCCTCCCCAGCACTCCCATCGTCTCCTCCCAATCCCAACTCCGCCACGTCCTTAGGGACCACCCACGTTGTCCGGCAGTGTCCTCGGCTCCACTCCATCCCACACCAGGAGGAGTGGGGGAGGAGGAAGAAAGGGGAGGAGAGACACGACCCGTGGAAGAGGAGAGAGAGGGAGAGAGAGAGAGAAAGAGAAAAGGCTTAGGGGAGCGTATAAGGGCCAGTACGCGTTCCTTTTGCTCGAGAGAGAGGAAGAAAGAAGGAAGATGAAGGGAGGTAATAGGGAGGACTGGTGGGTGCCCGGAAAAACAAAAGGGACCTAACGGACGGAGCTCAACCTCCCCCTCGTCTTCCCGCCCCCTCGCACCTTAACATCCCACCCAACCCTTCCTCCCCCTTTGAATCCCCCAACGAGCCCCATACTGCGCGACTTTGTCCGGAGAGTCGTAAATCACACGTGGGAGTGGAATAGCGGGGGGAGGGGAGTAGAGGTGGAATGAGGGAAAGAGGAGGGAGAGAGAGGGAGTCTCCCTTTCGGACACATGCGGACCTCATCCTCAGGAGAGAATCATTTCCCTCTCCTATTTTGAATCATTATCACCCCCTGAGGCTGAGACACACGGAGGAGGCTGGCTAGTCCAAGGGAGAGGTCCAATACATACAAACACAATGCAGCATCCTCGGACGGGTTGTGGATCTTTTAGAGGAGGGGAAGGAATCGTGAGAAACGGCCTCTGACGACCGACGGTGGCGTGAGGTGGAAATACCTCGGAGAATTTGAGTCTTATTTTCGATTATTATTTTGTGAAATATTGCAAAATATTTTGCACCAGCACGTATGGGCTAGAAGAGAACCTCGAATTATTTTTAAATGCTTGGGTCTATGCGGAGTGCGTGTGAGATATAGCGTGATGCACAGGAGAGATTTGAAAACTTAAGCACTTTTAATGTAGTAATTACGATGAATTTGCATTTCAATAGCCAACATTTTTCCTGCAAGAAATACCTCTTTTGTCACCTTTGATACGGAAGCGAGTTCAAGGAAAGCAATAAGATTCCAATAAAAGCGACTCACTGTCAACTCTAAGCAGTCCGAAACGTTTTTTTCTTAAACGACGGCATGATTGCGGCAACACGAATATCGTTATGTGAGGAAACAAAAGACGTCGACAAGGAGGACACGGGCAAGAAAGGCGGCGTATTTTAAACATAACGTGGCAAGGACAATAAATGGAAGCCGATACGACAAGGAAGATGGAATCGGAAGAAAAGGACAGATCGTTCTCGGATATTCACATCCTTCGAAACAATATACGTGTACAACAGAAGAAGGTTAAGCATGACTATCGTAATTTGGCGGGATTGTGAAGATAAAAAAAGGTCCAACTACTCCAATAAACAACTTCCCCGAAGCTTTATTTTTTCCCTAAGATTAGCTTTGGCAGCTTCACGAATAATTACGAATATCGGCCGTAAAAAGCAAACCCGGAAAAACCCATAGATGAGAAACCTCAATACACTGCTCGCCAGGGTCACGAGCGTAAGCTAATATAAAAAAACTGCGATTGGGTGGGCGGAGTGGGAAAGGACAAAAAGAAACGAGAGAGGGTGTTGGACTCGAAATGAAAAGAGAGAACGGCGCCATCGGTGGGACGATCGGAGAAACTTGCTCAGCAGCCGCGTGGGGAGGGGAGAGAGGCTCCTTTTTCTCTTCAGAGGGAGGGATTGGGGATGCAGGGAGAGTGGGAGAGAGAGATTGAAGAATGGGACGCGAGAGCTGAAATTGGTTTGAGGGAGACGGGTCAGGGGGGAGAAAGAAAGAGAGAGAGAGCGGCGAGAGGGAAAAGATTTCAACCGAGCCAGCCTTCGATAAGGAAATTGAGCTCCGCATTTGTCTTGGGCGGCCACCTTACTGTGACACATGACTCTTCCGAGAACCAATTGGCCAACAATCAGTCGAAGGAGACAGCGAGGTCCTGGATAGATGAGAGTCGAATTGACAATAGCGACTCCACGAATGAGGTATGAGGTCGCAAGTATGGAATATAAAGAGGGAGTTTCCTTCTCTTAACATCGACTCGAAGGCGTTCAAAATTCAACAGGATGTAGAGAGATGAGATGAGAGGATGCAGTCAAAAAGATCTACGTGTAGCTTCCTAAATGTCACAAAGACGTAATAAGCGCCGGCAATAAAAGTGATCCTTTGTTCTAGATAAAATAACAAACTCAGTAAAAGTAGATGTACGAAAAGGAAAGAAATAAGATAAATTTCTTGATGTTTTCGGTATTATTGTAATTCGAACGATATTCCTAGTATCAAGAGGCAAGGACGTACCCAGGGGAGGGATCCGAGGGGTCCGGACCCTCCCCCCCGGTGTACAGACATTGTGGAATCTGCGATAACCACGCTATAAACTTGCTACGCTGCCTCTTGCTACGCTGCCATTTGCTGCGTTGAGTTATGAGAACTAAAAACGTTATAAAAGTTGATATTATTTGAATAGGACTTTTATTTAATCAACTGCTGAAAATTGGTTTAGGCCTCAGACCTCCGCTCCCCCTCTCCCCGCGAAGTAAATTTCTGGGTACGTGCATGTCAAGAGGGAAAAAGCAGAGTGAAGGGACGCGATACCTGAAATTTAGTTGAATCAGGGAACTTGTCACAATAAAAGGCCACAGAAGTTAATTAATAGCGTTGAAAGATGTCGGATTCAAATAGTTAAATAAACAACAGAAAGATAGTTAGTACGGTCCGCATATATTTTTCCGATTAAACTCTCACGTTAATATTTAGGAATGCAAATTATATTTAATTATACCCTCAGTTATACTTAAATATCCCTGCAGAGCAGAAAGACGCATCAATGAAAGCAATAGCACACATCATAACAATGACATTGATTGCATTTGTCATAATAGACAAAAACAAGTGATGTAAAAACTATTACTTGCCTATCTACGAACACGACGTTACCTTATAAACAAATGCATTTTAACCCACGGATAATAACATGCTTGACATTTCTTATTCAGGTAAATCTAGTTGAGTTACAGTACAATTCCTCGGCGTCACTTAACTCTAACGCCAATGCCTTCAAGTTGTCTAGCGGAGCAGAAACGAATGCCGTACTCCCGTCACGCACTTTCAGTCGAACCGGAGTTAAGTTTACGCAGCAGATGAGGTGAGCATCGGATAAAGATACTGAGAAACAGCTACTCCTTCCTCTCCCTCCCCCTTCTACTTTCCACTTTTTTCTGTGGTGCCTTTAAACCTCTCATCTCGCCTCTGCCCTTAAATCGTACTTTCAAACTCATCCAAAAGCCATCCACCTAACTGGGCCACCGGTGAGTTCGAGAGCTTGTCGCCAGCTTATCGTTGCGTCTGGGTGGGAGAAAACACTCAGGCTCGGAAAATAAGGCGATGTTTATCTGTCGCGTCGAGGTGCCTTCCACCATCCCCTCCGCTTATTACGGAGCCCGTGACCCACGCAGCTACCAGTCCTCCACGGAGACGCTCCTCCTCACCCTCTCGCCCCGTTCCTTCTTTGCGGGCTTTCACACCACTAGCCCGTCTCCGAGACAATCCGCTCTCTCATCAACTCCGGAATATGCCACTTGACAAACCAGTGACAAGCGGATGGATGGTGCGGGGTTAGGAGAGGGAATGGATGCGAGCCCACAAATCGCCTTTCGAACCACCCCCCGAAAACGGGGGAAAAAAAGTTTTCCTAATTCGGAGAAAGCCAGGTCAAACACCTGTACGAGAGTAATGGAGGAGAATTAACAGCTTGTTGCCTATGAAGTAAGTGTCTTCTCTCTCGTTACCTCTTTAGTCACTGAGATGCGGAAGATGCTTGCGATTTTTCAAGGGTTACATAACATGCAAAAATCATCGCTAATTAAAGGACAGAGTATAATTTCTCTAGGGAAACATGCCGTAATATTTTCATGTTCGATCCAGGTTAGTGTGTCATGTAGCTCTGATGATTTACGAAATATTTCCTTAGATGTCGGCAATGACTGATAGATAATTTAAAAAATAACGAGTTGTCCATAAGATAAACATCGCACTATAATATTGACTTATTTTCAGATAAATGTTACAAAAATTATCACAAAATACTAACATCCTGTAAAACAGAAAAAAAAAACAAATTTCAACGTGTCCACTGCATTATTTGCACAGTTTCTTGAAGCATATTCTGAGTAAACGTAGAGCATAAGAGAAAATTATGAGGAAATGTATCAAGTCACGCATTATATAAATTAATTATACAGACATCACTTTTTCGTGTAGGATAAGAAACAAGAATTATTACTACATTGCACACTCTGATTTTCTTGAGATCGTTAAGCTGAGCTAAATAAATAAAACTCATCGTAAATATTCAATAGGGAATGATCGAGCTGAAAACAAATTTAAAAAATAATCACTTAAACCATTAAAAATTGAAATAAGCTATATTCAACAGCCATTACAGGGCTAGTAGATCCTGAAGATAAACACGTTTTTTCAATTTTGGATGTGTATCATTGTAAATCTGGATCCATATTTCTTTATATTTCAAATCCGACTGCAAAAGACCCTCTCTAAAATAAGATATTTAGGCATTAAGTCAAGATAAAAGCAATGTCACCTACAAAGAAATATATGGATCACACGAAAACTCATCCATACAGGTCAAATACAAATAAAGCAAAATTTCAACAACACAAACAGCGAAGGAACTGAAGGAAACCGGTCGTTCAGAGGATAGCGAAAATTAGATTGCTCTTATGGAGTCTTCTAAGAAAAACAAGATTGGAAAGGTGTAATCCATGTCGGAGTACACAGAGTTTCCAAATGCATTCTTTGAGATTTCACAATGTTCTCAATATTTTTCGCTCAGATGAGATGAATATTTAACGAGAAGCTAGCGAGGTACGCTCGCTGTAAAATACAGGAAAAGTTATAAAAAGTTGTCGTTATTATTGTCTGATTTTAACAAAAATTGGAATCGGTCGACCAATTTTAGCAAAACTTCCCAATACCAAATGTCATCAAAATGCGTCAGGCGGTTCCCGAGTTGAAACAACGGAACATTGTTAACTACATGCAGGTCTTGATGTAAAGTGGTGGTAATTGTTGTCCGATTTTAACCAAAATTGGAATCGGTCGACCAATTTTACCAAAACTCTCCAATACCAAATTTCATCAAAATAGGTTCAGCGGTTCCTGAGTTTTAACATGCGGACGGACGGACGGAAACGACCTCCCCTATATGCGTTCACTTCGTGCAAAGAACGCATACAAATGGTCTTTAAAAGGGTTGGTCACTGAATAACGTTTGTCATTAAAGAAGTTTCACTGAATATGCACGAACTGAAAAATTAAAAATAATAAATCGCATAAGAAACCCATTTTAAAAATGAAATAAGAATACGAGATAATTAAACATCGATTACGATGCTTTTAAAAATTCTGTCCCATTATTTTCATGAGTTCAAATCCTTTCTCCAAAGCCAAAAATACACCTTAAAAGTATTCTCCATCGCCGATAAGAAAGCACCCGAGTGCGTACGAAGAAAAGACGGCCATCGATCACACGCAGTTTAACGCAGCGCTAACGGGAGCCCATGAGGCGTAGAGGAGGACAAGCAGATGAGAAGTCGTGAGGAGAGCGATTTTAGAAGTCTTAAAAGAGATCGGCGCTAAGTGACGTCTGCAGGGAGTCTTTCTCTCCTTTCCCTGACCACCAAAATGGAAAGACATCGGTTAAAGGAGAAAAGAAACTGGAGATGGAGGGATGGGGAGAGACAAGGGAGGCGACCAAAGGAGACGCCAAAAGAATAAGTGAATCCTTCCGGGAATGAACGTCCCACGGAGACGCGACCCTCAAAACCCAGGAAGAGAACATTCCACAACAATGAGGAACAGGAGAGAATATTCGGCAGTCGTGGGATAAGCGCTGGTTGTTCGGTCGGGGGTTTCTGGGTAAGGGTGGGAAGAGGGAGCAATATTAACTGTTGGGAAATCGGAAGGTCGGCCGAGGAGCGGTCCAAGAGATAAGAATGGAGCGCGATTCAAAAACCCACGGTTCGGAAAGAGCGGGATCTCGTCTCGGGAGGTAGAACAATGACCCTTACAAGGTGTGGACACAGTTGTGGGCGTTTGAGGGTCTTTGCGGAGAATTCTCCGGGGTCTGCCAGGAATACAATGTAAAGAGGGAGTCAATGTGTTAACGAAGGGAGGGTAGGTCAGGGGGGCTTTGTTGAAAGTGCTTGTAAAGCCGTCTTAATATTTTTATGACAGGTTTTAAAAATGTAGTTTTAATTAAAGAAGAAAATTGTGTAACTTACGGGAAATGCATGCTTGCCCCATGACAGCTTAATACTAACAGTAAAAAAATGTTTAACCAATTCTTTGCCGATTTCACACTAATATTGTCTGTAGCCATATCTACACATACGGCGATTGTTAATCCGTGAAACGACTATTTTTTTAGGTGCCTTAATTAATTCGACATTTTACGGCAGGCAATATGAAAACTAAGAGACATCAAATATTACAATATGGCCAAAATCATACAGCCATTCAACTATCTGGAGACTTGAAAGGTAACATAAAATATGGGTGTAAAATACCATGTGCAGAAACATTCTCAATTATTGAATTAATAAATCAATAAAGAGGAATGCTCTTCATAAACGATGTCCTAACGAGAGGTTTTATAAATGCAATAAAAATGAAGTGATAATTTACATGTGAAATTATTTTTACTTATGCTACAACCACTATGTTTTTAATCATTATTTTATTAGGTTTTACCATACTCAATAAGCACATGCTCATGAATGACGACATTAATTTCTCCGTGATATTGAATTCAATATTTAGTTTTTTTTTACTGGATACTAAAAGAGAAATAATACCGAACGACATTTTAATTAATTCAGATCTACAGATCATAGGGCGGGAAATGACATCCATCTGCCACAGACCATTGCATGGCTACAGTAAATGTAAAAGTGACAATCACATTCCTTTAAAACCTTAAAAGTTTAACAAAAAACATTTACTTACAACAACTTGAGAGAATAAAACGACAAGCAAATATATACAGACGCTCTTTCATTGAGGAAAAGAATTACCTTGAAAACCATGCTAACAAATCAAGCTCCGCTGGAGATATTTCATTTGGCGGAGGAGAGAAGGAAGAAGGGAAGGAGTAGACGGAGTGAGTGTGAGAGATGCGAAGGGCGCGGGTGCTTGACGTATAGGAAATATTAAAAGGAAATAGCAGAATGGTGATCACTTTGAATAATAGCCAAATGAGGGAAAGGGCGCAGTTCGCCAGAGTGGGTCCCAGAAGTGTATACGAAGAAAGCTACCAGACCACCCACAGTTCACAAGAAGAAGAGAAAGCCCTCCAAATATAACCAACTCCCCTTCAAAAACCTCTTCGCCTTCTATTTCTCCCTTTCCTTTCCCTCTATCCCGTTAAGTGTCACTAAATTTTTCTCTGTCTTCATATGTCACCTTAGTGTCTCAAAGGCATTCCAAGCAAGAACTTCACTGGAAGCCGCTCGAAAGAGATTTCCACATTTCCCATCGAAACTCTAATCAAAGCGTTTACAGATAAACATCCCGCTTTTGGAGGAAGTAGATTACTCGATAAGAGCTAATTCGGATAAATGGCAAACTAGGATCCTGACCTTAACGATTCGGAAGAGAGTGATGCTAATGAGAGTTGAAATAAGTGCGTCTTAACGGTAAATTGTGATTCAGAGAGAGAAAGTCTCGAAGTCAAGATGAGGATTTCCAAGAAATTCGTATTCTCGTTTCCCTAAATACATCAGGCAGGCTGTAACGAGTTAATATTTTAAGTATCTCCTATAAATAATATTCCCTGTGGAGTCAAATGAAGAAATACTTAAATACGTTCTGGAATGCACATCACACCACTAAGAAATCCACAAGTTGTTCATATTGATTTTTATTTTAAATAGAAATTAAACAAAACAATAACTAATTCCAAAGAGAATTATATAGCTCACATCTTGTCTTGAATTGATAAACTATGACTGCCTAACAGCCATAAAAATGTTGATAAAACAAGATACGCATTTCGGCTACAAAGCAGCCGTCATCAGTGAGGATCCACAGAAAGCAGTCTGTTATCAGTGAATAACCACAGGTGACGAATGTTTTATAACCGTAATGCGCACCTTATTTTCCAAACCAAACAGACAGATATTTTGCCTAGACATAAATAGTTGCATCACTCAAAACAATAACCCTATTTATAGCTGAAAGGCAAAATTCCCTGGCATTGTCAGAAAATGAACGAATATACGTATCCCGATAAAGTCTGCTAAAATTATTTCATTTTTGACTGAAAAACTAAAAGTATTGTCCATGAAATAAAATATTTCAGTCACTTAATTAGCGTAAAACATAAGCTCGAAAAATAAATCCCAGGTAATCTCCAGAAAGAAACAAGCGCGTCACGAATAAGAAACGACCGTATACAGTCAACCAGATAATGAAAATACACGGTGGCGCAATTTCATTCCCTCCACGCCAGGTGTTGAAGGCACAAATATACAACCGAGGTCACGTGGAAATAAGAGCCGAGAGAGCATAACGAGATTCCGACAGGACCCGAAACGGAAAGAGTTTAAAACGAGCGAATTTACATGGGAAACCACGGCGTTTACCTTACTTCCCCATCACGGCCAATAAAGAGATTAGCGGCAAAAAGGAACTGGAAAAGCGGCGGCGAGGAGAGGGGAGGAAAGGAAGAGGGCTGAGAGGGATGAGGAAAGAGGGAGAGAGAGAGATGGAATTGCTCTGAGGGGCTTCCAGAAAGCAAGTGGCCACTTTTCCGGACAGCATAAACGGAGGCAGTCAACAGTAGCAGTTTCCTCTGTACCATTCAATCCCCACCGCCCATTAAAATTCCCCTCTTACCACGTCCACCCTCCGAGCCACCCGCTCCTCAGTCTCTTGCAGAAGAGCGAGGAGCGTGGGTTGAGGAGGAATAAGAAAAGTGTAGGATGAGAAAGAGAAGCGGGAGCGTAGGGGGAGAGAGGTCTCTTGAAGGGAGAGCGGGAGAGAGAGAGAGAGAAGTGGGAAAGGGGAAGGAGTTAACCTGAGGCATCCATTTTTAACCGCATGATCTACGACCCCTCCCGGAACCTTCTTCATATTTCATGAGAGATTATGAACTTTCGTTTCCTCCTATTTTTTTCTCTCTCTCTCTCTCTCTTTCTCCCTCCCCCTACGAACTCATCCTCCCTTTCCGCCTCCTTCCGAAAACATCGTCCTACCCCCACTCCTGCCCCTCATACCACCCACACCCAGCCCTTACTCAAATCCTCAAAGCAGTCTCTCCCACACCCTTTTCCCTCGACCCCCAAACCCCGAAAGAGGAGGATCCCCTCCACCTTCCCAGCCCCTCTGTTTCAAAAGCCCTCCTCCCCACCATTCACCCGCAACTTGTTATAATAAACAAAAGATTCCATTCCTCCCGCGCTCTGCCGTACCCTCCTCGGATCTTCCCCCTTCTTTTTTAACCATCCTACCCCCGTCCAACCCTCTCCGCCCTCTCTTTCTCTTTCGCATTCCACCTGCCACGCTCTCCACAAACCAATCTCGGCTCGTTTACTACATCGACCCCGGGAAAGCGGGAGAATGCCCGACTCATTCATTTCGTTCCTCCCTCCACCTTCCCTCTCCTACGCCTTCCTTACAATTCGATTCCCACACCCTCTTCGAACTTCCTCCACCACCTCCTCCTCCTCCTCGAAAACCAATTCGAGCCTACTACATCCCTCGCTAATTCATCATTTCCACCTTCTTCCACGGATCCTCCTCCTCCTTTACCTTTCGACTTTTATTCATGAGGCAAGCGAAGAACTCGCGCGCCACGTAAGACCATCGCGTCTCATGGAGTCGTGGAATCGCTTGCGAGTTCCGTAATGCACGGTTCTCGGATCGTAATAAAAATAAAGCGAGAGATCGGAAAGGGACCCAACTTACTTTTTTATTGCGCCGTAAATTCTCACTCGTATTTTCATTCGGTGTAAAAAATTATATATACGGTTATTAGGCGCCCGAGCGTATAAAAGCGTGACGCGGCTAATTTATTTTGCGATATTTTCGCTCGCGTTCTGGCTATAAACATGAGTGGATGCGGCGAAATTTTACTCCGTTGCCAAGTTGGCACATTTTAATCCCGTTTACTCGGCTTCCCGAAGGTGTTCACAAAGTAAAAACGTTCGAAATGGTGAGCATCGGATTCTGTTTTGTCGGCGAACAAAAATAGCGGTGAAAGGATAATTAAATATCACAAACACGCCAAATGCCAACAATTTCATTTAATTTCCAGGATCAATTAGGGTTCGAGTAGTCTACAGAATTTAGTTAAAACAATGTAATTTTTCCCAAATCCCAACTCGATCTTTCGCAATCCTCTTTTATTTATTCCAGTTTACGCACATTTAAAGAGAATCACTAGAGGAATTTCACAAAACGGTTAATTTCCGTCAACCCCAAAAACCACAACTTCGGAGTTTTATTAAAAAAACTCAACACTGTAGCGCGGTGAGAAATAACAAGCTCTTTCTTTCTCAAGCAGGGACGTGCCTGTCAAATTTGCCATATCTATGACTTAGCTGATTACTTTTTCCATTTTTAACATATTTGGACGAAAAAAACCGAACTCTTTTCTTTACCTGTCCTTCACGAAACGATTCTTCCTCCTGCTCCGTCCCTTCCCCGAACCCCTCCCCTCTCAAAGGAAATAAAAAACCCACGCTTTCCACTCTTCCAGGAGACCAAAGTTATGCGGCCCTCTTGAGAAAGCACGTATAATGGGTGTATCCGGAGATGAACAGCCGATATGAGGAACGCGTAGAAAGCGATAGGGCGATGAGTCGGCAATTGCAGAGGATAGAGAGAGAGAGAGGTAGATATGCGAAAGAAAGCAAAGCAAAAAGGGGAAGAGGGTATATATGCTAACGGCGCGAGGAAGGTATGATACTGCTAAGATAGCGCGGGAGGAGACAAGAGGTATGAGATGGATGCGTGGGGTTGGGCGACCGTGGGAGGGGAGGTGGAGAAGGGGGAATATGAGGATAGCGTAGGTGGCGTAGGATGAGATGGTGAGGAGGGGGGGAAGTAGGGGGAAAGGGGAGAAGGACGAGGAAACGCTGTGGGGATGAGACCCAATCTCGCCCGCAGCCAACACGCAACGCAAAGGAGCCACCAGCAACATTTTTCTTCCCTCTTCACCCTCTCCCCACAACATTTGAGACGTGTTTTTAAAATACTTAACACCAATCATCCGGCTACTGGCATACACTCACACACACACACATATGCCTCGGAGGCTGAACCAAAGAAGATGAAACGGGAAAGGGGGAAAAAAAGGTAAGGAGTATGAGTCGAGGAGAAGCTCTTTATTTTTCTTTTATTTTTAAAGGAAAAGCAAAAACGCACGCGGGAGGCTGGAGGTCCGGAGATATTAAAGATGGAAGAGGAGTTGGAAAAAAAGGGAATGGATATAACGAGAGATACAAAAATAATGGCGAGCGCGGCGCTTAAATCCTCTCTTCAATCCTACGGGGGCGTAAGGGTTAATGAAGCGTACCCTACATCGTAAAAAAACTACATGTTGCTTACCGTTATGCTTTTTTTTAATCTCCTCGCGGTAAGAAAAGCTGCTGTCGATAGAACGCGAGATCACGAATGAGGAAGCAATTCCCTCATTCCCTCTCACTGGAAAAATAAGAAGCGGGAGGAGGGGTGGGGAGGTCGGAGAGGGGGAGGGGAGAGGGGGGGAGGGGGGAGAGAAGGGGGGAGAGGGCGGCCGACGTCGGATGGTAGCGGCGTAACAAAGAAGGTTTTTGCGGTGGATGAGGATGGCACGCCATCATACGAGAATTCCATTACATCTGAACAACGGCTCCGCTGCCATTCGCCCGCCATCTTGGGCCGTTAGGTTAAATGGTACACCGGCCGTGATTTTTTAATACCACTACCGAAGGAGGGGAACGTTCGGTTACGTCTGCCGTGCTGTACGAGCTACGCCCGTTTAAGAACCTTAACCGGCCTCTTCATTTCCGTGTCCACCCTGCACAAATGGCGCCTTAAAATGCGATCTCTTCCGATTAATAATTTCGCTCCGCCGACAGTTTTTCTCTCCGAACGTCAGGATATTCTCCGGAGTCTTGTCATCCTACAATTTCGTATAATCGATGTTTTCGTGCTTTTTGCGGCCGTTTTTGTCTCATCCGACTATAATAGTGAACTCGGGCGGCTGTCTTCAAGGATAGCAGGACTCCTGCGAATATCGAGATCGCTAGATCCAGAGCGAGGAGGAAATTGATTTACCCTCGGTTATTTCATCAGTCATAATCATCTACACGGCCTTTATGATTAACTAGGAAGCTTAACGTTGGCAAAGCCGAAGAGACGGGTTCATTACGTCCCGTCTCAACTGGCAGAGGCCGCAAAAACCAATTTTCTTACTCGTAGGGCTAAATAAAATTAGTTAGATAATTTACCACTACGTTCGCCGTTATTGCATTGAGTCGTAACTCAACGAATGCGTACCATAATAGAGAAACTACCATAACTGGATTTGATATAGAAAGCAAATTGTTTCAATCAAGTTTAATACCCAATGAACCACTAAATTTAATTGGTAGGAGTATGAAAGAGTGCGTAAATTTTTCGTGAGCATAAAATATAATATGTATAAGATAAACGTTCGCCTGGAGACTAAAATACTCTATTGCTCGTTTTTAAATGGATTTTTAACGAATTTTACCGAATAGAAATTTGCCCAAAAGTAGAAACTTAATTCCTTTGAATGCAATCATGTATGTATACGAGCGAAGTTCTTATCTTAATTCTAACCACTTCTAAAATGCAACGTTCGCTAACCTTGCTTTGATCCTTGTGTATACAACTGGGAGTTTCAGATAAAAGGAAGTGTCAGTGATGACAGATGGTCATCATCCCTCTTGGAAACCGAAACGAATCTAACCAAATAGTTTTATAAAACAGAGCGGTCACGCTACCCACCAACTTACTCATGCAAGCAATTTGTCAATAAAACAATTAAAATTATACAAGGCAGATGAAACTGAACACGAATTTCAACACAAGACTAAACATTCAAAATGAATGCCGAATTATTCCAATGTTTTCGGACATTTCAACTCCAACAAATAAAACCAATGCGCGCTAGCAGATGTACCCCAAAGGACGAAATGCTAAACGCACGCAACCGTAAAAATAAACGACGAGGCAGAAAAAATTCGACGATCAAATAAGAGAAAATTAGTCTGAAAGGAACCAGAAGATAGAAACGCGGGAAGGGACCGTTATTAATATATAAACGCCCAATGATGATGCAGCGAATATGAGAATGGATGGAACGGCAGATGAAGGAGATACCCTCGGAGAGCAAATAAGGAAGAGGTGGGATTATCATTTCCACGACTCATTCCGTGAAAAGAGGCTAAATGCAACGAATTAGAACGAGGTGGAGGGAACTCGGGAGTAAATTGAAACCCAGGGGCAACAGGTGACCGCAGGAGAAAACATTTCAAAAGGATTGAGCCTCGCATTTGGATGAGAAAAACAGACTACCCAGAAAAACCTCGTATGATATATTAGGCCTAATAATACATACTCTAAGATGAAAAAGATTCCCCGAGACTTAAACATATGTCTTCGATTCACGCTAATTTAACTCCTGTATCTGAGAATTCCGACTTGTAGACACTACTTTAACCAACCTCTTGTATTTTGTTATTCACATTTGTCTTGAGAGCAAATCTATCTAATAACTGGCTCAACAGTTAGGTAAAAATATTTACATTGCAGTATTTAAACACGGGAATCCAACTGAACGTATAGACAACAATAAATCTGGGCATATTTTTTAGGTTTATAAGTTAAAATCAATTATATATATTCACTTATTTGTGAAACACGTTTTTGAGATACCTGGCTTAATGGAAACGATAAAGATGAGCTACTCCAGGGGCTATCAGCGCAATAAAATATATTTAATTCAACCATACATAAAAATAAGTATAGAATATACAACTGAGGTGAAAATACGTGTACTAGCAATCTCAAAAACTAATTGCTTTTAGAACAAATAAAATTTTATGCTCAACTTAACGGGAAACTGTTACAAGAATCCATTAAAAATCACAAATGTTCCACATACTTTTACCATTAGGTTAAGGGCGTATTTGCCGCCCTATCGCGAATTACAATTCTATTTTGTATGTATAATTGTCATAAATTCAAATAAGCGGCAATCACGCTAAATCCCGGCGTATAAAAGTATGGAAAAAATTACAACTATTTCGAGACTTTAGACAAATCCTTTTAATCGCGAAGAAAAACCAAGGCTACTGAATAATGAATAGTAAAATATGGTAATCGTAACGTGCAAAGGGCTATGACGGTAACAATAACCACTTGCATTTGAAATAAAGTCGACTCATCCGCATGAATCTTACGAAATCCCTTCTCTCACGCAATTGCTAACAACCACGAGGGCAAACACATTCTCTCTCCCTCTCCACGAAAACCAAGTATTAACAAGTCACAAGTTAGCGTCGGATGTTCCAGCAGAGCACCGCGGATAAGGGATGCCCTTCTCCATCCCCGAGGACACGGACCCAAAACCCCTTCTCGTGGATGGGGAAAGGGAATGTCGCCCTACCCCTCTCGGACCAAATTCCCTCCCTACCCACGCACGCACATACAATCTCCAGAGGCAATTCGTCATCCGAACTTTCAGATTGATATTAATTAATTAAAACCAGTCGCACGGGCGCAATATGGTCAGGCTAGGCGAGCAGGGGAGGATGGACTCGAGCGGCACCGTCCTATTGGTCATCCCGAAAACCGCCAGACCCTTTCGGATCTTACCCCATCGCATCCTCCCCCTTATCCTTCTCCCTCCCCACGGGACGACCACTCCCTATCAGCCCACTCCCCTATTCTCCCTTCGCCCTCTATCCTCTCCTCTCCCTCCCTCCTTCACGCAGATATATGCGACTAGCGGCCAGGGAAGGGTATCGCGGCGTGTACCGCGGGATTGGACCGTCGCTGCAGGTTATTTATTCAGTTAGTATTTATTTTACCGCGACCCAACAGGGTGACCGGGAAAGGGGACCATCTATTTCACCGCCTCCCCCTCCCCTCGACTCGCACGTCCCCCGCCATCAATTTTTGTAGCCCTGCCTCTCACTCTCTTTCACCTCCTCACCCTCCTCTTTCCTCCCCTCCTGCCACTTTTATCTCCCCCTTCCTCCCCTCCCTTCAATCCCACATCGCTGAATACCCTCCCGTGACCATCCCTTCGCAGCTGATTAACCCGGGTGTTGATTTAATTACCGACTCCGTAATTGGTGTCGTTCTTCTCTCAACTTTTCCCCCTTCTCTCTCCATCCCTCCCCCTTTTATCCATCCAGCCTCGCTTCGCCACCGCATCCTAAACGGGGATGGTGTGGATGCGAGGGACGTGGGGGGCAGGCGGGGGCAGAGCGGGGCGGGTCGGAGGGGGGCGAAACCCCACCCAACCCATTTCGACGCACCATCGCCAATTCCGCTCACATCCAGCTCCGCCGTGTATCGCCGTCACCCTTCCTCATTCATCCCACCACTCCTCCGCCGCGACGCCACCCCCTTCCCCACCCCGGTCTCCCCGACCACTTTCCCCCACTCCTGAAACGAAACCCATAACTCTAGTGGCACGCCCATTCGAGTCCCGTTTGCGCTAGGGACCACCACCGTCACCATATTCCCTTCCCTGAGCTATTTTCCACGTCGAGGAGAGAGAAAGAGGGGGAGAGGGGATGGGAGGGGGGAGGGAAGATCCCTTACATCCTCGTCTGCTGCATATTCATCGAGCTCAGACGGTTCTCACACGCTGCTCCCGTCCTCCGTATCCTCTCCACGGTTTGCATAAGTGCCTTAGGGAGGAAGGAGAAGTATCGAGGAGTCTCTCTTCTCTCTCTGTGGAGAAGGGCGCGAAGGGAGAAGGGCGGTGGACACGATATGGGACAGTCCGAGGAGAGAGGCGGTAACAGGGAAACGGGCGTGGAGGGGGTGGAACCGGTGGCAGGAAGAGGGAGAGAGAGAGAGGGGGTGGGGGAAAAGATAGTGCGTCCAAAGTTACCCTCGGCTTGGAGGAATACGAGATAATGGATGTGGAGCGCTTTTAAAGGACGGGTGGTATTTTTGTCCTTACCTTGACCCTCGGGAGCCTGCTGTCCTCCGAAGCCAACTTTGCCAAGTCCTGGTAGTTCCCTTGCGCCGCTCTGACTAGCCATTCTCTCGTCTTCGGGTTGAGCTGTTTGTTATTCGGGAAGGGGGTAAAGATGACTGTTTATGCGGAAAATCAATATCCGTTCGATTGCAAAACCTATTATTCAATTGAATGTATAAGAATAAAATATGCCGTGATGCGGCAAAAATTAAGCAAAATATTCGACAAGGAAAAGTAATTAATTTCATTGGAAAAGAATAAAATACAACTTCATTAAAAAGAAAATTGTTTTATTTTAAATTAAAAAAATGAAACCATGCCTCAAATTCAGATCCATAGTAGATAAATGGATTTTGGCTTGTGATGTTGCCAACCAGGAAATAAAATGTTTCTATAAATATTGCTAGACACGATTGGGATTTCAATTTATACGACAGACACAGGGCAATTTGCACATCCATTTAATTGATAGTTATTATTCACATTATTTATTTATTAAAATAACACAATTTCTTTTCAAAGCTAAATATTCGTACTCAACAAAGCTAACTCATTATTTTTGGGATGTAGCTTAATCAATAACCGGTTGATAATTACTGTATTATGACGAAGTCCTCTTTATTTAAAGAGGAAAAAATTAAATATTGATTTAGACGACTTAAGTAATTAAAATGAGAATATTTACTGCTATGATCTCTTTGCAGATACACATGCCAAACATATTTTTACTCCGAAATTCCGGTCAGGACGAGTCTTTTCCAAGTATTCAAACTAGCAATTACTGAAATATAACCGTGAGGTTAATTGAATCCGTTATTTCTCATTCATTTAAGATGCACCACGGCGATTCAATCCTTCACGCGAACTTTACTTTGACATGAATGTAATGAAAGAACAACAATCCAATTTAACAAGGGGCGTGCGAAATCTGAACTACATCAAAAGAGATAATTCATACAAATTACGATTTAAATTGATTATAGAATGAGATAGTTTCATTCCGACGGAGCGAAAACATGAACTTACCGATGTTACTGATACACGGTCATCGTCATCCACGCCCTGGAAAAACAAAGAGAAAAACAAAGGTAATAACAAGTATTTGATTACAGCATGAAATACGGTCAAAAATACAGGTTTCGGTAAATTTATCTGCAATCCAAATTTGGGTAACCTGGACACCATACCACGTTGCGGTAAAGCTGAGGTTATTTTAACGACTGAAAAAGAAATTCCACGATCGTAGCTTTCATTACCACGAAAATGCCAACTAAACCTCTCCATCATATAGGTTAGAATGCAGATACCACAAATAAACAAAAAACTCCACTCTCGAGGTCAAACATTACAATCGTCCCCGATGACTAGACAGTTTCATTATCAATTTAACCTGCCAATAACACGAGCGTATAAATGGCTATTTATTGATATTGCGTTTTAATCTCGTATCCGTCGCATGTCTACTTAAGGAGAGACGGAGGCGAGGCAGAGATTAAAAAAGAAACGGTGGCGACGACTAACGAACGGGAGAAAAGAGCGGATGAATTCGGACAATACTATTTCCATTTAAAATAATTCAAATTCGTCCTTCGGGTGATCCCGAACGGGATTGAAAAAAAACACCTTTATTATAATTCTACGAATAAAGATGCGAACGGTAAGATCACGAAACCTTTTTTTTTTCACCGTTCGATCGGGACAGGAGCCGTGACTTCCTGCCACGAGCAATCATCCCCCTCCCTCCCTTACTCCCCCCTCAACTCCTTCCAAACGCCGCCTCTCCTCCCAAACTCATTCTCGGGGAGAGAACTGCACGTCTCCCGCCGCGTGGCGATGACTGAACTGACAGCCGAGATTCTATGAAAGGCGGATGGGGAATTGATTTTATAATCATTTCAATGGCCAATGTTATTTGCTGACCGCGGGGCCGCACAATGGAGATGGACACGACTCGATAAGGAGGAGCAGGGAGGAGCGGTTCTTCCGCCGAAGGGAGGGGGGGGGGGAGAGAGAGAGACTTTTAAAGAGATTCGGAATGGGATGAGGGGACAGAGAGAGACGGAAAGAGTGACGCGGGGGTGGAGGAGAAGTGGCGAGGATGACTAAGTAAGAAAAGAAGAGAGTTCTATTTGGGTGGAAAGAGAGAGAGAGAGGAGTGGAATGCGAGAGAGAAAGAGAGAGAGAGGGGGATTCCTAAGGCACCTCTCCATCTCACTCAAACCATCCCGTCTGGCACGGGGCGGTTTATCTCCTTCCTCCCCCTCCCTCTTTCCCTCCCCTCTCTCTCTATAACCCATCCTATCCAAACGGTTACAAAAGGGTTTACAAACATTCAGCTGCCATTCAAAGAGCGTGGCGTGCAAGAGGAAGACGGGGCGATTCCCACGGTCCGTTGTATGGAGAAGACGCGCCCTCTTGATCCTTCCGTCCGCAAACGTCTTGAGTTTGATACGACAAATTATTCCTTCTATTTGATCTAAAAAGACAGGAGTTTTTGTGGAGGGGAAGTGGAAAAAGAGAGGGTATTTTTCTTTTACCACTCGTACTAATTGAATTTTGTATTGGGTTTCGAGAGGGGGAGCAAATAAACGATTTCTCTTTTCCTTCCATAGCGGCGCAGCTTAAAGGCGGCGAAAAAATAAACACGCTTAAGTACATGATGTCTTCCAAGAAAACCAAATTGCCATTGCGAGCACTTGTAAATTTAAATGACGCAAGAACGCACTTTTCCCTATAATTAATTTCATTGGAAATTTAATAAGAGGATGAGCTTCGGCGACCTGTGATTAAAAGCACGTGATGCATTGGCATTTTTTTGTCAACAATCAGCGGCGGAATGCTTGGTCCCTTTGATAATTTCTTCAGAAGGCCCTCCATATATTCATCCTAAAAACGGAGGTCTGGACTTGGTCGATCCTGGATCATTTATGCACGATATTTCACATCGATAAATCAACCCCAGGTTTCAATAATTGTCCCATTTTAATCGGTCAGACGCCTACACAGCTATAAGTACAATCATATATTCGCAAATGAGTTTCCTTATCATGAATCTGCACTATTCATAAAAACTTATCTAATATACATATAAAGGAGAATGTTTGTATGTTTGTTCACTAATAATTTGGACACTATCAGAGCCATCGAATTTAAAAGTTTCACGGACCATCCTATGAACCAAAGGAAGAGTTGTTCTAGGTTTGCAGACCGTGGGGTCTCTTATACCCCATGAGGTCAACGAAATACTATTTCTATAAGAATGCATGGGAAATGGTGCGGAGAAACTCCAAAACGCCATGCAGCCCTTCACTGATGTGGATATAAATTTACCTAAATATAAACTTACGATCACGAGAAATTACTTGAGTATTTTAGGCACGAAAGACTGAATATTTTAATTACGTTCATGTTTCGTCGTATAACATGCTAAATCGCTCAAAATTTTCCTTTAATCGCAAAATTTATCGGTTTAGATTACCATTTTCCAGGCAGCAACAAAGCTTAATTTATTGATTGTTGTCCTCTTCAAAGGGAGATAGCCACGTAAAGATTAATGCAAGGAAAATCCACGCCGTGGCGCGCCGTAGAGGAAGAATAGCCAAATCCAAGATAAAGGTACAAATGGATTAAATATAGTATATGAATACTTTTAAAGTGAGTCTAATGATTTTTAAGGAATATTAGAACATTGTTATCTTTTACCATTAACATTGAAAGATTTCTCGCAATATAAATCGATACATCTACTTACATTTGTTCGGTAACCAATATGTTGTTTATTTTTTACGTTTTGGCTATTAGTATTGACATAATCCACATAATTTTATTGCTGCTTTGAAGGATTCAGTGCATCTATCAATGTGAATATTAAGTAAGGCGTTAATTCGTAATTATATTAATGGTAAAATTTTACAATACAATACCTAAAATAGTAAATGTTAATGTAAACATCGCTTGCGTAATTAAGGACTGGGGTACGAAAATTCAGGGCTTTTGGTGCACTCAGAGTAATTCCTATTGTAATAAAACTGCTCGATTACGCCAAATATTCTTGGAAATGCAGTTTGCTTTGATTATATGATGGATTCGCCATTGAGATACACCCACGAGCACAAGCCTGACTAAAACTTTCAATGGTTTCTTTAGGTGGTTGTTAAAATCCCGTATGAGCTTCTCCGAATAACACATTTGAGAAAATTGGGAGTCACCTACAGCGCGGGACCACGAGCAATAAAAATAGTTTGCTACTAAAAATAAAACTCTTTCCCGAGCGAAGCCGGACATTTCAGCTAGTATATTATATTTTAATTGGACCTCAAACCAGTTAAAAATCACAAAATTAATACTGACGGGGTTATACGTCTTCCCTGAACGTTTGCACTTTAATCTGCAAAATTAATCGGCTGATCGAGCGAAAAGGCGAAGAGAGTTGACAAACAAACCAACAAATTTCCAAACAAATAACAGTACTAAAATTGCAAGTCCAAACCAATGTTCCCACGTTATACCAACAAATAGAACCGCCTTCGGCCGCGAGTGCTTCAAAGCTTTGTTTAAACGACCGCGTAGTAGTAGCCGGCCACGAGGCTTTCGACCATCGTTCCACGGGCTCGTACAAACACTTGGGCGATCTGAGGTAGGAGGCCGACAAAAGCCGGGGATATGAATAAAGCAGATTTATTTACAAACACACTTAACAGATCAGCACCTCCTCTCTCTTACGTCTTCCTCTTTCCCTGCAACCCCGCATAAAAATATTCCCGCCATGACCGTCTCATCACCGAGTCGACCCGCTCCACCTCCTATCTCCTCCCCCCACCTCCTACCCTCTATCCTAGATCCACACACGTACTCACACACGCACAAAGGCATTCGCGCGGGTTCTTCCATCCCACCACGAGACGCATCCAATCCTAATTTTCCTCCGGGAGCAAACACCGGTCAGCCAACACTAAAACGCGGGCGGCGAACTGTCCACAAAGGACCTCAAAGCCTTTTACCTCTTCATCAACAAGTGGTCCGCGATGATTGAGTCGACCTCTCAACTGCGGCCTTCCCTTCAAAACCCCTTAACCAATCTCCCCCTCTAACACTCCATCTTTTTGCCATCCATCCCCTTCCCACACCGCAATGTCTACTCTCTCGGACATCGTAGAAAGAGGCAAAAACGGTAGGGGATGATGGAGGAGAGAGAGAGAGAGAGAAACGGAGCGAGATAGAAATAGGCAAATAATAGGGTGACCGGAATGGGTTTTTGGGGGAGGAGGGAGCAGTGTCCATTCGTGTTTGGTCACGAGCGAAATGGGGTGGGGAGCAGGACGGTACGCGGTGGGACTGATGGCCGAAACGAGATAGGTCGCACCCGGTCCACTCGCCTTGAACAAGGGGCGGCACTTTTGGGGGTCTTTTGGGCCGCCGCACCCAGCGACATCGAGGACGCCGCGGGAATCCTCAATGAGTCTGTCCGAGAGGAAAGTTAGGGAGTTCGCCCCCGACGCGCGTGCACCTGCCCGCCCTTCAAACGAGAGATCTTCGGAAATGGAAGTCTCTCTTCTCTCTCTCTCTCCCTCCCTCCCTCTTTTCACCGCAGTAGATTAAATTTTCAATCAGCGAGTAGTAATCGCGTTGTCAGCGCAACGGAGACGATTAATCTTCGAAAGAAAACCTAAATAAGACTTGAGCCTAACAGCAAAGGCAAACACAATTAACGCGGAGATTTATGGGAGCCGAGTGCTCGCGGTCTATTAACCGATCGGGATTGGGATGCGGGAAATCCGGGTAGATTGAGGATGGGGATTGGCGGTTGGAAGGGAGGAAGGATGGGTGGACCAATCTCCGAGGGGTTTTCTTTTTTTCATAATTCATAGAGGTTGAAAACGTCGGGGGAAAAGGTGTGTCGAGATATGATTTACATTCGCGTTCGGCTTAATAGGGAGCACACCAAAGGACGGTGAGATAGCTATCATAAGGAAGGAAATTTGAGAACAAAGGTCTTCTAAAAGATGTGCTCTCTCTCAATCTCCTCCTACTACGCACTCTTTCTTCGAGGGAGGATGTGGGCAGGCTAGAAGCAATCCGAACGGAGCTGATTTAATGCCCTCGCTCTTAAATTTCCGTTCGATTTAATTAGAAAAAGGAGCAACGGTACCAAAGCATTTCATTGATCGGAAAAAAACATTTAAACTCGTTTCCGTCACCCCTTTGGAACAGTTCGATTTTTAAATGATTCATAAGCGATGAAAATATGTGTATTATTTTTGTGGCCCAAATATGAGGCGATGATAAAATAAATTGTAAGATAATGTCTATATAATCTTTTGGTTCAAAGAGAATGAAGCGTATACTATTCACGTTTACTTTATGGAATTAAATATTATTAACAGATAATTGTCTTCCAGTATGTCAGTACGTACTCAGATTTATTGCAATTATCAATTCATATATAGATTGTGTAATTATTTATTTAATTGTTGTATAAGATATATTCTGTAAGGTGCGATGTATTATGCACCCCTTCTTCGTTAAAAATCGAAATCACGAAATCAAATGGTAATATTACGAAAATATTACTGAACGTAGATGTAATTTTGAAATTGAATTCTTACATTAATATGAGATAAGTGAATTTTGGCGACCAGTAGTGCAACTCATAATAGATATTTTATTTGTAGTAAGTTAAAAGGACACACATTTTAAGACCTAAAAAACATAACATAATATGTACTATTGTGGTATCGGTAGTTTAATTTTACTTCAAATCAAGAAACGAGTTCCTTAAAAAATCGATAAAATCATAAATCTTGTTCCGAGTAACGAGAAAGAAAACGCAAAAAACACGCGAACACGTCGTAAGCCAAGAGAAACGACAGTTCACTCTATTCAACGCATCCAAGTAATCCGACTACACAAGTTCTTTTATCCCCCCCGAACATTTACGCATTCAAACAAAGTTGGCACCACATCAGTTCCTTTTAAGCGCCTAAGAAACACGTTGTGTAAAAAAAAGAAGAGACGACTACGGAAAGGTTTCGAGTGCATTTGCCAGAGATCTCTCTTTCTCTTTGTGTCGCCTAAAAGACTACGCGGATGGAACATCCTAATACCATTTCCCAAAGAGATATATATATATATATATATATATATATATATATATATATAAAGAGAGAAGGCGCGTTTATGGTTAGAGAAAGGAAGAATAAAAAAACCACTCCTTTGTACCCCCTTACCGACTTAACGTGAAGGAGAGAGTTTTCTTCTCTCGTTCGCGGGGAGAAAAGGAGAAGGCGGCTAGTCTTATAAACAAGCGAACAGCGGCAGCTGTCTTCCGCACCCAAATGGTGAACCAAGTGTAGGGATTAAGCAAAATTTCTAAAAGGGTGAAGGTGAGGAGAGGGCGCGAGTCAAAGAGGAAGGGAGACGGGAAGGTTAAGAGAAGAGGTTGGTTCGGAGTCGGGGGAAAAAACCCTACGAAAGGGAAGGGGAGAAGGGAGGAAGAGAGGGTTGGAGAGATTACTCCGGAGAGGAACTGTTTTTAGGAAGGTTAGTTGAGGTGGGGAATTCTGAAGATAGGATTCGGGGTTCGGAGGAGGAGGTAGCGAACGAAACGGCAAAAGGAAAAGTATCGAAGTTTGCTTCGCTCCGCAAGTTTCCCCTCAATACCAAAGTTCTTCCGACCGCTGAGCCAAAATCCACCTCTTCCTCGGAGTTTTCCTCGTTGTTGGAACATTGTGGAGGGAGAAAGGGGGGCGGGAAAAGGGAGCGAAGGAGAGGAAGGGGGCGCCGGAGGGTGGGAGGGGGCGATTCTTGGCAAAACTTCAACATCACTCCGCCGTCTCGCCCTTTCTCTCTCCGCGCTCACACTCCGACGCCTACCAGTCATCCAACCCGTCTCTCGAAATTCTCCTCTTTCTCTCTCTCTCACCCCTTCACCTCCACACATCTCATCCTTCCAAAATTCTCTGCTCGGCTTATCTCCAAGAAGAGATTCTCCTAGCTATTGCTTCCCTCCAACTCCCTCTCTTACTCTATCTCACTCTCTCAAGCATCTCCGATTCCATCCATTCCTCAACGCCCTTCCCGACGCTCCCTCTCTTCCCCATACACACACACCGAAACTCCAAATACCTCTCTCCCGCTGGCGTCGCATCCCCTTTATTTTATGCATCACCTCTTGCGTGGCATTCACGGAGCGATAGTGAGCACGGAGTTGCAAGGATAATAATAAAAGGAATGACACGTTTTCTTTCTGAACGGTGCTTAAAACTCTTTCGTCGTGAAGATTTATTTTACGTCTCTCGTACTTTCTTCGACAAACTTCACGTTTTGTGATTATATTTATTGCCATTTACTAATCTGTAGTTATGCCACTCAAGAAGTGCCTAAAGATGTAAAATGAAGCATTAATTGACTTATCATTTATCATAATACAAAGCCTTTCAAAATGAGTTATTGAGTAAAAACTATAACGAGTACATACGTCGATGCCCACAGCAGCAAACCAGCTGATTACTTTGAAGCTGAGAGTCAGAATAATTACCGACCATTGCACCTGAGCACAAATTTTTTTCAAATGGGTGTAGCGTTCGTTTAACACATGCTAATAAATTTGGTCTCTATCATATAATTTTCACAATGTCCTAATAAAGTTGAAAGATGTTTTAAAATTGCATAGAAAGCGAGGATTTATCGAATTTAGCAAACAAAAACTTTGTAAACATTACATTTCAACGATAAAGTTCAAGATAAAAAGAAAGATGGAAAATAAATGGTGACATTTATTCCAATTTCAATCTATAAAATAAATTAGAACGCTTAGTACATCAGAAAAAGAAGCGACGCAACTCATTCGCCTGAATATCTTTTACAATTATCACTGCATGTACGCCTGCGTGTTTAAAAAGACGGCCATATCCTTCAGCGCGCGGAGTTGGGGACAACTGACGAAGGTCAAATTTAGACAGCCATTACATGAAGTCCCATGCTCCTGAGGCAAACACGCCACTCACTCGATCACCGAGGTCGGGTATTTATGAACGCTTTTCAACGGACTAATTTTGCAGCACGAAACTAGCTTATACGGTTATCATTACTCAACGTAGAGCTCAACTAAACTGCGTGACGCAAAGCGTACGATTGGACAAATAACCCGCCCCGTTTTTTTGCCGCTGTTTTCGGAGAAAAAAATAATAAAAATCGCCACTTGGCAATTCCGAAAAACACGGAGCGGCGTGTGTGCAATGATGAGGCTACATTAATTAGAAGACTCGAGCACCATTGAGAAGGATTGGCGCTTTATTAGCAAGAAAATAAATGAAGAGAGCTGACGCACACGTGTAGTTAATTACGTGGAAAGATGTAACCGACGTTTCCCTTCGAAAAATGAGCCTTTATAAATAAAAATGGGACGAATTCCTTCCTGCCTCTAAATGGAGGAAACGTCCCAAATGTTCCAATTTTTAATCATTTGCTTAATTAAAAAGCCGAGAACTATAATTGGTATCTTTTTTCGATTGATTAAATTTTTAAAGTTGGAAATATTAAAAATCAACATGCTCTTACATTAATCATCATCATCATGCTGCTGTCCGGAGACAGTTTTCAGCTGAATCGCTGCCTCCATCTCTCTCTCTCTCTCTCCCTAGAAGCCTCTTTTATATCTCTATAAGTACTATATTCCTGCTTTAAATTCTCTAATATTCCTATTCTTTTTCTTCCTCTTCTTCCACGAATTTTGCCTTCTACGATCGTCCTTTGTAAACACTGTCTTCTCAATATGTGCCCTATCCAATTTGCTTTTCTTTTCCTGATTGTTTTTATTAGCGTCCTTTCTTCTCCCACCATTTCTAATACTTCTTCGTTCCTCTTCCTCTCTGTCCATTTCACTTTCATCATCCTCCTCCATACCCACATCTCAAAACTTACTAAATATTTTTCCTCCTTTCTCTTTACCGTCCACGTCTCTGCACCATAAAGAGCTATACTCCATATGTAACATTTCGCTGATTTCTTCCTTGTTTCTAAACTTATTTTCTTGCTTGTGAGAAGCTCCTTCTTCTCGTTAAATGCTGCTTTTGCCATTGCAATCCTACTTCTGATGTCCTGTGTACTACTTCCATCCTGCGCTAAAATACTGACAAGATATTTGAAACTGCTTACTTGTTCCAATTTTTGGCCATTTACCATTATATTTAATTTCTTTTGTTCCTTTGAAACCACCATGACTTTCGTTTTTCCAGCATTGATCTTCATTTCATATTGTTGGCCAGCCTCCACAAGTCTGTCTGTCATCCTCTGAAGTTCTTTCTCGTATTCTGCTATTAATCCCTGATCATCTGCGTATTTAATGGTGGTAATACTTTCACCTCCTAAAATCCTTTCTCTTCCATCAACGCTTCTTCTGTTGTTTCTGCGTAATTAATAAATATCTCTGGTGAAATGGGACATCCCTGCCTCACTCCTCTCCCTATTGAAGTACTTTCTGTTTCTTCTACTTCAACCCTGACTCTAATTTTTGGTCTAAGTAAAGGTTTTTAAGCAATCTTTATCTTTCCAATCTATTCCTATTTTATTTAAAATACTCAACATTTTATCCCATTTCACCCGGTCAAAAGCTTTCTTCCAATCTACAAAACAAAAGTACACATCTTTATTGACTTCTAGCTTTCTTTCTATTATCATCCTCATAGATCCTACAGCATTTCTTGTGCCTCTTCCTCTTTGAAACCAAACATTATCTTGCAGCACCTTTTCTATTTTACAAAACTAAAATTCCATTTTAAACACAAGACATTAATATAGATGAATATATAAATACTAGTGTAATAGCCTTACAGGTACGAAGGGTATGCGTGAATTATGTATTAAGCTAAAATTAAATTTACATAAGAATTTAATGAAGCCAACTTTTATATGCACTAAAAAGTAACCAATAAATATAAGAATTCATATAATTTAATGTTCCAGAAAGCAAAAATAGTTTGTGGCAATTAAAGTTGTGTAGTCAAGAAATATTTATGAAGATTTATTCGTTAAACATTACGCTACACAAATTTTATAAAGCCAAAACTATTATTACTTTATGGAACATTCGATTATGTTAATTTTAGATTTATTTTTTTACTTTTTAGTGCATGCAAAACATGATTTCATTAACATAAATTTATATGACTTTAATTTTTGTTTTAGTCAAAGATTAAAAATGTACTCAGCTTACGCAAACAATGTCCTCAAAGAGGTTCGAAAATTCAGCAATTTTAATTTCTTGCCTTTATTGATACAATATCAAAGAATAATGGAATATTTGTTTGTTCGTTACCGTCGTATTATTTATCGTAACCAAGGTATTGTTTAAACTTCAAAACAGCGTCGTAATTTCTAAAATATGTGGGTAGTTGCGACGCGAATTTATAATACCAGTCAATAATACGATACTGGCAACAATGCAAATCATCTCAACGAAGAAAGATTTTCTCGTGAATATACGTCAAATTTTCTCGTTAAAAATTAATTTGTTGACCGATTCGACGCGTATTAAAAAATCCACGGAAAGAAAATTAAATTTCGTTCTTTCAGGCGACCTTAGTTTTAAGTCCCGAATTCCTACGATGACCTTAATTTTAATATGTAAATGATTAATATGCGACACTCATACCCGCATTAATCAAACGAAGAAAATACTGTAATATAACCGTTGATCTTACGGTAGACGACTAGCATAACTGCCCATCAAATATGACGGATATGTGCAGATTAAGTATAAAAATTAAGGTACTTCCCATTCTTCCTCCTTTCTCTCTTCCTCCCTCCAATACTCCTCCCTCTCTCCCTCCTATTCTTCCTCCCTCTTATTTCCCCACTCTACCTCCAATTCTCCCTCTCTCTCCTATTTTTCTCCCTCTCTTCTTCCCATCCTTGAGCTAAGAAATCCGGTCACGCTCGACTAATATGAACTATTTATGATTGATTGTAATGCTATTTTTTTAAAAAAGTTTTTGAGTTATAAGCTTTTTGTTATTCTCGCAGTTGATCGACCTAAGGCGCGTTCTCACCATTCAACTATAGTTGATCAACAAGAAGTTGAACGATAGTTGAAACTGAATTGAAGCGTGTGAACTTTCTTTCAACCTAGTCGATCAACTTGTTAGTTGATTCAACAAAAGTTCGACTACTTTCAACTTTTTGCGTTCAACTGTATTTCAACCTATGAATGTCACTGTTTGATTTCGACAAGTTGAACCGTGAAAACGAGGGTTATCGTCCGACTTTTGTTTGCTAACAATGGTATGATACCAAGGGTGTTATTCTCTCTGTGTTCTTTTTGTTTTTTAAGTCTTTTTAAAGATTTTTTTATCTTTCTGGATTCTGGTTAAGTCTCGGATATGGTTAACAAGTGCTCCAAATTTTGAGGAGCAAAATAATTCTCTGTACACTGCTTCATTCATCACTATTAAACCATTGTATTCTTTGAAAAGCAGTAACATTGTTAGTTTTATTGTTATTTTCTCAGAAAGCTACAGTAAATGCTGTTGTTTATATATAAACTGTTTTGAATAAAATTGTAAGTAGTTCTTTAGAAGAAAACTTTAAATGAAATAGTCATAAAATTGTATTGGTAAATTTTACGATCAATGTATTGCATATGAATGATCATTTAAATGAAATACTGTGTGATAATCAATCAATCAATAATCTTGTATAGTATACTGACCATTGTTTCGTGTGTTATGATTCTGATTTGACGATTCCTATTCCGGCCATGTAAATTACCAGTTAATTAAATAAATGATTATGATGATGATCCATTTGTGGAGGGTATCAAGAAGATTGTAATGGTACCATGCAAAGTTCTTCTGAAAAACTATTTCAGAAAGAAATGTGACAAATATAATACTCGTACGAAAAAGAAAACTATGACATTTAATAAATAATAATGTATAATTAACGTATTCATAATTATAATATCATCGCTTGTAATTAATCGTAATATCCTTCTAAATTCTCCGCTGCCAGTTCTCTCAGCAAGGTTTGTGAGGCTCCTCATCAATTTCTTGTTAAAATCCATTCCCTAACCCAAAAACGGCGCTTTTTGCATTTTCTATTCATATCCTCTAAAATTCTTACAAGCTCGTCCCTCATAAAACCGCACATAAGCCTTACACCCGCTCTAACAACTTCATTCAGCGCCATAATGAATACAACTGTTTATTATATTTAACGTTGAAACATGTGACCAGTAGTTGATCAATTACACGTTCAATCTCGGTTGATCATTTTCTTGTTGATCAACTAAAATTGAATGGTGAGAACACGCCTTTACAGCGTGACCGGATTTATCAGCTCATTATTTAAATAGACGACTTGCCTAAAAGGTGCAAGAGGTAAACTCCAGTATAACGAGAAAAAAATTGCCAAAACCGCACTCGAGTTATTCCACTAAAGGTCCTATCACATCCTTCCTAGACAGGGGAGCGTTCCAGACAAATACGTAAACAGATCTAGACTGTTATATAAGAAGATATTGAATTCATTGTTCATACATGTATGTTAGGCTTCAAAACCAGATGACGCACATAATATTAGCAACTACCCTATTATTTTCAGTAATTTTCGGAGCAGAAGATTTCCAAGTTCAAGGCAGGCCTCGATGCACCATTTGTAATTTTTTGCTTATTGAGAAATTATTTTTCTCCGATAGCCATAAAAAGATTGGAAAAAGCAGATGCCCGTTTTATTGATAATAGATTATAAAAGTAAAATGTACTATCGGAAAATCACCGCCGCAGATTACGGCTACTTGGTAGCTCAAATGTGTACCTGATTTTCCCAACCTTTTCCTGTCTGCTGGAGAAAAATACTTGACAATTAGATTTCAGCCATTTGGCGAGCTCGAATATTCTTGAATTTTTTGGCTATCAAAACTTCGCTGAAAATGAAAATCATTCGCCGAGACAAAAAAATACACAGCAAAAGAAATTTCACGCGCATTTGCAAAATAACGCAAATATTTTCAATAAGCCCACTCTGATCGCAAATTAAACGTTAGAAACCTTCTTAAACGAAAGTCTGCCAGGTGAAAAACCTAGTTGAGAAAGTAAGTTCGAAGAATCATGACCGCCGTTACCTCACCTCATGTTTCAAGTCTCGCGAAACAAGTTATTAGCGCAAGGGTCGAAGCGAACAATGTTTACATATCTATTCCGGGTGCCGGATAAATGGAACTTGGCGCCCACAGAGGCGCAAGGCGGCACGAAATGAGCAAACGTCAACAATAAAGCTGCGGTGGATGAATCAGAGGTCGCATGGGCGGTTTCAACTGTAAAACCGAGTCCGTGCAAGCTCCCTGCGGAGCGCTCCTGTCGTTTTCCGACCTCACACCATACAATATCTCATCCCACGCGCGCGAAATGCTGGGAAAACACAGACGACAGGGCAGGCCACTAGAGCGCCGCAGCAAAAGGTCCAGCGCGTCAAAAACAAATGGTCCGCACCCTCAAAATTTCTCTCTCGCGTCCCTCACTCGCCCTTCAGTACCACTTCTCTCTCTATCCTTCTATCTGTATAGCCTATACCCTTTCCCACAACACTTGCACGTGACTCCAATCCCTCTCCTCATTCCCTTCAAAACATTTTGCCCTCGCTACGGAAACTTACGACGCGTTGAAAGCAGGAATGAATCTCTCTCACTCTCTTAGTGATCCGGGAAGTGTGAGAACGAGGGAGTGCACGTGACAAATGACTCGTTCCGGTCGACAAACGGCTACAAAGCCGAGCGTAAGAGATTAAGCGATTTTCGGACGTCCGACGGAACAGACGGATGCACCTGCGAGCGCGGATGTTCTCTCGTTCGAATCTCGGTGGGGTAAAGTAGGTGCGAGCTGGATCGGAAAAAACATGTGCACACGCGACATTCACGACAAAATCGACGCTTTTCCACTTGAAGTGAAACTCGATCCAGCAGATGCATTATTAATCAAAGTACAGATACAAAACTGCAATAATAGACAGTTTAGACGTTTTCTATTGCCATTTTTATTGAAAATTGTATTGACATTTTTTACAATTTAATTAGAAATAAAATTTGAACTTGATTACGCTGTGTTCAACACGAAAAAAAATCCCACAAGGGGAATCGAAATTAAAATTAAAAACGGTATCAATTTAAATATAATCCGGATATATTTTATACGCATTACTAAAACGAAACTAGAGCTAAAAACAAAGAAGTCTACACTACTTATTAATTTTAAACGGAATTAAAATCATCCAATCATCCCACAAGAATAAAAACCTACCATCGGTTCACCCAGCCCAATATACGTGGGAGGAAAATGTTTCCAGGACGTATCATATATACTTATCGCCTAAAATCGGAACTTTTTTTCCTGTCATCTTTCCGCGACTAATCCTGGGAACTACGCGCGGAGTGCATGCGCCACGGATGGTTGGTCGATGTAAGTCAGCAGAAAGGAGGAGGCGGAGAGGAAGGGGGAATAAAAAGAGAGTGGAGGAGGGGGGAGGAGGGAAAAGCGGAATAAGAGAGCAGTGGGAAGAGGTGGCGGGAGAAACAAAGACCAGAAAGAGTAACTGGAGTGCGGGCGTCAAAGGGGAAGCAGGAGACAGAGGAAAGGGTGAGATTGAAAATAGGTCGGTGGAATGAGAACAGCGTGGTTGCCGGCCGGATGGGGAAAGGGAGAATGGTAATGCACCCTCCACCCGATCCCAACTCCACCGCCGCCATCCATCCCCCTGTCCCCTTTATTTCTCCTCCACCAGCCTTCGCTCTTCCCCTCCCCCTCACCCATCCACTCGGGGCACAAAGCCCGACCCCTCCTACACACATCCCGCCCCCACCCTCCCATCCCCTCCTCCACACACACACACACACACGCCTCCATTCCCACGACGGAAACATCCCGGCCCCCTTTTACGCGCGGGGCCGGACGAGAGAGAGTAGGGATACACTCACACGCCGTGCGGGCTGCAGGTCTTGCCGGGGGCGGGGTGCGCATGTGCGCCGATCCGTAGCGACGGCGGCAGCGGACTGCACATCCTCACAAAACCCCTCCCCATTTACACCCGACCCATAATCCCACCCCCAAAAACTATTCCCCTTTCCTCCACATTTCCAATCCTTTCTCTTCCTGTCTCTCTCTCTCTCTCCTCCCCTTTCTCTCTCCCTCTCTAAGCATTGGGGAGGAAGGAAAAAAATACACGCTTTACCTCTCATGAGGCGTACGAGCTAACAAGTTTGTGCAATTAGGAGTTTTAGAGAGAGAGAGAGGGAGGAAGAGGCGAATGGAGAGTAACGGGTATGGAGGAATGGGAAGAGTGAGAGGACGAGGAGGAGATGGATGGATCGTGGGAAAAATAGAAGAGCCGTAGTCACGAGTTCGCGTCCCACTTCGGGAAATGCCGGATGAAAAAGAGGCTCGGGATTAAACGCCGCACGCCGGGGGATGAAATAACAAAAAAAAGACGGCGATCCGGAGAAAACGCGGGACCGACGTAGATGTTACGCGATATATACACAGGGAAAGATACAATCACCCTCTCCTCTCATCCCCCTTCCACCAAACAACGCGACATCAAGGTGAGATACCCCTTCGATCAAAAGGGGGGGGGGAGAGAGTGGGAAAACACGGCAGGGGGAGAGAGAAAAAGTAGACAAACGATACGAGAGACGGCAGAAGCCGTGGAGGCCTGGTTTTTAAGAGGGGCGTGAAAAAATATATAATAAATAACCGGATCAATCGCCAATTTTTTACTCGATTCGATCGGACAAGGATCGGAATAATAATAATAAAAAAGGGGAAAAAATTAGACTCGAACGATGGCGCTTCGTCGTTTCGGAGGAAAAAATGCCAATAAAAAGAGGGGGCGAGGTGGGAGAGGTAATCCGGGAGAGGATATCCATCTCTCTAAAGAGGGAGAGAGAGAGAAACCTCCGCACCTCCACACACACACGATCGACAGAGAGAGATATGGGAGGAAAAGCACGGGAAGGAGGGAAGAAGAGAGAGAGAGAGAGAAGCATTAACAGCACAGGGTACAAAACACGGTTCACCTAAAACACGCCTTTTCCGCCCCAGCACCCATTGTTGTGCCACACGGACACGGCGTTCGTGTTTTATTCCTTCTCCCTCTTTCCTCCCCCACTCTCTATACTCCACTATTTTAAGCTCGTTGTTTATTTTATTTACCTTTTTTTTTAATTCCGCCACCGCGAGATAGAGAAAGAGAGGGCGCAAGGCCGGAGATGGAAGTGGTACTCGTGGGAGGCGTTGTATTGGCGAAGCGAGACCTCGATGTCCGGTATGCCCACGCCATATAACAATGGCCACCCCCCCCCCTCCCCCCTCTCGACTCCCCCTATATATTCCTCCTCGCACGAGGCACTCCTCCGACAAATGAAGTATGAGATTGGGGATATTTGAGTACGAGAGCGAGAGAGGGTGCGGATATCTCTTGCGGGGTGAGAAATTCCGCTTTACGTCGCACGAGGATCGGTGATAATTTTACGGTCCCCGGTGTTGGCGACGGCGTCGAGGTTGAACCGTGAGATGACAGGAGATGAAAGGGAAAGGGGGTGGAGGGGGAAGGTCACGTCGAGAGGTCAAAAAAGGTTTTTAGACTGCGAAGTGTCGCGTTATTTTTTTTCTGGATGGGGAGAGGGAGAGGGGAAAAAAATAAAAAGTAGGATAGGGAAGCGAATGAGAGCGAGAGATTAATGTGTCCCTCCCTTTCTCTCTCTCCCTCTCGTTATGACCCTTCCCTTCGCTCTATCCTCTCGTCTCTCCGCGCCTCTTTTTTATACTCCCTCTTTTTTTTTAGACTCCTCTCTTCCTCGACCGATCCCGCGTGACGTATGACGGATGTGTCCGCGACACGTCGGGGAGGCAGGAGAGAGAGAGAGAGCACTGGAATTCTCGTGGGAGCCATTATACTAAACCTGCGACGCCGCGTGCACGCACACACGCACGCGTAAAACGACGATCCCGTGCGCTCTCCAGTCCTTCTCGGCAGCTCCGCCTGACCATATTACCGCATTATATTTTTTTTCCCTTCCTCTCTCTCTCTCTCGACCGGACAATCCAACCTTCCCCATCCGATAAAAAAAATAACTCTCCCTTGACGAAGAGAGAAAAAAATACCGAGAGAGAGAAAAAAACCGGAATGGCTAATATGACTATTTTATAAAAATTTATTCCCGAGAGAGAGAGAGAGAAAGAGAAGTGGAGTTGGAGGAGAGAGAGATGGAGAAAGAGAGAGAAAGGGGGGTGGGTGGGTCGGAATGGAGAGGGAAAAAAAGAGGACGGGTAAAACGACAAGGGGTGCGTCCATCCCCCAACGCCCACGTGTACAAGGACGGGGCTAACATGGAAGAGAGAGAGATGAGGGAAGGGATGGAGAGGAGAAAAGGGGAGGGGGAGAGGGAGGTGTGGGCGGGGGGAGGAGGAGGAATGAAATGGAGGGCAATAACTGCCCGCGACCTCTAGAGCGGTAGAGGGTCTCCCCGGACGCGATTAATTAAGTACGCACACTATCCTCCTCCAACTCCTCCATCCCTTCCTCGCAAACCCTTTAAAAATCTCACTCACTCCCCCCCCCCCGTCTCCGTACACACTCACCCTCTGCGGCCGCACACACGCACGCGCAACCCCCCGACGTATCACCCCGTTTGAACTCTCTCACCCCTCCATGCACACTCTCAACCCTTATATCTCCCCACGCGTTTTTTCCCCAGCCCTCTCTGTCTTCACTATGGGCAGCCACCAATCAACCCACACGTCACAAATCCTACCCACGCCCATCCCTCTTTCCCTTTCGCCCACTTCCTGCACCCCATCCTCCTCCTACCGCCGTCCTCTGCTCCTTTTCCTCATAATTAACGCCTCGCACATTTATCTGCAGATCCGCCCAGGGGATTCTCCCCCCGCCTCCTCTCTTGGCCAAACACTAAACCACTCCGGACCTCACACCAATGCCGACCTCCCAAAAAAAAACTCTCCGACACGCGCCCTTGTTTCGACGCTATGAGAGAGTAACCTTCCGTATATTTATATACACACGGAGTTTGCTTTTCAGTTTTTTTTTAACTTTTCATCCCGGCGCGCATTTATTTATCATAAAAATATTTTCGAGGGACATACTCTCGGAGGTGGTGGTGATATGTTCGAACCCTCTTTCCTCCCCCTTTCTCTCTCTCTTCCACCTTCTGACCGCGAGGGGTGGACTGGGTATGTGGGTGGGCGCGTGGGAGAGAGAGAGTCGGGATGAATATTCCGGTGACGTACAAGAAACGGAGGAAATAATAATAAAAAATATAAGGCGCGGTGAGAGTGAGAGAGAGAGAAAAAGAGAGAGAAATAGGCGCGCGTGTATCAGAATGCGAGGGAAAAGCAAAACAACGGGGCACATTTCCGGGAAACGGGCCATAAATTCATGCGGGAGGGGAGAGTAGAAGAAGGGGGAGGGAAAAACGGCCGCTTCGATGGAAGGTGTTGCAGCAGTTGTAAAAACTCCGGGGGGATAAAGAAAAACCGAATAACTCGCCGAGGAGAAGGGGTTGGGAGAGAGGCGTGTGTGTTTCCCTTGATCTCTCTCTACCTGGTGATATAAGAATGCCGCTGGAAAAGGAGAAAATAATTAATAGCATCTTTAAAAAAAATACGAAGTAAAAAATTGAGGATATACCTCGGGCGGAGCGTCTTGTGTTCTTCCCGGTCGGTCTAACGAGATCGGACAAAGATTTATAGAAAAATACCGTAAAATAAATAAGGAAACGCTTTAGATGGGTTTGTCATCGGATCCAATTAGATTAAACGAGCCCAAGACATGAGAAGAAAAATGCTTCGAAGTTAGTACAGAAACAGAACTATATGGAAAAGAAAAATGTCATTTGTTTATCAGTGATATGACTCTAATGACTCTTAAATAAAAAAAAGCCGGGATTCAGCTTGCTATTACAGCCATATGCTGTAAAAATGACAAAAAAACTTAAAAAGAAAGTATTGCTCACCTACCATTAAAACATGAGAGATTGTCTGCTAAAACGATTAAATTTTGTTTGGTATACATGCAAATTCAAAGTATTTAATGAGATATTTCACCTTGCATAGTCACGCTGGATCGATTTTAACTTCAGTATTAAAAATATTACTAATATTTTCAGCACAACAAATAGAACAATACATTTGATGCATATCTGCATTAAATGGGATATACTGGCATCGACTAATAAGTCTCAATGAATTATAATTTAGTAGGAAATTGATTCCAACGATTGTAGAATGTAGAATATTGCAGAAAATTATAAATACAATTGTCAATAACCGGAAAAAATAGGTAACTGCGTTTACGATAAGGCAGGTTGTTAGACAATGAAAGTACTACTTGGTTCAAGTTTGAGCAAAAATCCGAGCGTCTATGAATCTCATTCTATCAATCTATTTACAGGTATTAGTGGTTCTAAAACTAAAACAATTCAAGAGTCCTTCTTTCTCGTTATATGTTAATGTAATAACCATAATTTAGAAGTAGTACAAAACATTATTAAAAACATGAATAAACTGTCAATCGAATCATTTAAACCTAATTTACTTTTACATAAATGCGAGTCACACATTTGACATGCTATGATGCGACTTTGCTGGCAATCGACATGAAATATAATCGCGCTACCACAAACGTTACCAAAATTAAAAATTTGGCAGCATACATAGGAAGGGAACGATATACAATAACTAAACCAAATATATGAGCATACACCAATAAGTAATAGAACTGAAAAAATAAACAAAGTAAAGAAAAAGTAACTTAGCCTATGATCCTTACTGGCATTCGATCACGCCAAACCACGGCAATCAATTAAAACAAATAGCTAACGTAGAGGGCAAAATACGTCTTTGTCGTCCTGACAGCAATGATTAACGTGCACACAAGTCAATACGTTGCAGGTGCCAGCGGATTATGGATTGTCTTCCGATGAAACAAAGCGCCTCGGAACAGAACACGGCGAACTCATTGCCTAGTCTGACGCCGAGGCCGGTTAGCTTCCGCCGCCGCCACCTCCGACTCCGGTTGGCGCCATGCTCTATGGGGGTACGGCTGCCACGTGAGGACACCCGGGGGTCCCCCGCGGAAAAGGGCGCGGTCTCTCCCGTCCGTCCGATCCCCGCGGAGCGGCAGGTGATTGACGGCCCCGGAGAGAGAGAATGAGTCGTCGGAAAAAAAGAAGTGCGCGGTGACGCAGCAAACGGCTTCACGGCCTCTGCTCATTCCCTGCCCCGCCGCCGAGATCGCGATAAGGCAATGAAGAGTACAAACAACGGGCGCTTATCTCTCTCCCGGACGACCCGGGCCCTCGTAACCAGCGGTGGCGGCGGGTGACTTGTCCGCGGGAAGAGAGAGACTGGAGACGGCGGAGGAAGAGGAGTCGGGGAGAGGGAGGCGCGTAGGAAAGGTGGAGAGGAAAAGTGCAGAGCCAGAGTCTTCTTTGTTTTGTTACGTTCTTGCTGCAGCTGAGAAATATGCATATCGTCTATGCAGGTACTTAAAAGATTCGAATCTGCTAAATCCGACCCAGCGATATTCTAAAACGGGAGAAGTGAATGCGATTTGACCGTACCATTTTGCAGATTTCATCACGTTTCTTGTTTGCATTTTTGGTTCTAAAAAATTTAATTTTAGAAGACGTGTTGCAGCCAAAATGGTCATGATAGGGAGCAGAAAGTTTGACACGACGTACTATAAATGTACAAGTTTCGACAGAGTCTTACAGGTAACAGCACTGATAATCAATATTGTAAAGAGAGTCAAAATATAAACAGGCAATTTTACTCTTCGAATAAATTAAATCTAACATTTAATGTAACGCAATTCTTTTTTTACAAATTCTTTGAGAATTACAAGATAAACTACTATAAAATGGAATTTACTAAACTAATAAAAAGGATAGCACAATTGCACAACAGAGTATTTTCATGCTTTTAGAAATAGCGTTGCAACTATTTTGGTAATTAGACTAAAATTATGATACATTTATCTATAATGTTTACTTAGAAGCAGTAACACGAACAAAACACCCATACCAATTTGTAGCAAGATACAATCATAATGTCATAATTTCAAGTAAATTACATACACACGAACTGCAAACAGTGTTAACAACGGAACAAAACCGATACGTGAGGGGCTTCCGAAGAGAAGGGAAAAAACAAGAAGAATAACTTCAAAGATGAGTTACCAAACAGCCACGTCATTCTTGACCCGTAAAGATACAAAACATTCGGCCTATTGAACAAATTGTCGATACCAAAAACAAAAGTAATTCATTAAAATACAAGAAAAGAACAATATGACATGTCAATGTTTTACAGCAAGACAGATACATTATCACGCAATCAAACTTCGTAATTACACAAGTCATCTCGCGTTAAGCTGTCGTAAGCGATGATGTAGCACTTTTTGCCGCGTAATATCCTTAAAATAATTCATTTGCGAC